>OX638062.1:23717410-24163982 GCA_951804385.1 Trifolium dubium | reverse complement strand
ACCCCCCTATACTCTCTTCACTCATTTACATGTATTTTATTATCATCATATTTTTTTTAGCTTATTTGAATAAGAGATTATTTGGGACAATAACTTATTTAAGCTTATTGAGCCCAAATTTTATACTAATATTTTAGGTACTTTTTTTTGAGATTTAATTTTAACTTTTTTTTAATTGATTATCTTTGATTATGTGTTAGTACTAGCTTATTCAGTAAGTGTTTGTTTTGGACAATAGCTTATTTTAAGCTTATTGAGCTTAAACTCTTAGTGCCCGTTTGACCCGGCTTATTTTCTACTTTACTAATATTTTAGCTTATTTCTAAGTTCTCATTGATGTGTGTTTTGCATATGTTTGATTATCATTTATTTTCCCTTCTCATGATATGTGCTTCATGTCCGCATTTTACATCATATTACATCACATTTATATGCTATATTTTTCTACATTGCATTGCATCACAATCAACATTTTGCATTTTTACATTTTTTACATGCATACATGCATCACAACTTCATTTTACATTTTTTACATGCATACATGCATTTGCATCTAGATTAGGACAATGCACTATTTAAAAATGCATGTTAGAGACAATATTTTTCTTTATAAAATCATTGAGCACTAGCATTAATAGTTAAGGACCATTTTTTTAGCCTAAATTCATTTCTTTCATGGTTGTTAATTGGTTCATTTTTTTCTCGCTAGTTTTAAAAGTGTATTCTCATATGCGATAATTTTTATATGACTTTGTTCTCTTTGCCTTTTTTCACCCTTTGTCACATTTACATTATACTTCGCATTGCATTTTCATACTTCATACTTCACATCAATATTTGACATTTTGTTTTCTTTTCTTCGTAAGTGCATTTCATACTCATGTTTATTTCTCTGCTTGCATTTTATTGCCTTTTATTATTTTTTCATTTGATTCGATATGGTTGTAATATTTATTCGATTTGGTTGTAATAGCGTAGGACTTTATCGCTTTGGACACGTCACACACAACGCTAAAAAATTAATAAAAAAATGAACTTTCATTTTCGAAGAGGCTCGTTAGTAATTCTCTTAAAAAAAAAATAGAAAACAAATAAACAACTTCTTCTCTCTTTAATAAAAATTCTTTAGTCCAATACCAAATTAGTCGCACGATTAATTTAGGTTTAAACTAAATTTACTATTCTTTGCAATAACTTTCTTCTCTCAATCCAATCTCCACAAGCACACACTAATTCTCTCTATACATCTTCTCCCTCAAAATTCTTACCAATTTTCTCCCTCATTTCTTAAGCACATTAAAAGCAATAAAAAGTAATAAATTAGAGGTTACCATGGAGTACCATGGGCGTTTAGAATGCTAATAACTTCCCTACGCGTAACTAACCCCAGAGCTTAGAATCTCTCTTTTTAAACGGTTTTCGACACTTTCCCCTCTTTGGAAATGAAAAGGTCAATGTAGTGGTGGAAATCCCAAAATCCCCGCAACAGAAAAATAGCGACTTCACTGGGGAATTCTCTCCTTAAGAGGGTTGAACCTAACTAGTTTATGCTTCTTTATTGCTTTCCTGTGTGCTTATTTGTTTACATGTTTTATATATCTTATGGGGGGTTATTTGAGTTGAGACAAGCTTGACCCGAGCTTGAGTGCACCATGAGATAGTTGTGGTAAGATCATAGTGGATGGGCGAGACGGTGTTTTGCACTACCCACATGTGATGTAGCCACGCACAATGGAGGGTCAAGTTGTAGTATTCATTTCGACGTGAGGTTCGCGTAGATTGTTGCTATGACATGAATTCCGAGGATGTTGTGGACCTTTAGACACCTTTAACCCATCTTGGCCTTTTTAGTTTGTGGTGCGATGGCTAAGCCGAGAGGTTCTTGGATTATTTGTTCCGCGATACCACGCTCAAACGAGACTTTCCCTTGGATATTTCATTTGGCCATGAGTTTCGTGGACATTGGTATTCAAGAAGGAAATTTGATGACGTTGGGAACTTTGTAGAACCCGTGTTACAAAAGAAGAAAATCAATAGTTCATACATTGTGGGTGGTTTACCTTTTGACTCCAACTTTGTGATATCTCAACCAACCATGTTTGCTTATGTTTGTGGTTGTTGCATCCATGCATCCATGAAAATCTCTTTCCATTGTTTTTAAAGGACTTAGAGGAATTTCTTTATAAACTTCACAATCATCATGGACCTTGAAAAAAAAAAGATTGCTTTGGAAAAAAATTCTTTGATCATTTACAAACAAAAATTGAGGTCCTTTATGATTCATATCCTAAAGTCCTTTGAAAATCAAAACAAAACTTTCTTTACATGCATCATTTTACATTCATGGTCTTATTTCCCAAAGGTTTGAGTCTCACACCTTGTTCAGTCAGAAATCAAGTTATCTTGTTTGAGTGGTCTGACGCTCTTGTCAAAAGTCAACTCGCAAGTACAACACTTGTGCCAACAAAAGAAGAGAATGGAAGTAATTATGCAAGAGAACACTCAGCTTCGTGAAGAATTGGAAAAGAAAAATGCCCTGATCTCCTCTTTAATGGTGGCACAAAATAACCACCATCTCACTCCTTGAGTAACTGTTTTTGCCTTTCCAATCTCAACAAAGGCATCAGATTCAACAACAGTCTCGATCAAAATCTCCATAAAAGTCAACAACAAGGGGCAACTGACCATAGTATTGAATATTGTCTGGCTTTGAAGGGCGAAGTCCAAAAGTTGATTGAGGCTAACAAATTTCTTTTGAGGATATAGACTCAGCTCTATTATGCATGGATATGGTTTGATACCATTGGGTTTTTGTTGATATGACCTCTGCTACTCTTTTATCTTGTTGAAGTCTGTGATACAAGGATGTTGTGGACATTGTCGCTAGGCTTTTATTTCTTTCTTGTCAAGTATTTGTTTGTTTTTAAAATTTTGTTTTTTGTCAAGTACTTTCAATACAATAAACATGCATGTTTTTTTATTAATCCATTCATATTCACTCTTTTCTTGTTTTATTACTTACAAACTTGGAGCGAGGATGATGAAAACAAATAACTGATTTTTTTCCGATGTATGCTTTCAATGGTGAAAAACCTAGTTGATGATGTAAGGCATTGATTCACTTTCTTTCACTATTTCATGCAAAAAACAAAAAAAAAAAAAAACCAAAATGTTTTCATGCTAAATTGAGCCATTCTTGCATATGTTTTCGTTGTTATCTTATTCTCCTAGTTTCTTGAGATGTATCTTTTTTAAGAAAAAAAAAAAGAAACACAAAAAAACAATTTTGGTTTGACATTTGACATGACACTTTAAGAGTATATAGGTTGTTTTGCACTTTAGGCTTAATTTTGAAAGTTCAGTAATGATTCATTAAGATCGGTACTGTCTTAACACCTTAGACTCTCGAAGTATGCAAGATTAATTTGAGTACTTATTTTGACAAAGTCTTAAATTTAAGTTTGAAGGTAACCCTTAGTAGTTTATCTAAGTGAACACAAACTAAGTGGGAGATCGATGAACATAAGTGAATGATCCAAAAATGAAAGTTTACATACTTTGGTTGATTTTAAATGGAAATGTACTTTTTAAGTTAGACGACCCTCACTCAGTCGTTTAATCCAACAGTTGTTGAGCATACAAACAAGAAAACCATAGTGAATAAACCCATTAACAGTTGGTTTAGAGGAGTCTGATTCTAAACTTGGTAGGCGGGTTACGATCCGATCCCCCACAAATGCATTTTGGGAAAGAGAAAAAGGGGTTTACCAAACTTATGTTATCAGCACCCCTTAGTATATGATCATAATCACTAACAGATGTTCTCACCATGAGCGTGTACAAGATAACGGGCTTAATGTGATTGCACTTGAATGAAAAGGGTGAGTAAAACTTAAACAAAAGTTAGAGTTACAATAAAATACTTCATATTTGTCTTCATGTGATGGAAGTCTTTAACTGCAATGTATGGTTTTGTGTTACTACAGTACTCTTGGTGTTGATAGTTATTACTTGGTTTTCTTATCTAGCCGGCAACTACCTATGATTAGAGTTGTCGTGTCTTGTTTCAAACTTGTGCTAAAAAGAGTTACTATTTTTATGCTTAAGGGCAAGCAATGTTCAAGTATGGAGGAATTTGATAACACAAATTTATACTTTTTTGGCTTGATTTACATGAATTTTTGCATACTATAATATTCAAAAGACCTAATTGAAACTAGGTTCACTGTGAAGCTGACTCCTCCTGTTTGTTGAGTAATCACAAATTATCTTTTGTACATATCATATGTGTTCCATTCAAAAATACAAAAATATGTTCAATTTCAAAAAAAAAAAAACTTGCATGTGTATGATATCAAAAACATTTTTCAAAAAGAAATAATTTTACTTGCAAATTAATACTTGACATCAAATAAGTTTGAGCTATGGTCTGATCCAGGACAAAGCTGATTTGAGACGCTCCAAGCTAGGGGCAAGTTATCTTTGGATTCTGCCAATCAGGGGAAAATAAGTTGAATATCCTGCTTAGTAAGGTTGAAATGTGTTCAAGATTTGGTTTCTCTACAAACATCAGTTGGTCAGGGGCATACCCTTCAAAGTTTCAAACACTTAGGGCATACTATGTCAAGATCATATCTTCCTAAAAGGTTACATGTTGTGAAATATGGCAAGATTTTGGTTGTCATTATCATGAACAGAAAGGAGTTTCTACTCTCAGTGCATACTGATGCAGTCAACAAATACAATGCCTAAGTGTAAAAGGTCAACTAGTCACGCTCTTCGAGCAATTCTTTTAAAGATTTATCAGACTGATGCAATAATCTAAAGCAAGGGGCAAGTCGTCTCTGTCTTCTCAAGTTATTCATCAACATCAAACATGTTTTCTCTAAGAGAATGTCAACAGTCTTCCAAGAAAAGGGTACATCCCCGATGAACGTTGATCATGTTGTCTTGAATACAATCAGGTTTGAATACAGATCGTTCGGTTAAGACGGTCATTTCCCAGAGAAGTTTTTCCTTCCCCAAGAAGAGGTTTTCTTGCTTCATCTACAACAACATATACACCTTGTTGAGATACTTTGAGTTGTACTGCGATGTTGGCTTGTCTCAAGTCTCATTCGTCCTGTTTGTTTTGTCAACAAATACTCACAACATACAAACATACATACATATCATTTACATGTGTGGTAAACATTTACATCATTCATACATTTTACATCATATACAGATTTCTGTCTCTTTTTTCTTGTCTATGTCTACAAAATAGAGTCGGGATGGGCATGTTGTTCTCCCAAATTAGAGTGTCAGCTTAGGCAGATAAGTGTACACCTCTTGTTTCAAAAATTCCCCACTAGACTCCTCTCTTGTGGAAGATGGTTGTTTCAGTTTTTCCTACAACTAAAGGAAAATTCCAGTTGAATTCATTCTTCAATTGGACACAAAGTCTTGTTTTTACAGTTTCCCTTCGGTTTGTTCTCGGAATGGACATCGTTTCAAAACAACAAGTGGCAATCTCGTCATCCGAGAAGCTTGTACAGATTTTACAAGTGGCAATCTCGTCATCCGAAAAGCTTGTACACATTTTACAAGTGGCAATCTCGTCATCCGAGAAGCTTGTACACATCCAACAAGTGGCAATCTCGTCATCTGAGAAGCTTGTAGGTCATCAGTCATGTTCACAAGTAGCAATCTCGTCATCTGAGAAGCTTGTACACATGTTCACAAGTAGCCATCTCGTTATCTGAGAAGCTTGTACATAATCAGTTATATCCTCAAAGCAACAAGTGACAAGTTTTCCACACAAGAAACTTGTATTTTACCATATACACTTTACAGTTCCTCAGGTGGTTTTATCCCTAGTGAATCTTATCAAGAAACATTACACAAAAGATCACACAAATCTTTTTCTCTACAAACATATACACTTTTACCATCTAACCTACATGCGTCTCTTTTGAAGTTTCTGGTAGAGTTATTGATCCTCAAAGATGAGTATTATCTTTTATACAATATCATTATACGGTAGTTGGTAATATCTGGTCATTGTCTTTTATACACCGTCACTCTGTCGGATGGTAGGCAGTGTCTCTCATCTTTTCATATTACCTTTTATACACTATCATTATACAATAGTTGGTAATATCAGTCATTGTCTTTTATACACCATCACTTTGTTGGATGGTAGGCAGTGTCTCTCACCTTTTTATATTACCTTTTATACACTATCATTATACGGTAGTTGGTAATATTGGTCATAGTCTTTTATATACTATCACTTCATTGGATAGTAGATGATGTCTTATCTTTTCATATTACCTTTTATACACTATCATCATACGGTAGTTGGTAATATATGTCATTGTCTTTTATACACTATCACTTCATTGGATAGTAGACGATGTCTTACCTTTTCATATTATCTTTTATTTGAAGGAAAATTGATATAGTAAAGCAGCAAAATTTCAAAAAAATTTCTTTATTGATCCTTACGAATGAGCATGATATGTGTTTAGGGTTTGTTACCTCTCGTAGAACAGAACCCTCAAAGCCACGAACTAGAAAATATCACGAGCGTTGATGAAGATCACCGACGCCTCTAGCTAGTCCACACGAACAGTCACCTTCAAAAGAGTGTTATCCCTTAAGTATGAAGGCTTTCAAGAATATTGAGGGAAGGATTATTTTAGGGTTTCCAACTCTAAAATATTTTCTTATGCTTTTGGTTGTTTTTAGCTTTTGCCAAGAGTTCTCTATATATAGATATTTTTGTCTTGTGCGACAAGATAAATCTTTTATCTTGGACAAAAAGAAAACAAACATAAAATCTCTTAAAAGATATACTAGGGCGCGCGCGCCCCACATGAGTGTACATGCTCATGCGCGCGCGCTCCCACCGTACACTACGGTGTGTCTTGTTTGTTTAATTACCGTGATACCCTTATCACTTTGCATACTTACCGTACCTTACGGTGTTCCTTAATTATCTCAATATTAGACTGTCCTTATGTGTGTGACCCTGTAGGTTTCCATGACGTTGGCAATTATATTAAATTTCCTTTTAATATAATAAACAATGAGCTGTATCTAGCAACACATTATTGCTACCCAAGTCATGAGAAATTACATGTGATCTAAACATAACCTTAACTATGATACATGTGTGTACAATTACCCCTTATGTCTATATTGAACACAAAGCATACTTGGTGTCATCTTTGTCCAGTTCAATATTGGGCCCATGACATTTATCCTGTTATGCAAGATTGGCAAATTCCATCTAGGACACCGCTGCCCCATAGCATGCTTCGTGAAGTACCCATTAACTGCCTTTATGATTATCCTGTTACGGACAATGTTAGATCAATAACAAAGCACTTAACTCCACATCTAGGGTACACGGGTGGTTTCAGGTCTAAGGGCGGTTTACACCATTATCATTATAAGAGTGACTTATGACACTTTGCATAACTTGGCATGTAGTACTCATATGGCGGATCAATCCAGTATAAATATTATATGATCCATGAGATGCGATCATCAGTCTATCTTCATAATAGTCTTTATGCTTTAAGGTTATCCCAATTTCACCTCAAAGCTCGACTACGGATACTTTAAGAATAGCATCCTTATGTTTAATTTTGTCTCATGATTAAGTCACACTTAATATTAAACAGACTATCTATTCTAGGGATTTCATCACTTTGAACTCTTACAAACACAATGAAAGAAATGCCATATTTATATTTAAACTCCAAAAGCAAATCCTATGAAAAAAGATTGGCTCTTAGGGCTTACTCCAACATTATACACTATCATTATACGGTAGTTGGTAATATCCGGCATTTGTCTTTTATACACTATCACTTCATTGGATAGTAGATGATGTCTTACCTTTTCATATTACCTTTTATACACTATCATTATACGGTAGTTGGTAATATCCGGCCTTTGTCTTTTATACACCATCACTTTGTTGGATGGTTGCCAAAGTCTCACCTTTTCATATTACCTTTTATACACTATCATTATACGGTAGTTGGTAATATTCAGACGTTGTCTTTTTTCTACAATCCGTCTCTTTGTAAGGCGGTGGACAATGTTCTTGTTCTAAGTAGACGTTGTCTTTTTTCTACAATCTGTCTCTTTGTAAGGCGGTGGACAATGTTCTTGTTCCCTGAAGGTATTGTCTTCTTTCTACAATCCGTCTCTTTTTAAGGCGGTGGACAATATTCTTGACGTTGTCTTCTTTCTACAACCCGTCTCTGTGTAAGGCGGTGGACAATGTTTTGGTTCTTGTGCGGGCTTTGTCTTTTTTCTACAACCCGTCTCTTCGTAAGGCGGTGGACAAATGTTCCTGTTCTCGTGTAGGCTTTGTCTTTTTTCTACAATCCGTCTCTTTGTAAGGCGGTGGACAAGTTCTTGTTCCCTGAAGGTATTGTCTTTTTTCTACAACCCGTCTCTTCGTAAGGCGGTGGACAAATGTTCCTGTTCTCGTGTAGGCTTTGTCTTTTTTTCTACAATCTGTCTCTTAGTAAGGCGGTGGACAATGCTCTTGCGTTTTTTTTATGAAATGATATCGTTTCTTTACATGGCTGTCGGTCAGTCGATAGTCGATAACATCTTTCCCCCCAAGTGTTTGGTTATGTTCTCCAGTAGAGTTCGTTCTCCCGACGGATCCATGATACTTTTTGTGCTTTCGTTTCCAGTCGGGTCATGTTTGTTCTCCCCCTGTGGAGTCTCAACTGTGCTTTTCCTTAGTTTGTCACCCATAACATTTCATACAAAATTCAAAAAAATCATCATTTGCATTTCCTGCATTCATATTTGCATCATAAGCATTGTTAGAGGATTTTAGGTCCAAAAATGGTGCACATTTTATATTTAAGTCTCTTCAATCCCGTCTAAACAAAGATTTCAATCTTTATTTCTCCGATTGAAGAAACTTAAATAGGGACAGCTGTAGTACCCTAATTTTAGACCTACAAATCCAATTTTGCATTTCTTGCATAAAATATACAAAAAAATATTTAATTTCTTGTTCATGCATTTTTCTTTTATTTTTCATATTTTTATCTTTTTTCTTAAATTTTCTTTTATTTCCAAATATTTAATTTTATTTCACTTTATTTTAAATAGTTCGCATTTTAGCGTAAAAGTCCAAAAATATCAAAAAAATAGTCTTTTTCTTCTTTTACGCGCATTTTATATTTTCTAACCAAATATTTTAAAATATCAAAAAGATTTACATTTTATTACATTTTATCACATTTTATTTCAATTTATTTCATCTTAACTTTTTATCTCAAAGTTTACCAAAAATAGTAAAAATCATATCATTCACCTCATCATCTCTATTTCATTTTCATTTACCATTTATTTTATTTACCCTTTTCACACATATTACACATATACCATTTACCCTAATTTTCTTCTATAAATACAAAACCTCACATCACTCAATCAAAAAAGAATCATTTTCTACACAATTCCCAAAAAAAATCAGAGAGAATATAGTCACAAAATCAGATCTGAAAATAAATTCCGGCGCCGGAAAACCACCTCTGGTCGCCGGAAAATTCAACCACCATACCCAAATTTCAAAACACATCAAAACTTAAATCCGAACACACCATTAGACTGGAAATGACCTCCTGAACACGAATCCGTCGCCAAATACTTCGAAAACGCGACGGAAACCACCCTTTCAAACCTCCACCGCCGGAAAAAATGAGAATAATGGGTTGAGCCGTTTTAGAGCACTATCTTGTGCGATTTTCATTGTTTTGTGACCGTATTGAAGTGTAGATTCGTTTCCATTAAGTATGTTGGGTTTTTGTATGTTGGCTACATTTTGCAAAAACAACTACTAGCCAAATGCTGAGCCAAATATTGTAGCATGTGGAACAGCATTGTGTGACCTGATTATTGCGCGCCAATACACGCTATATTTATGTGCTAGATCTTCTGGAGATTCCATGAAGTTTTATATTTAACCTAGCGTGCAGATCAAGACGCGTAGGTTGAATGAGTTGTACAGGCTGTCATGCCTTGGTGTATTTCCATATTTAATATTGATATATTTTTGGAAACAATATTCTTGCTCATGAAGAATTGTTAGTTGGACCTGACAACGTCCAAGTTATGTTTTGAAGCCCAAAACCGTGCCAGCTCAGTACTATATATATGTGAAGACAAACCCTAGTTTGGGTGTGGAAAACCGTGTGTGTACTAAAGCGTGTGTCTTAAGGTTTTAGGTTTTCTTGTTAGTTATGAGTCTTACTTGTATCTTCCTGATTCAAGTCAAGTACTCTGTGTTTTGTGTTTGTAATGTTGTACTGCTCCTAAGCTTTGAAGTACGGAGTTAGTTGTGTCCTTAGAGTGTGACTCTTAAACAATCATAAGAACAAGTGTGTTTAATAACAGTGCTGTCTGTACTGTTAGTGGGGAATTGAGACGGGGTCTCATATCTAGGAGTTCCTAGGTAGGGCATTCATTGGTAGGGTCTAGGTGCAAAGACAAGTAGTGAGGCTATGTTGTGCTTTTCACTAGAACTATAATAGTGGAGTTCATTCCTGGATTGGTATCCCCCAGACTAGGGCAGTTACGCCGAACTGGGTTAACAAACTCACTGTGTTATTTATCATTCTGTCACGCTTATTTTACTTTGCTACGCTGCGTTTTATTATTATTGTGTGACAAGTGCTCGGACACGTGCTCTAACATTGTGCACAACATTTGTCTGTCTGGTTGCCAGAATTTCAATTGGCATCAGAGCAGGCACCCTGCCTGATTGGGTGAGCTCTAGGGAAGATATTTCTGGCTAAGATGGACAAAGAAGGAGGACCTATGAATAGACCACCACTGTTGGTTGGTGATGCTAACTATGATAACTGGAAATCTAGAATGACTATGTTTTTGAAATCCATGGATCACAAAACATGGAGAGCTGTCATGAAAGGATGGGAACATCCTGTAGTTACTACTGGTAAGGAAGGGGAGACTACCACTACGCTGAAACCTGAGGAGGACTGGAGCAAAGAGGAAGAAGCATTAGCCAATGCAAATTCAAAGGCTCTAAATTGTTGCACCCCAATTTTAGACCTCAAATCCATTCTCTTTATTATTCGCATTAAAATACAAAAAAAAACTTTTATATTTATATATCATCGCATCCATTCTTTTTTTCGCCGTCATATTTACGCTTGTTTTTTTTTTTAAAGGTTGTCCGCCGTATTTTAGTCGTCGCACTTTTATTTCCGTTTCATTATCATTTTACCTTTATTATTATTATTAATACTTATTATTACTATTATTATTACTACTACTATATTATTATTCAACACAAAAACAAACAAAATATCAAGGAAAGTCCATGAAAGAAGGAATCCAAAGCATACAATCAACATACAACAATGACATTTTGTCCTTTTTTTCTATTTTCATGACAAGTTTTCAAACTAATCACTCATACAAAAAAGAATTCTGCATTCTTTATTCTTTTATCAACACAGCCCTAATCTCTAACCATATAACAAAAAATTCAGACAAAAGAAAGGGGGGAGGCGGATCTAACAAAACAACAACTCATCTTCACTTCATTTCATTTTCTTCATCCTTCAATCCAAAAATAAAACATAAACTTCACAAATACATCCTTCACCATTTCTAATCAATCAAACACCATCATCAACACAAATTCAAATACAAACACCACAACAATCATTCAAACACCAACAAACACCATCATAAACATGATTTTCGTGCTCCCTCAAAACCCATTTTTTCCAACTTCATAAACTCATCAAAAACTCATAAAATTTCAACAAATCAACTCCTAATCATTCCTATAACATGAAAACAAGTTTAGAGCAAAGTTTACACTACAAAACAACCTCAAATCTTCATCAAAACACCATCAAAACATCAAACCCGGAATCACATCATGGAGGGTTTTTGAAATTTTCATTTCACTCAAACTTGGTCAAAGCTCGGATTTATTGGTTCAAATGGCGTCCAATACAGCTCAGTAGAAGGGAACAACAAGGAATCGCAAAGAAATCAAGCCATAAAGCATCAAGCTCGGGTCCTCTTTTGGAGCAAACTTGAGGTAAGTGTTTCGAGCTCCATAGACTATCATTTCGCATGCTTTTTTTTGCTGTGAACTCATGACATAGTGTATTATGTTTTCCTTTAAGTACTTTCTCTTAATTTTGCATGAATCTCATTTTTCATTTTTTGGGTTTGAACTTTGAAGCTTCGTATCTTAAAATATATTGATCTATTGTGAAAAATAATTGCATATTCATGATCTACGTGAAAAATACTATGAAAACCACTATCTATTTGCTTGATTTGGTGTCCGTTTGAGTTTTTGTGTTGTTGAACTTTTGAAACTTCATGGTTTTCTTGCGTACTCTGTTTGTTGTTGTTTGTGAGGTTGAAGATGAAACCTCCTTCGCCACGTGTCAGCACACGATTGGCCAGGTTTTATTATTATTCTGGGTCGTGGGTTTATGGCTGGGTCTGGTTTGACCCATGGGCCGACCTGGCTTGGTTCAAAGAGCTTCTGGATTGAGCTTGCAGATTTGGGCCTAAGCTGTTTTTAGTTTATTTTCTGTTTTACTGTTTTACACCCCACATTTTACTACTTTAACTCTTTTTTTTATTAGCTAATTCAATAAGTGCTTATTTGGGACAATAGCTTATTTAAGTTCATTGAGTCCAAATTTTACACTAATATTTAAGGACTTTTTTTTGGATTTGAATTATTTCAACTTTTTTGTTTAATTGCTTATTTTGATTATGTGTTAGTACTAGCTTATTCAATGAGTGTTTGTTCGGGACAATAGCTTATTTTAAGTTTATTGAGCTTAAACGCTTACACTAATATTAAAAAAAAAAAACTCTTCTTTAATAAAACCCAAAAAAAAAACTTTTCTAACTATTTTGATGTCAAAAAAATGTTTATTTATCATGACTTCACTCCCTTTTTTTATTGGTCATTTAGAATGAAAAAAAATAGAAAAAGCAAAAATACTTTCTTTCTAACCTTTTTATGTCAAGAAAAATAAAAATCTTTGTTTATGACTTTATTTTTAATTATTTGTTTAGAAAAGTGCAAAAAATTATAAAATAAAAGAAACAAAAAATGTTAGTTTGTTTTGTGCTTTTTTAGTTATTTAGAATGCAAAAAATATATGAAAATAACAAAAATATTAGAGAAATTTAAATATGCTACGTTTGAATTCTTTTTTTTTTTTTGTGATGATTGATTATGTCTTTGTTAATTTCATTTTATGAAAATATATAACATGTTTTTATTAGAAAAATTCATGCATACATGCATTTAAAAATCTTACATTTTTACACTACATCACATTTATGCACTTTTCATGTCACATAACTTTTTTACAAAAATTCTACATCATATCACATTTTTCATTAGATTTAGACTACACATTTCTTTTTTACACTTCTACATTACATTGTATCACCATCCACATTTTGCATTTTCACATGACATTTGACACTAATTTTTGCATCACACTACAATTTCACATTACAATTTCACTTTACATTTTTTTTCTACATGCATACATGCATTGCATTTAGATTAGGACAATGCATCATTTTAAAAATGCATGTTAGAGACAATATTTTACTTTATAAAATTATTGAGCTCTAACATTAGCATTAATAGTGAAGGACCTCTTTTGGCCTAAATTCATTCTCTTCATAAAAAATAAAATAAAAACATCTCTTTTGCTAAATAAAATTACCTTTTTGCTTGTGTTTTAGTTAGAATTGTTTGTTACTACGAATGACTCTCAAAATTTCTATTATCATGTCTTTGCCTCCCACATCTTTTTTTCACACACTTCACTTTTAAATTAGAATCTAATATCTTGCTATGTTTTCATATTTTTGATTGTTTAGATGCATATTCATCGCCATATTTATTTCTTCGCATTTGCATTTTACTTTTATGCATTGCTATTTATTTATTTATTTATTTAGTTACTGCTTATCATTATTATTTATTCATTCAATTCGATATGGTTGTAAATTAATTATTCAATTGAGTTGTAATAGCGTAGGACTTTATTTATCGCTTTTATTGCTTTTCTAGTTTACACATCACATACACAACGCCAAAAATTCATTTCCAAGGGAGAGGACTCGTAATTGATTTTAAATTGATTACGAGACTTTTTTTGAAACGGAAAACCTTTTTTAAAAAAAACCTTTTCAAAACAAACGAGCGATCCTTTTAAAAAAACAAACGCAAGTTCACCTTAATCTCAACGTAACTCCAATCATTTTAACATGCTTTTATCACAACTTTTTTTATATATAACATCTTTTCTTAATTCTTTTTTGACAACAAAATCTTCTTTTCTTTACAATCTTCTTTTCTTTCAAACACACAAAAAAACGAATTCTTTTTCAAACAACAATAACATCTTTTCTTTTTTACATAACAACATTTACACTTTCTTACTATTTTTTTTTCTTTTAAACACTTCCTCTACAATACAATAATTACTTTACTCTCAAAAAAATCCTTTTTACAAAAGAAAAAATATATTTACATTTCTTTTCTTTTATTTACTTTTTTAAGAAAAATTCTTTTAACTTTTGTTTTACTATCTTTTCACTTTTAAGAGACTTTTATCATTCTTTGTCTCAAATTTTGACGATCCTTATAAACATTGCAAGAATTCAATCATTCTCCTATCAAAGGGGGGACGGTTTAGTGTGTTTATATTGATCTTTAAAAGGTGAGGCTTAAAATGACATTAATCTCTTTCTTTTTTTCTTCTATACAATTTCTCCCTCCATTCTTAAAGCATGTATCAAAAAAGCACAAAAACATATAAGAGGTTACCATGGAATACCATGGGTGCTTGGGGTGCTAACACCTTCCTTAAGCGCAACTAACCCCCGTACCTTTGAATCTCTTTCTCTTTAGGTTTTCGACTCTTTCCCCTCTATTTCGAAATGAAAGATCAAACTGTAGTGGGGTATGTCTCAAAAATCCCGCAACATAAATGCTTTATTCAATGGAGTTGATGCGCACGTTTTCAAATTGATAAAAAGATGCACTATTGCAAAGGATGCATGGAAAATACTCCAAACTGTTCATGAGGGTACCTCAAAGGTGAAAAGTTCAAGGCTGCAACTCTTGACCAGTAAGTTTGAAAACTTGAAAATGAAGGATGATGAAAGTATACAAGATTTTCACATGACAATACTTGACTGATAATCAATTTGATGCCTTGGGTGAAAAGATTTCTGAAGAAAATTTGGTAAGGAAAATGCTTTGGTCACTACCTAAGAAGTTTGATATGAAGGTCACTGCCATAGAGGAAGCCAAGGATATCTCAGAATTGAAAATGGATGAATTAGTCGGGTCTTTACAAACGTTTGAAATCTCTGCAAATGAGAGATCTGAAAAGAAGACAAAGAGCATTGCTTTTGCCTCTAAATCTGAGGAGACTGACCAACAGAATGATATGGAGGCTGATGATAGTTTAACTGAAACTACTGTGATGTTGGGTAAGAAATTTAATAAGGCTTTCAAACGGTTTGATAGACAAGCCAAGACATATGCTTCAGACAACAGTCACGGCATAAACAGAAATGTCAACAATCCGAGGAAATCAAAAACAGATGACAAGACAAGTTTAGGCAAAGGAGTTCAATGTCATGAGTGAAGGCTATGGTCATGTCAGGTCTGAATGTGGAACGTATCTTAAGAAGCAAAAGAAAGGGATGACCGTCTCTTGGTCAGATGAAGATGAGTCTGAAGAAGAATCAGAATCTGCCAAACATGTGATTGCTTTAACTGGAACTTGTTCATCTGAGACTGAATCACACGACGGTGAAATGAGGTATGATGAATTAGTTGATTGTTATAAGGGATTATGGCTCAAAAGTGTAGAAGTTGATAACACTGCAATAAGACAAAAGAAGACCATTGCTATACTGCAAGCTGACAAGAACGAACTCCTGAAAGAAAATCTAAGACTTGAGGGTGAGGTTACTATATATAAATCAAAGATTGATAGCATGAACAAGCAATTAAGGATGCTGAATACTGGAACTGATAAGCTAGACAAAATTCTAGAGGTAGGACAGAGTTCTAATAATTCTAAAGGTATTGGTTTCAACTATAGTTCACTACATCATCAAAAAGTTGTTCCTGTGACAAAGTTTGTTCCTGCTGTTGAAACCTATGACCCAACTATGCCAAGACAGATGCCCCAGCATCAGGTGAGACAACAGATAACCAGAAACTATCCCAAATCAAAGAAAAGATATTCTGGTTGGGTATGTTATCACTGTGGAAGAAAGGGACACATTCGACCTAATTGCTACAAACTGTATGGGTATCAAGACAAAACTCATTCATCAAGAACTGAGCCTACTATGAAGAATGTCAAGCAATCATGGAAGCAAAAGAGTAATATTGTGCATCCAAATCAAGCAGAATCTAAAGGTGTGGAGATAGCTAAAATTTCTCATACATCTCTAAGAGCATCATCTAGTAGTGATTGGTATTTTGATAGTGGATGTTCAAGACACATGACTGGAAATAGAGATTATTTGACAGATGTCTTGCCTTATGCTACAAGTTTTGTGACTTTCGGTGATGGAGCCAAAGGAGAGATTAAAGGTATAGGGTCACTGATCAATGAAGGGCTACCTAAACTTGACAAGGTTCTTCATGTGAAAGGGCTAACTGCTAATCTTATAAGCATAAGTCAACTATGTGACAAGGGTCTGAAGGTCAACTTTACAAAGGATGAATGTCTAGTTATTGATAGTAAAGGTGATCTCCTGATGAAAGGAGAAAGGTCAAAGGATAACTGTTATCTATGGGTCTCTCAAGACAAAGCTGAGTTATCTACATGTTTAATAACTAAAGAAGATGATGTGAAACTGTGGCACCAAAATCTTGGACATCTAAACCTCAAAAACATGAAGAAAGCTATTGCTGAAGGAGCCATCAGAGGTTTACCAAGACTTCAGATTCAAGAAGGAAGCATATGTGGAGAATGTCAGATAGGAAAACAGACAAAGATGCCTCACCAGAAGCTTCAACATATGACCACATCCAGAGTACTTGAGTTATTGCATATGGACTTAATGGGACCTATGCAAGTTGAGAGCTTAGGAGGAAATAAGTATGCTTTTGTCATGGTAGATGATTATTCTAGACACACTTGGATTGACTTCATCAAAGAGAAATCTGACACTTTCGAGAAATTCAAGGATCTTTGCTTAAAACTTCAAAGAGAGAAAGATTGTGGTATAACTAGAATCAGAAGTGATCATGGCAAGGAATTTGAAAATAGTAAGTTCTTTGAATTTTGCACTGCTGAAGGAATATTTCATGAGTTTTCTGCACCTATTACTCCTCAACAGAATGGAATAGTTGAGAGGAAGAATAGGACATTACAAGAATCAGCTAGAGTTATGATACATGCTAAGAAGCTACCATTCTATTTATGGGCTGAGGCTATGAACACAGCCTGCTATATTCATAACAGAGTAACACTGAGAAAAGGAACATCTACAACTCTGTATGAGTTGTGGAAGGATAGAAAACCAACTGTCAAACACTTTCATGTGTTTGGAAGTAAATGTTATATCTTAGCTGACAGAGAACCAAGGAGGAAGATGGATGCTAAAAGTGATGAGGGGATATTCTTAGGTTATTCAACTAACAGCAGAGCCTATAGAGTATTCAACTCCAAAACTAATACCATGATGGAATCCATAAATGTTGTGATTGATGATAAAGGTAATGATGCCGCACCAGATGATAGTACATTTGGCACAACATGTGGTCATCAAGAAGAGACTGAAGATGAAGTTGTCAATGAAGAAGACTCTGGAGTGATTAGTTCTGAAAATACAATTAATAACAAAGGGCCATCTATCAGAGTTCAGAAGAATCATCCCATAGATCAAGTCATTGGTAATCCTAATCAAGGAATCACAACCAGAAGTAGAAACAATGAAGTATCAAATTCCTGTTTTATCTCAAACTTTGAACCCAATAATGTTAAAGAGGCATTGACTGATGAGTTCTGGATAAATGCTATGCAAGAGGAATTGACTCAGTTCAAGAGAAGTGATGTGTGGGATCTAGTCCCTAGGCCAGATAATGCAAATATTATAGGTACAAAATGGGTTTACAAGAATAAATCAGATGAAAATGGTACTATCACTAGAAACAAAGCTAGATTGGTTGCTCAAGGTTATGGTCAGATTGAAGGAGTAGATTTTGGTGAAACTTTTGCCCCTGTAGCTAGACTAGAAGCTATTAGACTATTACTTGGAATTGCATGTAATCTCAAATTCAAGCTGTATCAAATGGATGTCAAGAGTGCATTTCTGAATGGTTATTTGAATGAAGTAGTCTATGTGGAACAGCCCAAGGGCTTTATTGATCCAGCCTTTCCAAATCATGTCTACAAGTTGAAGAAAGCATTGTATGGATTGAAACAAGCTCCTAGAGCTTGGTATGAGAGGCTTACTGAGTTCCTGGTGAACAATGGCTACAGGAAGGGAGGTAATGACAAGACACTCTTTGTGAAAGACGAGAGAGGAAAGCTTATGATTGCACAAATATATGTTAATGATATAGTCTTTGGAGGAATGTCTGACCAGATGGTAGAGCATTTTGTTCAGCAAATGCAATCTGAGTTTGAGATGAGTCTTGTAGGTGAGCTTAATTTCTTTCTAGGTCTTCAGGTGAAACAAATGGAAGACATTATATTTATCTCACAGAGTAAGTATGCCAAGAATATGGTTAAGAAATTTGGCATGAAGAATGCTGCTACTAAAAGAACTCCTGCTCCTACACATGTCAAGCTTTCAAAAGATGTCAAAGGTGAAGATGTAGATCAAAGTTTGTACAGAAGTATGATAGGTAGTCTACTTTATCTAACTACTAGTAGACCAGATATCACATTTGCTGTTGGAGTATGTGCTAGGTACCAAGCTGAACCAAAGGTGACTCACCTGATTCAAGTGAAAAGAATTATAAAGTATGTGAATGGTACCAGTGATTATGGCTTATTGTATTCTCATGGTGAAAGTAATAAGTTGATAGGATATTGTGATGCTGACTGGGCTGGAAGTGCAGATGATAGAAAAAGAACTTCTAGTGGATGTTTCTTTCTAGGTAATAATCTCATATCTTGGTTTAGTAAGAAACAAAATTGTGTTTCCTTATCAACTGCTGAGGCTGAGTACATAGCAGCAGACAGTAGTTGTACACAATTGGTGTGGATGAGACAGATGCTGAGTGAGTACAATGTCAAGACAGATGCTATGACATTATATATATTGTGACAACTTGAGTGCAATCAATATTTCCAAAAATCCTATACAACATAGTAGGACCAAGCACATTGATATCAGACATCATATCATCAGGGATTTGATTGAAGAAAAGGCTATTGTTATTGAGCATGTTGCAACTAAGGAGCAATTAGCAGATATATTCACAAAAGCTCTTGATATTTCCCAATTTGAAAAACTTAGAAGGCGGTTAGGCATTTGCCTAATTGAGGAATTGTAGCAGTTAATGTGTGTAAGGCGTGCAGCAGTTATTCTCTCTCCAATCAACCGCTTCGTGCACGTCTATCAAGGAAGTGAATCAAAACTTCCCTTAAACATAACAATCACACGCGATCATCATTATTCCTTACAAACCTTTTCTAAACTTCTCAACTGCTCTCTTGCCGCTCCCAACGTCATTCAAAAATCCTCAATCTCTCAAATTTTCAAAAACTTTACTACTACCATGTCTGATTCATCAAACTCTCCCATCACAAACGAACAAGCTTCTCCTACTGTTCCAGAACCAACTTCACCGGAGATCATGAATATTCAACCGCTTGCAACTATAACTGACTCAAAAGCTCTTAAACAGCGTCCTAAAACACTTGTGTCAAGGAGAAAGAGCAACAGAAGAGGATCGACTTCGTCGGCAACGAAGAAGACTCCAAAAATGAGAGGTAAGAAAACTCCTGCTGTTCAGAGAATAGGTATCACCATGCATGATTTTTATTGCAAGGAAAATTCGTTCCAATCGACTGTTGTAGAACCAAATGTTGACACTTCTGTCAATAGATCTGATGAGAAGACCTCTGAGGGAGATGAACCGTTTGTTGAAACCCTAGGTTCTGTTAATCCTAAGGTAGATGACAAATTAGATGCTGATGAGTTAGATTTGCATGATGTTGACCATGCTGATGTTAATGACAAGACGGTTACTGATGATGTTACTGTTGCTGAGAAAGTTGCTTTGACAGAGGAAAATGTTGAACCCTCTGCTGATATGCCAGATGCTGTGCCAAATGCTCAAGCATCTTTGGCACAAGCCAATGTGGAGTCTTTGGTTATTCCAAACACTCCTGAAACTGTTGTGGCTGAAGAGAATAACTCTCCCAAGTCTCAAGACCAGAATGCTGAAATTCTTGAAGATGTTGGTCAGACTGAGAATGTAAACTTTGACCAAACTGATGTGGCCAATGTTGATGAATTGGAGTCTGAAGAAAGACATATGGAAGAGACTCCAACTGTTAGTATTGCTCGCATGACAAGGAGCAAATCTGTTGTTGTTGCATCTACTGCTGGTAAAGATGCTAAGAAAGACAAAAAGAAAGCTGCTGACACTGGGAAGAAGCCCATTGGTCCCCCCAAGTCTTGGAGTAAAGTAACTCCCAAGCCTGATCAGAAGAAGAAGAAGAGCCTCAAAAGAAAGGATCACCCTTCAAGTGATTCTGAATTTGAGATTGCTGAGACAGATGCTGCCCCATCTGGTGGAGCATCTAGAAAGACTGTCACGGGCATGAAAGTCCCTCTTGTTATTCCTCCAGCTCCTCTGGACAATGTATCTTTTCATTTGGAAAGTGGTGCCTCTAGGTGGAAATTTGTGTATCACAGAAGACTTGGACTGGAAAGGAATCTGAAGACAGATGTGTTCAAGTGCAAGGAACTTGTTGATGTGTTGGACTATGCTGGGTTGATGAAGACAGTGAAGAATCTGGGTCACTGCTATGACAAGTTGGTTAGGGAATTTGTGGTAAACATCTCTGAGGATTGTGATGACTCAAGGAATCCTGAGTATAGACAAGTTTTTGTTCGTGGTAGGTGTGTCTACTTCTCTCCCCAAATCATAAATGCTTATCTAGGAAGGTCCACTGAAGCCATTCCTGAGTTAGAAGTGACTGATGACACCATCTGCAAAGAAATCACAGGTAACAAGCTTAGACACTGGCCTGGACTCTGCTGTAAAATTGTCCCCATTATATACTGTGTTGAACAAAATTGCTGCTCATAACTGGTCCCCAACCACTCATTATAATCCTGTTGCAACTGGTTTGGCTAAGCTCATCTATGCAGTTGGTACTAAATCTGCATTTGATTTTGGTTCTTATATTTACTATCAATTTTTAGAGCAAGCTAAGTCTTTTGCTGTTAAATTCCCTATTGTGTTTCCTACTCTACTGTGTGATATTATTCTGCAACATCTTGATATCTTGGTTAGTGCTGAAGAGCCTGTTAGGAGGCCTAGTCCTCTTGCTTTGGACTGCAAATCTTTACCCCAGCCACAGGCTGATGAGTTGGCTTGCACTTCTGTCCAGACAACTGGTATTATAAGTAGACAGGCTATGATTGCTGAGCTTACTGAGGTTACTGTGGATTTGGGTGCAAAGAAGCTGAAGGTTGACAGGGTTATAGCTGCTTTGAAAGTTGAGGCTGAAGCTGAGGGTGAGCTGAATGCCCAAGGTCAAGACAAGGAAGAAGAAGGAGGAAATGGTAATGCTTCTGCTGCTGGTGACACTGAGGAAATGTCTGATGCCTCTGATGAGACTGCCTCTTTCTAATGCTTGTGTAATTTTTTTCTTTTATTCATTCTCTCTGCACCTGTGAGTGCTTTATGGTCTGTAATAACTCTATTCAGGGCCTCTCTGTGCCTCTATGACTCTATGACCTCTGTGACTGGATGTGCTACTCTATGACTTTCCTTATGCATGATATTATGTTTGTCAGAATTTATGGCTAAAAAGGGGGAGTAGTAGTATATGAGTAGTATATGTTAGAAAATTAATTTTTCTTATGCCTGAAGATGATCTGTTGCATGCTCTTGAAGTTTCTTGAAGTTGTTATGCTATGTTTATGCATGAAGACGTATTGTAAGAATTAATTTTCTTATGATCTGAAGATGCTCAGACACATGCTATGTTTGGACAGATGCTCTGACATTTGTCTTATTGAAGTAAGTATGTTATTTTATGTGCATGCATGTTTTGAGGGGGAGTGCGTATGTTATGTGAATGCATGTGTTGAGGGGGAGCACGTATCTCTGATCTCTATCTGTTGTGGAAGAAGTATTTTTTTAAGAGTATGTTTTCATCTCTTTATATGAACCCACTATATATATGTTTTTTTTATCTGGCTATTTCTGTGAGGCTAGACGTATTATGATGAATGTCTCTGATATTGTTACAAGCTATCTCTGTTCAAGGAATTCTCTTGAAGGTAGTTTCGTTATATGCCATGATTGTTTTGGATGTGAATGCCTATGCATGATGTGTTCTTGAAGAAGTTCTGTGTATCTCTCCAAGAACTAACTTTAGATTGTTTTAGCCAAAATTTTGCCAAAGGGGGAGATTGTTGGGTTTTTGTATGTTGGCTACATTTTGCAAAAACAACTACTAGCCAAATGTTGAGACAAATGTTGTAGCATGTGGAACAGCATTGTGTGACCTGATTATTGCGCGCCAATACACGCTATATTTATGTGCAAGATCTTCTAGAGATTCTATGAAGTTTTATATTTAACCTAGCGTGCAGATCAAGACGCGCAGGTTGAATGAGTTGTACAGGCTGTCATGCCTTGGTGTATTTCCATAATTAATATTGATATATTTTTGGAAACAATATTCTTGCTCATGAAGAATTGTTAGCTGGACCTGACAACGTCCAAGTTATGTTTTGAAGCCCAAAACAGTGTGAGCTCAGTACTATATATATGTGAAGACAAACCCTAGTTTTGGGTGTGGAAAACCGTGTGTGTACTAAAGCGTGTGTCTTAAGGTTTTAGGTTTTCTTGTTAGTTGTGAGTCTTACTTGTATCTTCCTGATTCAAGTCAAGTACTCTGTGTTTTGTGTTTGTAATGTTGTACTGCTCCTAAGCTTTGAAGTACGGAGTTAGTTGTGTCCTTAGAGTGTGACTCTTAAACAATCATAAGAACAAGTGTGTTTAATAACAGTGTTGTCTGTACTGTTAGTGGGGAATTGAGACAGGGTCTCATATCTAGGAGTTCCTAGGTAGGGCCTTCATTGGTAGGGTCTAGGTGCAAAGACAAGTAGTGAGGCTACGTTGTGCTTTTCACTAAAACTATAATAGTGGAGTTCATTCCTGGATTGGTATTCCCCAGACTAGGGCAGTTACACCGAACTGGGTTAACAAACTCACTGTGTTATTTATCATTCTGTCACGCTTATTTTACTTTGCTACGCTGCGTTTTATTATTATTGTGTGACAAGTGCTCGGACACGTGCTCTAACATTGTGCACAGCATTTGTCTGTCTGGTTGCCAGAATTTCAAAGTACTTTTGCGAAATCTCGCCGGAATCGCAACTTCCCTTTTTGAATTTTCGTCGGATTCGCGTACGATTCTGACGATCTAGATCGTTTTTACGAAAACGATGCTTAGATTCATGTTGGACGCGTAAAAAGGAGTGGAATGGACATGTGTTTCGCAAGTTTTCACGCACTGTAATTTTTTCCGTTCGGTTCCACCACCACGCCGGTGATAATGGCGTCGACGGAGAGATTTGCTGTTGGTTTTGATGATGAAGAAGAAGAAGAAGAAGGCTACGTGTCAATCTGGGATTCGTCCAAGGCTTTACTCGAGCGCCCCCCGTTTTTCTCCTCGCGCCCCCCTCTGGTTTTGTGAGTGGATCCGGTTCAATTCAGGTAAACTGGATTTGATCCTGTTCGTTGTGGGTCTTGGATCTCTCTCCTTTGGGCCTTATTGTGACTGGATTTGGTTTCTTGATTGCTGCTTGTACTTGCGTTTTCTGGATTGCACCCCCCCCTCTGCCTAGGTTTGTGATATTGGATTGGGCTGATTGCTATTGTACCTGCGTGTGTGCTAACTCATACCCCCCCCCCCCCCTCCTTGGCTGAACTTTATTGGGCATGGACTGTTTTGCTGATTTCTGTTCAATTATTTTCTGCACATCCATTTTCTGGTTTGCACCCCCCTATACTCTCTTCACTCATTTACATGTATTTTATTATCATCATTTTTTTTTTTAGCTTATTTGAATAAGAGATTATTTGGGACAATAGCTTATTTAAGCTTATTGATCCCAAATTTTACACTAATATTTTAGGTACTTTTTTTTGAGATTTAATTTTAACTTTTTTTTAATTGATTATCCTTGATTATGTGTTAGTACTAGCTTATTCAATAAGTGTTTGTTTTGGACAATAGCTTATTTTAAGCTTATTGAGCTTAAACTCTTACACTAATATTTTAGCTTATTTCTAAGTTCTCATTGATGTGTGTTGTGCATAGGTTTGATTATCAATTATTTTCCCTTCTCATGATATGTGCTTCATGTCCGCATTTTACATCATATTACATCACATTTATATGCTATATTTTTCTACATTGCATTGCATCACAATCTACATTTTGCATTTTTACATGACATTTCACACTACAACTTCATTTTACATTTTTTACATGCATACATGCATTTGCATCTAGATTAGGACAGTGCACTATTTAAAAATACATGTTAGAGACAATATTTTACTTTATAAAATCATTGAGCTCTAGCACTAGCATTAATAGTTAAGGACCATTTTTTTGGCCTAAATTCATTTCTTTCATGGTTGTTAATTGGTTCATTTTTTTCTCGCTAGTTTTAAAAGTGTATTCTCATATGCGATAATTTTTATATGACTTTGTTCTCTTTGCCTTTTTTCACCCTTTGTCACATTTACATTATACTTCGCATTGCATTTTCATACTTCATACTTCACATCAATATTTGACATTTTGTTTTCTTTTCTTCGTAAGTGAATTTCATACTCATGTTTATTTCTCCGCTTGCATTTTATTGCCGTTTATTATTTTTTCATTTGATTCAATATGGTTGTAATATTTATTCAATTTGGTTGTAATAGCGTAGGACTTTATCGCTTTGGACACGTCACACACAACGCTATAAAACTAAGAAAAAAATGAACTTTTATTTCCGAAGAGACGCGTTAGTAATTCTCTTTAGAAAAAAATAGAAAACAAATAAACAACTTCTTCTCTCTCTAATAAAAATTCTTTAGTCCAATACCAAATTAGTCGCACGATTAGTTTAGGTTTAAACTAAATTTACTATTCTTTGCAATAACTTTCTTCTCTCAATCCAATCTCCACAAGCACACACAAATTCTCTCTATACATCTTCTCCCTCAAAATTCTTACCAATTTTCTCCCTCATTTCTTAAGCACATTAAAAGCAATAAAAAGTAATAAATTAGAGGTTACCATGGAGTACCATGGGCGTTTAGGATGCTAATACCTTCCTTAGGCGTAACTAACCCCCGAGCTTAGAATCTATCTTTTTAAACGGTTTTTGACACTTTCCCCTCTTTGGAAATGAAAGGTCAATGTAGTGGTGGAAATCCCAAAATCCCCGCAGCAGATGCATGCACTAATTATATCGTCCCATATTTTGATATGATAATGTGTTATAATGTCGATGTTTTACTATATTCATGATTTGGTTTTGGATTGTTGTTCTACATTCCATATTTATCATGATATTTTGGTATTCGTCATTTGAACTATCCTGGCATATCTTATATGTATTTATTTTGATTAGGAAATTTTATCATAAAGTGCATTTCGATAAATGTAAGTGCACGATATGACTATGTTAGAAACGTTTTAAACTTGATACTTCTCATGTGTTCTCTTCTTCTTTTTGATATTGTTAAAGGTGGGGAGATTTTGATTGAACAAGCTAAGGATAAAGAGCTAAAGAAGTCTTGAATACTATCAAGGGGAGCGTGCTTATGGTTAGCCTTGGTGTAATTACGTTTGTATACATATTGCTACTTTGTTGCATATTAGGTATAGGCTTAGTTAGCTTATGCAAAGTTATGACAATTACCAAAAAGGGGGAGAATGTAAGTGCACCAGTTCACTCCCATGTTTTAATAATTGTCAAAACCCATGAAAATAGTGTAGAACATATTTTGGCAACATTAGAAATAACTTGACAGCGAAAAACTATTTTTAAACTTTGAAAAATTGATTTTGAGGTATTTTGTATCGATACATAATCATTTGTATCGATACAAATGCCCTGAAAAACCTTCAGCTGGACGATCATTGCGAGGGTTTTCGGGTTGAAGATGGCGCAAGGATTGATCGTTGGAATCAGAGGTAGAAGCTCTGCGACGTGTTGAGATTGTATTGCTCAATTTGTACTAGATTCGATATAGGGTTATTGGAGTGTTTGTAAATTGTGCACTAGTATCCAACGTTTTTAATAATAAACGCTCAAATAACCCCTTTGGTTATTTGGGGGGATGTTGCGGGATTTTTGAGACATACCCCACTACAGTTTTATTTTTCATTTCCAAAGGAGGGGAAAAATTGAAAACCTTTTTTAATTTAGATTCTAGGTACGGGGGTTAGTTGCGTTTAAGGAAGGTGTTAGCACCTCAAGCGCCCATGGTACTCCATGGTAACCTCTTATAAACTTTTGTGCTTTTTGTTTTTCAAATATGCTTTAAGAAAGAAAGGGGGATAAGATATAAGAAATGAGAGAGAAGGTTTTGAGAAGTTTTGCATTTATGAAAATGGTTTGATTTTTTTGAAACTAAAAGTTTATTCGTCATTGTTAAAAAGAAGATGTTGTAAAGAAAAGAAGTTGTTGTTTGAAAACGAAAGTGTATTCGTTTTTTGTGTTGAAAAGAGGATGTTGTAAAGAAAATAAATTGTAGATAGTATCATGTTAAAAATAATTGCAGTGACGTTGAGACTATAAGGTGAACTTGCGTTTATTTTTAAAAGAATCGCATGTTTGTTTTGAAAAGAGTTTTTTTTGTTTCAAGAAACCTCGTAATTAATTTAAAATTAACTACGAGTCCTCTCCCTTGGAAATGAATTTTTGACGTTGTGTGTGATGTATAAACTAGAAAAGCAATAAAAGCAATAAACAAATTCCTACGCTATTACAACCCAATTGAATAATTAATATTTACAACACTATCGAATCGAATGAATAAATAAATAATAATAAGCAATAAATAAATAAAAGGGCGATGCATATAAAAATTGCAAGTGCGAAAAATAAACATGAGGATGAAATGCACCTAAACAATCAAGAAAATAGAAAAAATCACGGCAAGATATTATATTCTAACTTAAGGGTGAAGTGTGTGTAAAAATGAGTCGGAGGTGAAAATGAAGTAATAGCAATATTTTGAAATTTAGTCACAGATATTATACTAACCACACAAAAAGAACAAATAACACAAAAAAACTTATGTGATCTAAAAAACAAGAGGGACACAAAAATACATAAACAATCCAAATAAGAGAACACATGAACTTAGGCCAAAATAAAAATGCTAATTGTTAGAGCTCAATGATTTTATAAAGTGAAAATATTGTCTCTAACATGCATTTTTAATGCATTTTTATTTTAGTTAAACAAAATAAAAATGGATTTTAAAGAGAATGAATTTAGGCCAAAAGGCCCTTAACTATCAATGCTAATTGTTAGAGCTCAATGATTTTATAAAGTGAAAATATTGTCTCTAACATGCATTTTTAATGCAATGTCCTAACCTAAATGCAAATGCATGTATGCATGCAAAAAATGTGTAGTGAAACATATGATATAAAATTGTGATATGATGTAGAGAATTGTGTAAAATGTTGTGTGACATGAAAAAATGCATAATGTGATGTAGTGTAAAAATGTAGGATTTTAAATGTATGTATGCATGTAATTAAAAAAAAAAATTAAAAGGGTAAAGCATATTATATGTTTTCATGGAATGAACTTAAACAAAGATATAATCATGTTAATCAACATCACAAAAATTTTCAATCATAGCATATTGAATTTTCTAACATTTTTGTTGTTTTCATATTTTTTTGCATACTAACTAACTAAAGGAAAAAAAAAAGATCATGGCTAACAAATTAATATTTTTTTTTGTTTTTGACGTCAAAATAGTTAGAAAAGTTTTTTGTTTTTTTTATATTAGAGAAATTTTTCTTAAAAGTTTTCTTCTTCAAATTTTTGTATTAGTACTTAAATTTAGCAATTTTTTTCAAGAAAACAAACGACAATGTTATACATGTTGGGATTTAAAATCCACAAAATATTTGTATCATCATTGAAAATCTATAGTTTTTTTATGTAGAAAATTGTTGTTTTCACACATATATTTTTCATGGAAAATTAAATCATTAAATCATACTTCAAAACTAAAAAAAAATAAAATAAAATAAAACAAACAAACAAAAAAACAGAAGAAAAGAAAAAAAAAACGAAAATGGGCCAAAAAAGGCCCAAACCCCTCATAGCCCCATGGGGGGGGGGGGGGGCGCAGCAGCCTTGGGGGGCGAGGGTGAGAAAGTCAGAAGTGGGGGGGCGCGTAGAGAAATTGAAAGAAGGGAGTATATGTGAATTTTCTTTTCTATTTTTGGCAAATTTTCTATTTTTTTGTTTCGTTCTCTCTCTTTTCTTTCCATTCTCTGGTTTTTTCTTTCAAGAACGTACAGAACAACAATCAAAGCCAAAATCCATAAAAGCATGCTTAGATTCAAGAACAATAAACACCAAACCTACATGAAATCACCTTCTAAACGCGATTTTGTACTCAGAAACAACAAACAAACAATCATGCAATTGCAATTGAGGTTCAAATCGGCAACAAACAACAACAAATCTTTCTTATAACATGTGAAAAAACGAAGACTGAAAACCTAGATCTAGATGGTTATGTAGATGTATGAGAAGAAAAGGAGAAAAATGAAGAAATTACCTTCCTTGCAGTGACACTTCTAGTAAGTTTCCTTTCCTTTTCCTCTACCTTTGATTTCGGTCTCTCCTTCTTTCTCAGTTTTTGAACTTTTGTTTTTTCTCTACTCTGCAAGGTGTTGGTGATGCTGAAGGTGGCTAAAGTCTGGCAATGGTTTAGTTTAGGGTTTCATTTTCTGTTTTCTTTGTTCTCTGTTTTTTTTTTTGGGGTTTTTTCTCTTTTGGTTGTGTTGAGTTGTGTTCGATTGTAATTCAAGATTGTGATGTTGTAGTTTTTGTTGTTTTGATTTTTGTTCTGTATCTTTGGATTAGTTTGTTTTTTTGTACTATTAGTGTTTCTAGTTATCTCCAATCCTCCCCCCTGGTTCTGTGAATTATGTGTTATGTAGATGAAAATTAGGGTTTAATGGATTAAAGAAGAAAAAAGCAGAAAAACTTTTGTTGGTTCAAATTGTAATTTGAAAATTAGTAATGGAATGGGAAAAAGACAGAAAAAATGTCATTGTTGATGTACTGTTTTTTCAGAAAAGAGGTTGAAATGCATAGGATTCTATTTTTTCAAAATTGGTTTTTTTTGTGTTCTGTTTTTTGTGTATTTTTTTGGTTTTTGTTAAAAGGAAAAAAAAATAGTGACCGAAAAGAGGAAAAGGTAGAAAAAAAACAAAATTATCTCTTTTTTTGCTTTTTTATGATTATACATTTTTTCAAGTAGAAAGAGTAAAAATTGGAATTAACAATAATAGTAAATGAAGAAGTAAATGAAAATAAATAAATAAAGAAAAAACTCTTTTTTGAAAAGAATTTTAGGTAATAATAATAATAATAATAGTGATAATAATGATAAAAGTTAAAAGAATAATTGATAGTAAATGAATATAAATACTAGTACGACCACAAAAAATGTGATAAAAAAAACGAACATAAATAATGCGACTATAAAGAACGGATGTGACGACATATTATTATTATATATATATATATATATATATATATTTTTTTTTTTAAAAAGGGTTTTCGGTATTTAAATATGAAAAGTAAAAAAAAATAGATTTTAGGTCCAAAATTGGGGTACTACAGGGGAGACGTACTCGGCCGACCGCGAGAACGACACGAAAGCCGTTGGGAACTCCCTAATCAATCGTTTGTGTATTCTCTTCCTTAACTCTTTACTTTATGCAATTGCTTTTAATTTCGAATCAATTGAGTTTTTGTGATCGTAAGTGTTCATAGAAATTCAATTGTATAAAACTTGAATTGTGATTGCTTTAGACTTGGTTGTGCAACTTGTGTGGAACTTGTTTTACATATATTGAATTCGAAGCATTTACCTAATTGTTTATCATCATACGATCCAAGGCTATACTACCTTTCCTTTGATCAAGTGGGTGCAAAGAGACTACCGATCCGGTGGTACTTCTGCGCATTCGTTTGAAAAAGTTTTTGATAAATTCGTTGTTTAAAAGAGCCACTTATTCAAACCCCCCTTTCTAAGTGGAAGCCAAGTAGTCTAACAAGTGGTATCACGATCCCTGTTCGATTTTGTACACAAAATTGTGTGGATTTGTGCCAATTATTAGAAGACATGGCTTTTGCACCCTAGGGGGCTTATAATAGGGCTACGATATTCAATGGAGACCATTTTGATTATGAAAAGTAGTATGCGCATACACGTCAATTTTTTTGATGGTGAAGTGTGGGATGCCATTGATAGCGGTCTGTTTGTTCCAACAAATACCGATCAACATGGTGTTGTCACTAATAAGCCTATGACACAATGGACGGATGATGATAAATAGAAAGTCAATTACGATGCGAAAGCTCAAAAACATTTTAATCTCATCCTTAGGGATTGAGCAATTCTATCATGTTTCGCATTGTACATCGGCTAAGGAAATGTGGGACACATTCGTTACTCACTTTGAGGGTACTAACTAAGTCAAAATATCTAAGATAAAACCTTAACTCAAGATGGTGAATCCATTGCGGATATGCAACAACGTTTTGTGAAAATCACCAACAAGTTGCACGGTTTAGGTAAACCAATCACAAATAAAGATGCCACTAATAAAGTTTTGAGATGTTTACCTAGGTCTTGGCAACCAAAGGTAACCGCAATCAAAGAAGCGAATGATCTTACACAATTGAGCCTCACAACTTTATTTGGTAAGCTTACGGAACATGAACAAGTGCTTAACATGTTAGAGAAGCATGAGAAAGGTGTGAAAAAGGAGAAACACGGAGATAAGGAAAAACAAAAGGATAAGAGGTCGATTGCTCTTAAGGCCTCCACATCCAAGTCAAAAAAGGTTGAGCAAGTGGAAAGAAGCTCAAGCCAAGAGGATACTGATGATGAGGAAATGGGGCTCTTCTTTCGACGCTATAACTGTTACATGAGAAAGAATGAGATAAGGCATTCCGAAGACAATCTTAAGAAGTTTCGGAAAGATAGTGGTTACCGAAAGAATGAAGGTGCTAGGAACTCCAAGAAAGGGACATGCTATGAGTGCGGCCAAGTTGGTCACTTCAAGCCGGATTTTCCAAAGCTCAAGAGAAAAGAAAATGAGTCATCTTCATACAACAAGAGGAGCAAAGGAAAGAAAGCTTATGTTGCATGGGAGAGTAGTATAGCTCCTCATCTCATTCATCATCAAGCTCTAGTTCAAGTGATGAAGGCGAGATGGCTAATGTGTGCTTCACAACTCGACATCACAAAAAGAAAGATAAAGCTCCTAAAAAGGTAAACCAAAATCCCTCTAGCTCATATACGTTATTGAAATATCATGATTTGCAAAGTGCATTTGAAGATCTATGTAGTGAAACTAGGAAAGCTTTCAAACGATTAAAAGAAATCATAAAAATTAACAAAGCTCTTGAAAAGAAAGTTTACAAAACGGAAGAAGAGTTGAAAGCTTTCAAAGTATACTTATTAGAACGGTCAAGTGCAAATCATGATAATAGTGATATAGTTGGTTGTGATGGATGTGTCACTTTATCAAAAAATATCAAAATTCTTAAAGACAAAGTGGTAAATCCATCAAAACCAAGATTTTCTCATCAATTTGATCCAAAATTTTTTGAACATTCTTTGAAAGTCAAAAACAAAATTCCAAACATGTCAAATTGGATAAAAGAAGAGCAACTCACATATCACTTCTCATTATTGTTGTATGAAGGTTATAACATTGCAAAATGTCAAGCTAGGAAATTGTTGGTACCTAAAGGCATATTGCAATGGATGCAAAACTCAACAAATCTCATTTACCTCACCACTTAAGACCCAATGAGAATTGGGTACCTCCTTCTTATGTCTAAATGTTGTAAGAAATGTGCCTTGGAAATCTAGAAAGGGGATGGTTTCTAGATAGTGGATGTTCAGGGCATATGACAGGTGATGCCTCGCTCTTTATCGAGTTCAAAGCAAAGGAAAAAGTCTATGTCACCTATGGAGACAACAACAAAGGCACTATTCTCGGTGTAGGTACTATCGGTAACCCATCTACTATCATCATATCTAATGTTGTACTGGTGGATAACCTTAAACACAACTTGTTAAGTGTCGCGAAACTTTGTGACAAAGGGTTTAAAATAAATTTCAAACCTACCTTTTGCACAATAGAAAGTGACAAAGACAATAATGTGGTTCTTAAGGCTATTAGGCATGGAAATGTATATATGCTAGACTTAGATGATAATAGCCTAAGTGATGCTAAATGTCTCATTACCAAAAATGATGAGTCTTGGTTATGGCATAGAAGATTAGCACACCTTAATTTTGATTTACTAAATAAGATAGTTTCCAAAGATCTTGTAGTCGGTTTGCCTAAAATAAGATTTTCAAAAGATCACTTGTATGATGCATGTCAAATGGGTAACAACAAAGGCATCTTTCAAATCTAAAATGTTTATTTCAACTACAAAGCCTTTAGAGTTACTCCATATGGACCTTTTTGGACCATCAAGGACCAAAAGCCTTGGTGGCAATTACTATGGACTTGTGATCGTAGACGACTACTCAAGATTTTGTTGGACCTTATTCTTATCTAGTAAAGGTCACACTTTATCCGGCTTTAAACGGTTTGCCAAGATGATTCAAAACAAACTTGGCCTTAAGATCATTTCCATTCGGAGTGATCATGGAGGCAAATTTGAAAACTATAATTTTGAAAAGTTTTGTTCTAAACATGGCATTGAACACAATTTTTCCGCTCCACGTACACCGCAAGAAAATGGGGTAGTGGAGAGGAAAAATCGAATTCTAGAAGAGTTAGCTAGGACTATGTTAAGTGAATCCTCACTCCCTAAGTATTTTTGGGCGGATAGGGTAAGCACCGCGAGTTATGTTCTAAATAGGGTGATTATTCGACCTATTTTGGACAAAACTCCCTATGAAATACTTAAGGGGCGGAAGCCTAATCTTAGTCACTTGCGCTCTTTTGGATGTAAATGCTTTATTTTAAATAATGGAAAAGAGAATCTTGGCAAATTCGATCCAAAGTCGGATGAGGGCGTTTTCTTAGGCTTTTCACTCACTAGCAAGGCATATAGGGTGTACAATAAAAGATTACAAATCGTAGAGGAGTCGGTTCATACAAACTTTGATGAGTCTTTTCCGGAGGAACAAGGGAAAAGTAGTTTCATTGGTGCAGGTATTGACACGACGGATATTCTAAGGGAAAAAGAAGTTGAAGGGAATGATCAACCTTCGACGAGCACTCCGGAAGATAAAGACGATGAGTCAACACCATCCCGTGAAGATAAAGATGATGGAGGCTCTTCCTCAAAGAATCATCACAAACATAGAGGAGCCGGTCTTGCAAAGGAGTGGCGAACTCTAAAGAACCACCTTATTGATAAAATCTTGGGAGATATATCCAAGGGCGTTTCAACACGCTCTCAGATAATTTAATGCAAGGTGAATTTGAGATGAGCATGATGGGTGAGCTAACCTACTTCTTGGGATTACAAATCAAGAAACTAGATGAAGGAACATTCATATATCAAACTAAATATTGTCTTGAGTTGCTTAAGAAGTTTGGGATTACGGACTTAAAACATATGGAAACTCCCATGGCATCGACATGTGCTTTAAGTAAAGATGAGGAAGGTAAAGATGTGGAAATCACCAAGTATAGAGGTATAATCGGATCTTTACTCTACTTAACGGCATCTAGGCCGGATATTATGTTTAGTGTTTGCATGTGCACACGATATCAATCATTCCCCAAAGAATCTCACGTAAAAGCCATAAAAAGGATTTTAAAATACTTAAAAGGAACATCAAACTTTGGCTTATGGTACTCTAAAGGGAATGATTGCTCATTGGTAGGATACTCCGATTCCGACTTTGCCGGTTGCAAGTTGGATAAGAAGAGTACTAGTGGAACATGTCACTTATTTTGTAATAGCTTGGTAAGTTGGCATAGACAGAAACAAGTATTCGTCGCTTTGTCAACCGCCGAGGCGGAATACGTTGCGGCCGGAAGTTGTTGTTCACAAATTCTATGGTTAAAACAACAACTTCTTAACTATGATTTAAATTTGCAACGTATTCCAATCTTGTGTGACAACACAAGTGCTATAAATCTTACAAAGAATCTTGTGTTACATTCAAGAACTAAACATATAGAGATTGAAATTCTGGCGTACCACTACTTATTAAATATTCAGACATAATGATGTGCGGTAAGATGTGCGCACATTAACTAAACTTGTAACACACGTAATAAAAGAACAAGTAATAAAAGCAGTAAAAACACAAGGAATTGTTAACCCAGTTCGGTGCAACGTCACCTAATCTGGGGGCTACCAAGCCAGGAAGGAAATCCACTAGTGTAAAGCTATTTCTAAGTTACCCCGCATACACCTCGGTAAAAACAACAATAAAAGATTTACAGAACACTCCCCAAACAATAATACACTACTCGTACTTCAAAGCTTAGAGAAATGAACAATATTCCTTGCTTAAAAGCTTCGGATTACAACTCAATAAACCCAGTCCTTATGCAAATAACAGAAAGCAAATAACAACACAAATAACAACGAACACAAATAACACAAAGACTTAAACCCTAAAACTCTAATTCTTCAAGATGGCTCAAGTGAGTATTAGGTTTAGTATTCACACATATATATAGTCTTCTGATTAGCATAGGTCTTCAGACGTGTCTTGGGCTTCAAGAATGTCTTGTAAGAAAATAACCCAAGAAATATAAATTTGAACCATATAATATGTTTCCACATTTGGAAAATATTTTTTACAATTAAAATTAGGTTAACAAGTAACCCTGATGGTTCACAGTACGCGCGCGACTTACCCAGCAAGTAAGCGAAGCAAAAACAAAACGAATCTTCAAGAAAGATATGGCGCGTAAATAAGTCACAAAAGTTCCGGTGTGGAATGATGTGCACACATTGTTCTTCACATCTTCAATGATTTGTGCACATTGTCCTCCACATTGTGTTTTGCCAAAAATGAGGCCAACACAAAAACACTAACAATCTCCCCCTTTGGCAAATTTTTGGCTAAAACAATCTTGGACCAGATATCAATGCTAGAGAGATAAAAGTGACATACTCCTTCATATTAATCAGAGAATAGTAGCTTGAAGGAGGACAATTAACAATTCACATAGTGGATTCCTTATAGAAATACTTATCATTTAAATTTTCAACAATAAACATCAGATAAGTCTTCAACAATGAACATCAGAGGCACACAGCAGCGGATAATAAACAGCCTCACACAAGTAATTAGAGGATAGAGAGATCCTCACATCAGTGTTTGAGAAAACACACATATAGCTTGACATGCTAAGAGTAGCACACATGCATGCAAGCACACAATCAACAAGTAACAATTAACACCTAACGAGAAACAGAACTCCCCCTCATTAGTAGCTTCATATGAGTAACACTCCCCCTCAATATGAGCTTCATATAAAATTATCGTGAAGAAAGAATTTTCTCCCCCTCAAGTCATGCATACTACTTCAGATCATGCAGACAATCAATAATTCACAAAAGACATAGTGACACCGACCATGTGTCAACATCATGCATACAATCAACAACTAACATAAATTAATCACATTGTGCCCACATCTTCAATCACATCATACTTCAGGCATATCAGATTAAAATACACTCCCAAAGAACAATTAACAATTCACATGCATATTACTTGGCATACTTCAAAATCAACATACTCTTCATAGCATAGGTAGTAAAGAACATATCAGAGTAACAACAGAGCAACAATTAACAACTAACATCTACTCCCCCTTTTTAGACATAAAATTTTGCCAAACATATCAGAGCATGTAAATAGTCTTCAAACTCAGAAAACAAGATAAGCTAGCAGATTCGCATAGCATCAAATCATAGGAGATAATCATAAGATAACATGCAAGAGATCCATAGGGCACAGAGAGAGCATAATAGTGCATAACATCATATCATAGTGAGCACAGATAGTGCAGAGGAGTGCAAATATTCAGAGGTTACAGACCATAGGCACACAAAGGTGCTGAATAATATCCAGGGCAAGTGCCCAAAAGGAAAAATTAACAATCCAAAAAGGAAAATTACATAGCCATGGCTAGATTCAGACAGAGGAACTTCCTTCAGTGGACTCATCCTCAGCTTCCTCGTCTTCATCTTCCTCATCCTCAGAACCAGCATCAGAACCATGCTCACCAACTTCCTCATCAACCTTGTCATCCAGGTCACCCTTGTCAGCCACATCCTTACCAGCCTCTTCCTGTTCCAGAGCAGAAATAACTAGTTCAATCCTCTTCTTCCTTTCTGCTAACTCTGTGCAGGTAGCTTTCAGCTCTGCAATCATTTTAGATCTAGACAAGGCAACATGGGCAGATGTGTCCACATCATCCTGCGCATTTTGCTTGCTTGGGGTCTGAAGAATGACATTCAGCTTGCTACCCCTTGGCATAGCAAAGTCACCATCCTTTTTCAGGTTCGGATGTTGCTCAAGCATGATAGCACACAGAATGGTTGGGAAGGCAACAGGCATTTTCACAGTAGTATGATGTTTTGCATGCTTAACAGTTTGCAGAAAGATATAGTTCCCAAAGTTAAAAGGAATAGCATGGCCAATGATATAAATGAACTTACCCAAGGCAGTGGCTGTAATACCCTAATTTTGAATTTTTTAAATAAATATTTTATTTAAAAATTATTTCTTATTTTTCATAAGAAATACCAAAAAATAGGATTTTGATAATTTTGTTTTACAATTTATTCATTTTTCTTTATTTCTTTTAATTTGTCGCAATTTATCTTTTTATACGAAAAATAGCAAAAATATTCAAAAATAATTTTCATCTCCTTATTTAAGTTTACTTTTTATTTATGTATTTTTCTATATTTTATTTGTATTTTTATTACACTTTTTTTCTATTTTATTTGCATTTTCTACTTTTATGACAATTTTTGCTTTTTTTAACCAATCAAACCTTGCCATCTCACCATTTTTCATTCATGAACCATTTTTCCTTTTTTAAATAATCAGAAATTTACCCCATTTTCCTTCTCACTTTTTTTACCCTCAAAAACCCATTTATCACAAAAAAGCCCCATTTTTTTTAGTCATTAGTATAAATAGATGGGTTATCACAAACCCTAGAGGAGGCAGGTACTGTTCACACCTTTTTTGATCAGATTTCATTTCTTCTTTCTCTCTTCACAGCGCCTCCAAACTCACATAAACCCTAAAAAATTTCATCACTCAAATTCACCATCAAAACTCCATTAAAACACAAAATCATTAAAAGATAAAATGTTCATCTCACTCTCCTCTATCTATTGATCTTTGAATCGCGTCCATAAACGCTAAAACGACACCCAAATCGTCCGATCCGAAACCGAAACGTGTGAGAACTAAGAAGGTAGTGATTCGACTGATTTAGAGTGTTATTTTGACAGATTTGTGTTGCATCGAGTGCGTAATCATGCATATTAGTTCCAGTTTCGTTTGATTTCTGTTTACACCGGTTAAAATCGCGTTTTAAATTTTAGATCCGAGTTTGGATTCGTTCGTTTTCGTTTTGTTACACGATATTTGTTGATTCTAATACTGGATCTGGTTTCTACGTGCGAAAACGCGTTAATTCGACTATTTAATCGTAGGTTTTGATGTTGATTTGTGTTTATTCGATTTAAAACCGAGTCAGGAACTCGGAAGCTTTAATGGCAGCACTGAGTCGCTGAGTTATGACTCGGTCGGGTTGGGGCTAAAGAAAGGAGACGATGACGTGTCAGCGTGTGATTGGCTGACACGTTTTTTTTGTTTTTTGGGCGGTTTTGGGTCTGGATCAACAACTGGGTCGGGTTGTACCCGTTTGACCCGATCCGGTTCGGTTTGGGTTAGGTTTGGTGATTCTAGGCCGGATCTGTCTTGGCCCATTTTTGTGTTTTTTTTGTTTCTACTGCATGAACCCCCTTTTTCCTGTTTGCACCTCCCCTTCTGATTTGAAAATTGGGCTTAGGCCCATTTTGTGTGAATTCAGATTCACACCCCCTTAGTTGATTTCTGTGCCCCCCTGCTGGGCTAGGCAGATTTGGGCTTTAGGCCCAAATTTCTGTTTTTTTTATCCTTTTTGGGTTGTGCCCCTGGTTCGGCCCAAAGCCCATGGGCTTTCCCAAAAGCCCATTTAGTTTTTTAGCGTTTTTCGCGTCTTTGTTTTATGCGATTTTTTTTTATCGTTTATGCGTTGAATGAAAAAATAAAATAATACTTTAATTTGATGTTTATTTCGCGCTTAATTTATTATTGTGTATTATATTCTATTTTATGCTCATCACCGCATCTCATGCACTTCATATTCATATGCATTCGTCTGTTCATCTGGTATTCTTCTATCCCTTTGCTCTGGCTTGGTTTTCTTTTAAACCTCTCTTCTTTTATAAAAACTAAAGCCTTGACTTTTCAATTAAAGCGGAAAAGAGAGAGTGTGACGTATGTCCGCTCTGCTCGGGTAGGACAGTCTGTGACGTATGTCCCGGATGGTGAACTACCCTCATTTTAATTGGTGATTCTTAGCTAGTCAATTAAAGTGAAAAGAGGGGAGTGTGACGTATGTCCGCTCTGCTCGGGTAGGACAGTCTGTGACGTATGTCTCGGATGGTGGACTACTCTCATTTTAATTAATGAAGTTCAGTTTAGTTAATTAAAGTGAAAAGGAAGGAGTGTGACGTATGTCCGCTTGATTCGAATAGGACAGTCTGTGACGTATGTCCCGGATGGTGGACTATTCTCATTTTAATTAATGAAGCTCAGTTTAGTTAATTAAAGCGAAAAGGAGAGAGTGTGACGTATGTCCGCTTGATTCGAATAGGACAGTCTGTGACGTATGTCCTGGATGGTGGACTATTCTCACTTTAATTAATTAACTTTAAATATTTGAATGAAAAGGAGGGAATGCGACGTATGTCCCGTTCGGCTCGAATTGAACAGTCTGTGACGTATGACCGGATGGTGTTCAATTCTCATTCAACTGAACAATCTCAAAAAAAATCCTAAAAGATACTCAATTCACTTCAATTCTTTTTCCTGCCTCCGTGCAGTCAACTCTTTTCCACTGCTCTTGCGCAGTCAAATCTCTTATCAACTGTTTTCCTAAACGGATAGTTCTTTATCCATTCCCCTGCTACAGACAAACGTTTAAGCCTCCGAAGCGAGCATACAAGCATACTGTTGTATTAGTGGAATGCGACCTAAGCATCGTTCACTAAAAACAACCAACACACAAATCTTTCTTTTCAGGAAGAACTACGTGAGCTTTGACTTCCTCATTGTACTTGGGGGATACGTAGGAGTGAGAGCCTCTCTCGTCAAGCCGAATAATAAAAAACTCTTTTTTCCCTTTTCTGTTCAATTTGCAGTATTGTATTTTCTTTTATACGGTTATCTCTGTTTATGCAAACCAAAATTCCTCAAATGGTTCCCGTTGAGTACAACGGATATGAGGGGGTGTTAACGTCTTCCCCTCATGTAACCAACTCCCGAACCCGATCTTTTCAAGGTTTTATCATTATTTTCCTTTCCCCTCACGGGATAAATAAAATATGGTGGCGGCTTCATTGTTTACATTTGTGCATTGCATTTAATTATTGCATATTTGTATATTTTTTGCGCCGGGTACTACAGTGACAATATTGAAATGATGATGAGTACGAACCCAGTTAATAGCAGCTATTCGATTTAGAAGACCATACTTCTGTGTGAGCTTGGCAGCAGGCAGTTTAGCCTTTGTTGGCCATACTTTCACCTTGTTTCTAGTCAATGCTTTGCAGACATCATTATCATACACTTTCAGTTCAATCACAGATCCTGCTTTTCTCCCTAGAAATTTGTTAATAATTGTAGGAGAGAATTCCACACACTTACCCCTAACATACACCTTGTGGCAATCTTTACTGCGAGGATCATCACAATCAGCAGGAATGTTCACCAGAAATTCTTTAACCAGTTGCTCATAGCAGTTTCCTAAATTAATAACAGTCTTCATTAACCCAGCCTTCTTAATGAGGTTCACAACCTCCTTGTTCTGCAATAGGCCTTCACTTAGTTCCTTTTCCAGAGCAATTCTTTTGTGATGGATATATTTCCATCTTTGAGCATTTTCAATCTTGTGGAATGAAACATTATCTATTTCAATATCAGGAATATCTACAACCTTCCTGGATTTCTTGACAGAGAAAGATGTTGGAGATGATGTCTTCACAATTGTGTCCACTTTATATTCTGATTCTAAGGCACTTTCAGGAATCTTCCTTTTCTTACCTCGCATCTCTTGCTCAATGTTGGGAATTGTAACCTTACTCCACCTTCTAGGTGGTCCTTGTACAGTGGTCTTCTATCTGCCTCTGGAGGTGGATGAAGTAACCTTTTGAAAAGAATTTTTAACAGGAGCAGTTTCAGAGAACTGAACATTATTTCTTCGTCTCAGTCTACTTTTGATAGTGGGAGCAGAGACTGGTGTTCTTTGCTTAACAATGTACTCATCAGCATCTGAAGATTCTATCTCCTCATCAGATTGAGAAGGATGAATCACAACTACTTCCTCAGATTTAGATTGAGAAGAAGAATTTGCAATAATTTCATCATCATGAGTCTTGTCCGGTATTTCTAACTCAAGGTCAATGGAAACACTTTTGGCACTAGTTTCACTTCTATTATGATCAGCATTTTCCTCATTCACATATTTTTCAACTTTATGAGGAGAATTATACTCACTGTGCTTTTTATCACTAGATTTTACTTCTTTAGTGATAGGCTTGTGTTGTGCGAGTGATGTATCAACATCAGCCATCACATGTTTCACAGGAGTTTCCAGAGATGTGAGGACATGTGCAATAGATGATCCAACATCAACAACAGTTACTGGTACAGTAATTTTTTCAGATGAGGAAACAATATTACCAGATTCAGAGAAGATTGGAGCTGCTTCGTTTTCCACACTTTTGTCAGATCTGCATGTAGTTGGATCAGTAGAATTCAAATGGTTCTGATTTTCATTTTCCTTTTGTTCTTCAGGTTTGAATAGGTACAAGCTTGCCATTGAATGGACTTTTCTCTGGACAGGTGTTGTGTCAGATTTCTTCTTAGACTTCGCTTTCAATTTTTGTTTTGCAAACGCAGTTGATGTCTTCTTAGATGCATGTACTGTAGAGATCGGTTTTGTGTTAGCAATTAGCACATTCTTATCCTCCATAGCTTTGGATCTGGTAGAACGAGACGGAGTCAAAGCTACAGACGATGATTTTTGCGGTGTCGAACTTGCTTTCTTGGTCATGATTCAACTGTTTAGAGAGTTAGGGTTTGAGACAGAAATTTTGAGAAAAGAACAAATGCTCACAGAAATTGGAGTGAGAAGTAGTGGAATTAAACGGTTAAGGGAACGAATGATGCTTCCCACACATTTTGCGTGCACATATTGAGATTTGAAATTTGCTGGTGCACGCGCGTTTTACCTTGATTGCTACAACTGCTCTATTAGGCAAATGCCTAATTTACCCCTGAGTTTTTCAAATTGGGTTGCATCTAAGGCTTTTGTGAAGATATCAGCAATTTGTTCTTCAGTTGCAACATGCTCAAGCACAACGACTTTTTCTTCAACTAAATCGCGAATGAAATGGTGTCTAATATCTATGTGTTTGGTTCGACTATGCTGAATGGGGTTCTTAGAGATGTTTATAGCACTTAGATTATCACAAAATAATGTGAGCACATCTGGCTCCACATTGTACTCCTTTAGCATTTGTTTCATCCATACCATCTGGGTACAGCTGCTTCCAGCCGCAATATATTCAGCTTCTGCAGTAGACAAGGATACACTGTTTTGCTTTTTGCTAAACCATGAAATGAGATTTTTGCCTAAAAAGAAACATCCACCAGAAGTGCTTTTTCTGTCATCAGCACTTCCAGCCCAGTCAGCATCACAGTAGCCAATCAACCTGGAGTCTTCACTGTGAGTGTATAATAAACCATAATCAGAAGTGCCACTGACATATTTCAGTATTCTCTTGACTTGATTCAAATGACTCTCTTTTGGATCATCTTGATATCTATCACATACACCTACAACAAATGTAATGTCTGGTCTACTTGTTGTTAGATATAACAAATTGCCTATCATACTTCTATACTGACTTTGGTCCACACTAACACCTTTTTCATCTTTGGTGAGTTTCAAATGTGTTGGAGCAGGTGTTCTTTTGTGAATGGCAGTTTCTAATCCAAACTTCTTAACAATGTTCTTTGCATATTTGCTTTGAGATATGAAATTTGTATCCTCCATCTGCTTGACTTGGAGACCAAGGAAATAAGTTAATTCGCCAACATGACTCATCTCAAATTGTGATTGCATCTGTTTGATGAAATGTTGTACCATATGTGTACACATCCCTCCAAATACAATGTCATCAACATAAATTTGTGCTATCATCAAGTTTCCACTATTTTCTCTTACAAGCAAGGTCTTGTCATTTCCTCCTTTTCTATAGCCATGAGTAGTAAGAAATTCAGTCAATTTTTCATACCACGCCTTTGGAGCTTGCTTAAGTCCATATAAGGCTTTCTTTAACTTATACACATATTCAGGATGCTTGTGATCAACAAAGCCTTTTGGCTGCTGAACATATACTTCTTCATGTAGTTCTCCATTTAAAAAGGCACTTTTGACATCCATTTGAAACAATTTGAATTTTAGAATACAAGCTACTCCAAGCATTAGCCTTATTGACTCAAGTCTTTCTATAGGTGCAAATGTTTCATCAAAGTCAACACCTTCAATTTGTGTGTATCCTTGAGCCACGGGCCTTGCTTTGTTCCTGGACACAGTGCCACTCTCATCAGTTTTGTTTCTGAATACCCATTTTGTACCTATGGCATTTGTCTCTTTAGGTCTAGGAACTAAGTCCCATACATCGTTTGTTCTTAATTGACCTAGCTCTTCTTGCATTGCATTGATCCAAAACTCATCAGTTAAAGCTTCTTTTACATTTTTTGGTTCCCTTCTTGATACAAAACATGAATTAGAGATGATGTCATTTGATTTTCTTGTAGTTATTCCTTTATTTAAGTCACCTATGATGAGGTCAGTAGGGTGGTTCTTTTGAACTTTGATGGATGGTGCTTTGTTGACAGGAGGATCTTCAGCTTCTACAATCTCAGGATGTGTGATTGGTTCAATAGTGTCATTTACCTCTGGCTCTTCATTCAGCTGATAAAATGTGCCTACATCATAGTGCACATCTTCCACTGACATATTGGGCATGTCATCAACAATCACATTAATGGATTCCATCACTGTGTTTGTTCTGTTGTTGAACACCCTATTTATTGAGTATCCTAAAAAGATTCCTTCATCACTTTTAGGGTCCATTTTTCTTCTTTGTTCTCTGTCAGCTAGAATGTAGCATTTACTACCAAACACATGAAAGTATTTGACTGTAGGTTTATTTTCTTTCCAGAGTTCATACAAATTGGTTGTAGTACCAGATCTAAGAGTAACACGATTGTGTATGTAGCATGTTGTATTCATGGCTTCAGCCCATAGATTCATAGGAAGTTTCTTGGAATGTAGCATAACTCTTGCAGATTCTTGTATGGTCCTGTTCTTCCTTTCCACTATGCCATTTTGTTGTGGTGTAATAGGGGTTGAAAACTCATGCTTAATCCCTTCAGAAGAGCAGTAGTCAATAAATCTTGAATTCTCAAATTCTCTTCCATGATCACTTCTAATTCTTATGATTTTTACATTATTTTCTCTCTGAAGTTGTATACACAAGTCTTTGAAAACATCAAAGGTATCTAATTTTTCTCTAATGAAGTTAATCCATGTGAATCTAGAGAAATCATCTACAATAACATAGGCATATTTCTTGCCACCAAGGCTTTCAACTTGCATAGGTCCCATTAAATCCATGTGTAGTAATTCTAGGACTTTTGATGTGACAAAATTTTGAAGTTTTGGATATGGTACACCACAAATACTTCCTTCCTCAATCTCAAGCTTTGGTATCCCTCTGACCGCTTCTTTTGAAATTACTTTCTTCATCCCTCTTAGATGAAGATGACCATGTTTTTGATGTCATAGCTTAACTTCTTCCACTTTGCTTAGGAGACATGCAGACAAACTATTTTCTTCCTGGGATGACCACATGTAGCAGTTGTCTTTAAAACTAACAGCCAATTTTTCATAAGGTACTATATGATTGGATGGTTCAAGATCAGGAGCATCACATATCCCAGTCAAGGCAGTAATAAGTTTTGCAGCTTCTCCTCCTTTGCTCTCATCTTCTGAGTCATCATCTGACCATGCAGCAGACAGCCCTTTCTTTTGATTTTTGAGAAAGGTTGGACATTCTGATCTGATATGTCCATATCCATCACACTCAAAACATCTTACACCTTTTCCTTTGCCTTCATTTGATTTTCTAGGAGAATTTGATCTTTTAGTATCAACTTGTGTATTTTGTTTTGGTTTTCCTCCAAATCTCTTTAGAATTTTGTTGAATTGTCTACCAAGGAAAACTATTTCATCTGTGGCTTCATCACTGATCTTAGAGTCTTCAATTTTCTCCAATCCTACATTTGATACAAAAGCAATACCTTTAGTCTTCTTGTCAGTTCTATCATTGCATGCGCCTTCAAAGGTTTGAAGAGAACCTATGAGTTCATCCATCTTCATGTTTGCAATATCCTGAGCTTCTTCAATGGCAGTAACTTTCATATCAAATTTCTTAGGAAGTGATCTAATAATCTTTCTGCACAATTTTTCTTCAGCTATAGGTTCTCCCAGAGAGTCAAACATGTTTGCATAGTCCAATATTTCCATTTGAAAGTCATATATGTTACCATCTTCCTTCATTTTAAGATTTTCAAACTATGTTGTTAGAAGTTGTAACTTTGCCATCTTTACCTTTGACGTACCTTCTTGATTTGTTTTCAGCATATCCCAAGCAACTTTGGCTATGGTTTGCTTTTTGATCAGTCTAAACATGTTCTAATCAACAGCATTGAATAAGGCATTCAATGTCTTGTTATTTCCATATGCCAGCTCATTTTCTTCTTTGGTCCAATCTTCTGGAGACTTTAAAACATCAGTGGCCTTGCCATCCTTGTCAGTGATCATGGGAGGTTCCCACTTTTTCAGAATAGACTTCCATGATTTGTTGTCTAAAGATTGAAGAAACGCCAGCATCTTGGGTTTCCAACCATCATAGTTTGTACCATCTAATAAAGGTGGCCTGGTAACAAATCCACCTTCCTTGTCTGTATTTCCAGAATTCATCTTCCCTGGAGCTCACCCAAAAACAGGCAGGGTGTCTGCTCTGATGCCAATTGAAATTCTGGCGTACCACTACTTATTAAATATTCAGACAGAATGATGTGCGGTAAAATGTGCGCACATTAACTAAACTTGTAACACACGTAATAAAAGAACAAGTAATAAAAGTAGTAAAAACACAAGGAATTGTTAACCCAGTTCGGTGCAACGTCACCTAATCTGGGGGCTACCAAGCCAGGAAGGAAATCCACTAGTGTAAAGCTATTTCTAAGTTATCCGGCTTACACCTCGGTTTACAACTTAGAAACTCGTCAAATACCCGTGCTTAATTTCTACCTAGGTACCCATAGGTAAGAGAAACCCATCTCACTTCCACTCTTAACACAGACCAGTGTTATCTATGAAAAACAACAATAAAAGATTTACAGAACACTCCCCAAACAATAATACACTACTCGTACTTCAAAGCTTAGAGCAATGAACAATATTCCTTGCTTAAAAGCTTCAGATTACAACTCAATAAACCCAGTCCTTATGCAAGCATCTAGGTGACACAAGCAAAGGCTCACAAATAACAACGAACACAAATAACACAAAGACTTAAACCCTAAAACTCTAATTCTTCCAGACGGCTCAAGTGAATATTAGGTTTAATCTTCACACATATATATAGTCTTCTGATTAGCACAGGTCTTCAAACGTGTCTTGGGCTTCAAGAATGTCTTGTATGAAAATAACCCAAGAAATATAAATTTGAACCATATAATATGTTTCCACATTTGGAAAATATTTTTTACAATTAAAATTAGGTTAACAAGTAACCCTGATGGTTCACAGTACGCGCGCGACTTACCCAGCAAGTAAGCGAAGCAAAAACAAAACGAATCTTCAAGAAAGATATGGCGCGTAAATAAGTCACAAAAGTTCCGGTGTGGAATGATGTGCACACATTGTTCTTCACATCTTCAATGATGTGTGCACATTGTCCTCCACATTGTGTCTTGCCAAAAATGAGGCCAACACAAAAACACTAACAGAGATTAGGCCCCATTTTCTCCGAGATCATGTAGAGAAAGGTGATGTAATTTTTGAGCATGTGGAAATACCAACTTGCGGATATTTTCACTAAACCAGTTGCTACGGATCCTTTCATCTACATTCGAGGAGAATTGGGTATCTTCGATATCTCCAACCTTGAATAAATGTACTTTACATATGCACTTTATATATATTATATGCTTCTTGACAACTTGGAGTATTATTCAAAGGAAAGTGCATCAATGGTTACGGTAAAAGGTTCAATTGTATCATCTCTATCTCTTCCTCTCTATTTTATAATTATTTGCCTATGTGGATTCTCTTCCATCATCAACTTGACATAAATATTGTATTCCAATTAATTCATATTTTGCACATTTCCAAAAACTTTGCATTGAGATAGTAATAATTCTTTAAGTCCACATGTATCAAATGGAAATGTTTGAAATATTGTTTACTTGATGTGTCCATAGCTTAAAATGTTGCATATATGCTATCCGTGTATTTCATTTCTTCATGATCACCGTTATAATATGATATGGTAACATGAAATTTGTGCATGTACGATAATAGGATGCATGCATTAATTATATCGTCCCATATTTTGATATGATAATGTGTTATAATGTCGATGTTTTACAATATTCATGCGTTGGTTTTGGATTGTTGTTCTAAATTCCATATTTGTCATGATATTTTGGTATTCGTCATTTGAAATATCCTGGCATATCTTACATGTATTTATTTTGATTAGGAAATTTCATCATAAAGTGCATTTCGATAAATGTAAGTGCACGATATGACTATGTTAGAAACGTTTTAAACTTGATACTTCTCATGTGCCCGATAAAGAGCTAAAGAAGTCTTGAATACTATCAACATCAAACGCATTATGACATCCACTCAGGGGGAGCGTGCTTATAGTTAGCCTTGGTGTAATTGCGTCTATATACATATTGCTACTTTGTTGCATATTAGGTATGGGCTTAGTTAACTTATGCAAAGTTTTGACATTTATCAAAAAGGGGGAGAATGTAAGTGCACCAGTTCACTCCCAAGTTTTAATAATTGTCAAAACCCATGAAAATAGTGTAGAACATATTTTGGCAACATTAGAAATAACTTGACAGCGAAATATTATTTTTAAACTTTGAAAAATTGATTTTAAGGTATTTTGTATCGATACATAATCACTTGTATCGATACAAATGTCCTGAAAAACCTTCAGGCTGATTTTGTGCATTTTGTTTCGATACATAATTGACTTGTATCGATACAAGTCTGAGCTCTCAGAGGCAGAGAGTCTCCTGTGTATCGAATCATGCTTGCATGTATCGATACACATCAAACTCTCTCAAAAGACCAGAGAATGCATCATGTATCGAATCATGCTTGCATGCTTCGATACATATCAGTCAGTTTTTCAAGATACTGGTGTATGTATCGATACAAACATGTTTTTGTATCGATACATAGCTGAAATATTTCAAATTTTGTACGCTGTCAAGTGTTTGTATCGATACATACAATCATTTGTATCGATACAAGTCTGTTCTGTTTTGCCTAAATTTGCTCAATTTTATTTTTTCTATAAATAGCAATATGAGTTTTTGTTGTAATTGTGAGAAACCATTGGGAAAACATTTGTGATCAGAATTTGAGAGAAATTTTGGATCAAAGCTTCATTCAACACAAGATCATCATCTTTCATCAATTTGCTTTCAATTGGAAATTGAGTATGGGATCAATTGAAGATTGGTAGTACGATTGGTCGATAACGTTCGGTGTAATTCGCGGTGAATCAGAATTACGATCGAGTTGGTTTGCGTTGAAGGTTTGGTTTCTCATCAAGCATTCAAGATTGTGTAATTCTTGAAGGATCACCATCTCAGGAGCGAGGTAATCAGCTGGACAATCATTGCGAGGGTTTTCGGGTTGAAGACGGCGCAAGGATTGATCGTTGGAATCAGAGGTAGAAGCTCCACAACGTGTTGAGGTTGTATCGCTCAATTTGCATTAGATTCGATATAGGGTTATTGGAGTGTTTGTAAATTGTACACTAGTATCAAACGTTTTTAATAATAAACGCTCAAATAACCCATTTGTAAAACGTACCCGGCCGACCGCGAGGACGACGCGAAAGCCGTTGGGAACTGCCTAATCAATCGTTTGTGTATTCTCTTCCTTAACTCTTTACTTTATGCAATTGTTTTTAATTTCGAATCAATTGAGTTAATATGATCGTAAGTGTTCATAAAAATTCAATTGTATAAAACTTGAGTTGTGATTGCTTTTGACTTGGTTGTGCAACTTGTGTGGAACTTGTTTTAGACATATTGAATTCGAAACATTTACCTAATTGTTTATCATCATACGATCCAAGGCTATACTACATTTCCTTTGATCAAGTGGGTGCAAAGAGACTACCGATCCGGTGGTACTTCCGCACATTCGTTTGAAAAAGTTTTTGAAAAATTCGTTGTTTAAAAGAGCCACTTATTCAAACCCCCTTTTCTAAGTGGAAGCCAAGTAGTCTAATACTATTTACAGCTTCCTCATTTCAATCAATCATTTTGAAATAGTTGTTCTCCTTTGGTAACCATTATTCCTCTAATAACCAACATACTTTATTATTATTATTATTATTATTATTATTATTATTATTATTATTATTATTATTATAGGTTTAAATCCTTTAAAATTAAATTTCCTTGAATGATCATGTATAGTTTATACTAGTTCAAGAGTTTCATTTGATTTCAAAACACCTTTTGAAAATCTTGAAATATCATAATTTTTCACAATATGTATTGATACACACTTTCTGTGTATTGATACATGCTGTCTGTGTATTGATACAAGTTGTTTGTGTATCCATACAAATTGTCTTTGTATCGATACAAACTATCTTTGTATCGATACAAACCTTACCGAAACCAAGTCATGTATCGATACATACAAGCTATGATTCGATACATGTCTTCCAGAGGACAAGTCATGTATCGATACATACAAGATATGTATCGATACATGTCGACCAGAACTGCTTTTTCAGGCTGGGAACGTACATGTATCGATACATACAAGCTATATATCGATACATAACGACAAGATTTCAAAATCTCAATTTTTGAACACAACCCTTGTGTTTTTCATGAACCCTAATGCAATAATTTTCATGCCATCAATACCACCATGACTGAACATAAGTTTAATTCATCACCATGTCAAAGTTTCACCATACAAGCGTAGGTTCCGAAACAATTGGACACAGATCGTTCAATACTAATAACAATCACTTTGTGAATTCAATGAATGAAACTAGTATATCACATATACTTTCTTTGCATCATGTTTACTTATGTCACATATAAGTTTTGATCATTCAACAATTTAATTCCTCAATTTTATCTTGTTAAAAGTTTTAATCAAATTAAAACATTAAAGACATGATATAAACAAACATCATAATCATGGTTTCGTAAGTGGCTCTGATACCATTGAAGGAAAATTGTAACAGTAATAGTAGCGGAATTCAAAAAAATTCCTTTAATAATCCTTACGAATGGACATGATCATGTGTTTAGGGTTTTACCTCTTGAAGAGCAGAACCCTTTGAATCACGAACAAGATGATCACGAACGTTGAAGATTGAACAGCAACGTTTCTAGCTAGTCCACACGAACAACTTTCCTTCAATCCAAGTGCTAGCTTATGAATGAAGAATTTCTGTGAGAGAGAGAGAGATTAGAGAAATAATTTTAGGATTCAAGTAACCCTAAAATTCTTATGAATTCTCTTGTGTGTAAAACTTTTGCACAAGGTCTCTATTTATAGAGTCTCTTGTCTTGCTCTCCAAGACAAACACTAGTCTTGGGCAAAAGCCCAATAAGCCAAACTAGGGTGCGCGCCCCATGAGTCTACTACTCACGTGTGTGCTCGCCCACCATATCCTATGGTGTACCGCTTATCGTTTATTTTATGATACCTTATCACATTTTATATTTCTCTCAAGTGCACCGTACCTTACGGTGTTCTCAATCTCACACTATACTATCCTTAAGTGTGTGACACTGTAGGTTTCCGTAACGTTGGCAATAACATTAAATCATCTATTTAATATTATAAACAGTGAGAGGTTTCTAGCAATACATTCTATTATAATATTAGTCGTGTATAATTACCCCTTTGCCCTTATGTCTATATTGAACACAAGGCACAGACTGTGTCATCCTTGTCCAGTTCAATATTGGGCCCATAGACATTTATCCTGTTATGTAGGATTGACAAATTCCATCTAGGTCACTACTGTCCCTCAGCATGCTTTGTAAAAGTACCCATCTACTGCCTTTATGATTATCCAGTTACGGATAATGTTAGATTAGTGATAAAGCACTTGACTCTACATCTAGGGTACATAGTGGTTTCAGATCGAAGGGCGGTTTACACCATTATCACCATGCGAGTAACTTATGACACATTACATAACATTCCATATAGTACTCTCATAGCGGGTCAATCTAATATAAATATTACTCCTAATATTTATATCTATGCCAAGACTTGATAACTCCTTATCCTATGATCCATGAGATGCGATCATCAGTCTATCTTCATAATAGTCTTTATGCTTTAAGGTTATCTCTTTTCACGTTAAAGCTCAACTACGAATACTTTAAGAATAGTGTCCTTATGTTTAATGTAGTCTAATGATTAAGTCACACTTAATATTAAACAGACTTTCTATTCTAGGGACTTCATTATTTTGGACTCTTACAAACATAATAAAGAAATGTCATATTTATATTAAACTCCTAAAACAAATCTTACGAAAATAGATTGGCTCTTAGGGCTTACTCCAACACAAATATTAATTAAGCTTTTAATTTCAAATATGAAATTAACATTTACGGCGAAAGCAACATATGGATGGGAATTAAGATTCGTTCAAATAGATGTATAATTCATTCATTCATTTTACTATTTGATTAATGAAAACCAAAAAATTATAAGGATAGACTTTGTTCAAAGTATATTTCATTCATTCTACAGTACATTTGAAAAATTCATTCATTCTACACGACATTTGTCTACTTGCTTTGTTAGAGACATATTTTTTATTTAATTTTTTGATAATATAGTATGATTATACTTATATGTTCTTTAAAGATAATATTGTACTCAAGATATTGTTGTAATTGTTATGAGTCCTACATTAAGCACTTTGGAATACTCAATGTGAGACTAATTTAAACCAAAAAAAAAGATAAGGATAGACTTTGTTCAAGGTATTTTTCATTAAATGCACATGTAGCCAAAATTAGCCCACCATTCTTTTGAATTTGAATTATCCAATTCAACATGAGTAGCGTAGTAATTGAGATTCTTTCTACAACATGTGAAGCACACTGGCTTATAACACCTATTTCACATGTTTTCTTGGTATTATGTTATTTGAAGACACCAAACTTACATAGGATCATGATTCATGATTTTCTGCATTTGAAATTTCTAAATTTTCTTGTATTTTAGACATACAAAAAAGTAGGAGAGGAAAATGTTGTGCGTGTATGTGCTCTTGTTTATGCTGTATAGACAAAACAATGTTCCCTAGTGAATCATTCTGGGTTCTAACCTCAAACAAGATTAATGAGTTTGGAAATTTGATCAAATTATGGTCGCTTTATAAAACACTTAAAGTGTTGCGTCAAAAAATAAACCACTTAAAGTGTTAAAAATACATAACCTTATCTTTATGATTTTTTTTTGAATCAAACCTTTTCTTTATGATTAATAAAATACAAATTCAACTCAAGGGGTGTGGTTGAGCGGTTGGGGCTCATCCTCCTTTAATCAAGGGTCGAGGGTTCGATCATTACCTTGTGTATGGAGCAATCAGTTATCCCACTCATCGAGGTACCTCCAATCTAGCGAAGGATTAGTCACTGCGTTCGGCGGTGGATACCCCAGTCTCGACAAAAAAAATACAAATCCTTATAAAAAAAATTATAAACTACGATCATCAACTTTTTGGGCTGAATTCTAATTAAATTATATTATGGTACATTTTCTTTCAGAACTGGGAGAGTTAAAAAACAATAATATAATGTACCCAAAAAAAAATCAATAATATTGAAGTACTTAAATAACATTTTTGTGGAGCCAAAATCATAATTTACAATATACAATCCATAAGCCCCCTGCAATACAATAGATGAAAATGGACATGAAGAAAAATAACTACAATTTAATCAAAGAGAATTCATCAGTAAGAAAAGGGGTTGGAATCGCCCCTCTTTAATTTTTTTGTTTTTGTTTTCGGCCTCTGGTTTTTAGGGGAAGGACACTCTAGTAATTTAGAGTTTCAGACGAGTTCTGGTATTAAGTAGTTTCAGTCTTTTTTCAATGTAAATCAAGAGATAAATATTATTTTCAAAATAAATTATTAATTTTTAGATTGTTCACAGTATATTGAATGAAAGATGACGTAAAAATATATTCAAAAGCAGAAACAATTTTCACTTACAACTCGATTCAGTAATGTTAAGTTAAGTTCAACCCGGTATATATATGTTATGTTTTCATAATGCATATTAACGGAGACAAAAAATTATGATGTTACATTTCAATAAACCAAGGAAAAGATAAAATAGAAACTAAATTGAAATTTAACAATATATTAAAGCTAGCTAGATATATATAGACCTTAGAGATTATTCTTATAATATGTTGAAGCATACAAAATGAACAATATATAACTAAAGTCCACTTCTATTTTCCATCACATAAAAGCATCATTGGAGAATTCATTAACAGTTAGATCATGCAAATCAAAATCATTATCAACAATCAATCCATCAGAAACATCCATGTTACTAGGCGCAGACGACAAGTTACCGGAATTCGGAACAAAATTATTATTGTTCTTGACATATTCAAATGAGTTGTTGCTATAACCACTCTGATGTTGTTGAGGCACTTCAATAATTTGTTCCTTCTTCCATGGAAATGGCTTAGTCACTTGATGATGAAATTGATTGTAACTTGTGCTACTAAATTGTGGCATTAATCTACCTGTTGAATCATGTTGAATAATATTTTGCTTACTACCTTGTTGAAAGTTTAAGGTAATAGGTCCTTTATGAGCACCTAATGACGTCGACGCCGCAAAATTTGTGCTAGGACAACCTGTGAATTGTTGCACTAGTTGTCTAAAATTGGTTGTGTTTGCATTTAGAAGTGTTGTTGGAGTTCTTTTAGAAGCTCTAGATCTTCTTCTAATTGGTTTGGAAACATTACCACCCTTTGGTGTCAATTGGTCACTAGTGTTTGTGTATGAATTTGTTGGACTCAAAACCATGGTCTCTAATGGAATAGGATTTGTTGTCATAATAGTTGAATCTGAGAAATTTTCTATAGGTGGATTTTGAGTATGATCCATTAGAGGTTGTTGATAGAATTGCATCCAATATTGATCAGTAGAAGCAGTCATGCTATTACTCATATGGGTTTGCATTGAATTTTGGAAGGAGGTGTGAAATATTTGGAGGAGGTTCAGTGATTAGTACTACTTAACTCTATTGACATAGTCCATTAGTCCTAAGAATATTTAAACAATGAAATTGAAGCTTGTTTGTTTAGTATTGAGTGTTATGTATATGTATGTGTGTTTTGTCAATTTTCATGGTCAAAGTAAAAATGTCCAATTTTGACTATTCTTTGATAGTGATAGGGAAGAAACTTAGAGCCAAAGAATGGTGTGCTTCCACGAAATAGCACATTTGATTTGAAGTTAATATATTAGTGATGAAATCAAAATCAAGGATAACATCATTTTTGGGACTCTTTTTGTTTGTTATGTTGGTCTTAGTGTTTGTTCATGGTCAGAAAAATGTGTACTATAAGGTTGAAAATTATAAAGAGTAGTGATGACAATACTTTCTTTACAATATATTTATTCTTTTAGTTGATAAAATTCAAGTGAGTTTTATTATTTTATGCGAAAAAAATTTCATCCTTTAAAAATAAATTAGTGGATGTATTGGAATTTGAATTTTGGTTTTTGTACATTACATAGAATAGAATGTTCTTATCAATCGAATTAAGTTCACATGATCGTATGAATTTTATTTAATGAAAAAATGAGAGTTAAAAGAGTGATAAAGTGAGTGTTGTTATTGTTGATTTATAAGTAAGATCTTGTGCTCCAGCTACCCACCCACTATACCTTGTTGATCATTTTATTTAATTAAATTTCTTGTGTTATTTCACAAACTTGGCATGGCCGTATAAGTTACTTCATGCTATAATAATTAATTCAAATTGAGAGGGCATGTTTCTCTTTTACTTTGGATTATCAACAAGGGGAAAGAGACGTAGACTAGAGACTATTTCAAATCCAAGTCAATAAGTAAATTGTTGTATGAAATTGTGAGTATATGTTTAAAATTGTCTTGAGAATTTTAAGTAATGATAAATAATTTTTCTAAAAATGTAAAACATCATTTATCAAAAAATAAAATAAAATTGTGAAGGTCCACATTTCTTAGTTTGACGTACAAAAATGTTAAGACTGATAGGTCAGATGTTGTGACCCAAACTCTGACACCTCCACTTATGTGTGTGTGAATAATTGTTGTTATTTCGTCTATTTAAAAAAATATATATACCAGTTAAAATGTAAAACTGTTCATCAGTTAACCTCTACTATTAAAGCTTATCAACAAAAAAAAAAACATCTACTATTAAAAATAAAAATAAAAATATATATTAAAACTTCTACTATTCAAAATTATGATGGCGCAGGGGCACATATAACATGTGATCTTCAATGTAGATTACACACCAACATAAACATTTTATTTATTTATTTTAAGGATATATGATATGGAATTAGATCCTCTAAAATGAATAAAGTGTAAATTAGAAAATCAAAGATATGTTATGATATATCACTTAGTTTATACTCTATAGTGAATCACTCATTTTAGAAGAGTTTTTGAAGGATCCTTTATATATGATTTATATGATAAGTTGAATTCATACCTTACCAAAAAAATAAGATAAATTGAATTCACACATTTTATAAAAACTCTACAGATATAATATCAAAATTCAAACACCGATAAATAATGTTTTTCTCATAATTTTCATATACAATTTACCTCATAAGTTTTTTACAAATTTCATTTTCAATTAACTTCAAGTTTGTTATTAACCAAAAACCTTTTAAATTTAGTTTTTACTTTTAATTATCAGTAATACGTAATTTAGGTCATATATACAGTGTAGATGAAGAAGTCAAAGTGCACGTGAGTCTTGGTCTTCTTTTCCATTCCACATGCCTATCCCCTATCTCCATTTTATATTTCTGCAACAAGATACTATTTTAACTTTGTACTTTCTTCTCCTCCATCACTTCTATTTTAATAAACTAAACCCAAGAGCGCTTAGATTATATGACATGGGTCTCTTTTAGTTTGGGCATACAACAACGTTAAAACTTTTAGGAAGAGTTTGTCATCCATTTGGATCCTATAGGGCTCGAAAGATTAGTCTTTGCAATTGCGTCTGGATGATATCTGCTTTACCCAAAAAAAATTACTATAACTAAAATGGTTTAGCTAATTACAAGAGATCAGATCACCTATTCTATACTCCAATAATCCCTCTTAGGGATGACAAAAAAATTATACTCACAGGGTTCACAGATAGAAATTGCTATAGACACCTGCTATCTAGCTTAAGAGTAAACATCAAAACTCACTTTAATTTAAATCAAAACTCACTTTAAATTAAATAAAAGATAAACTTATGATTATTCGTTTTTAGAGACAAATTCACCTTAATGAATCCTGTTCCAAATGTTAAGCTTAGACACCACATGAAACAAGACAAGTTTCATCGACCTATTTTGTTTCTGGATACATTCACATAAGAAGTACATATATGACGGCCCCACTCCATGGAATAAGTTACAAATAAATAACGAGTGAACTTGAGTGTGAGTCAAGCGCGGAGAGAGGCTACATTACTACACCAATTATAAACCGAGAAAGTTTACAACCAATTTGGAGCTACAATTACAAAAGCACGCCCTAAGGGTGCAAGAACTGAGGGCACATGCACAAAACTGGAATTACAAGTTCCGACGAAAAGTCCTTTACAACTAGTTATACGTTAAAACCTATTGTTTTAATTACAATCTTGTTATTCTACAATTATTTCAAGTACTGTAGTAAGTCTGGGTTTTCGATATCTTTTAAGAAGCAAAGAAGAGCATACAACACTTACAGAAGAGAGAGCCATACATGCACCAGAAACCCACGGTGGAAGCTTGATCCCTAGTGAAGGATATAAAACTCCAGCGGCAACTGGTATAGCTACAACATTGTAAGCCATTGCAAATACATAATTCAATCTAATACGAGAGAATGTCTTCCGGGAAAGATCGATTGCTGTGATCACATCTTCCAAGTTATTTCTCATCAAAACAAAGTTAGCAGCTTCTATTGCAACATCGGTTCCAGCTCCAATCGCCATGCCAACATCAGCAGCAGCTAATGCTGGAGAATCGTTGATACCATCGCCCACCATTGCAACTATGCTTCCGCCCTTTTGGAATGAACGAACAATTTCGGCTTTTCCCGCAGGCATCACCTCTGCTCGCACGTCTTGGATTCCAACCTGCCATGCAAAACATGTCATCACAAGTTTGACAATATAAATTTTGTTTCATAAAATTGATGTAACATGCTTATACATAAGTACTGATTTTTCCCTACATAGATCATTGACTGGTCTTAATTCACAGTAGAGACCTCAAGAAACCGGTAATTAATGATAACAAATATAAATTCTGGCACTTTTTTCAGCAGTTAATATTTTAGTTATTATCAACAAGAAAAATCAATCGTAAGGCTGCTTAGAAACACAGCAAGATTATAGGTCAGATCATGCTTTAATGTTCAATTTTTTTTTTTATATTCGTTTAATGTTCAATGTTGATATTAGAAGCACAGCTTTTGAAAATAAACAATGTTAGTGTTATCGGAAAATTAGGTTATAAAAGCCAACATGATACAATATAAACAGACCTCCTTGGCAACAGCACGAGCTGTTCGCCAGTTATCGCCTGTAACCATAACAGGTATGACACCCATTTTCTGGAGGCCCTCTATAACCACAGAAGCTTCTCTCTTTAATGGGTCTGCAACCCCCAAAACTCCTATTAATATATTATCATAGGATACTAGTATCCCTGTCTGCGCATTTTGTTCCAGCTCAACCACAAAATTTTCCACTTCTGTTGAAATATCTATACCACTTTCCACCATCAAATTCCTGTTGCCAACCTATTGAGGATATGGTGCTTCTCATAAGAAACTCTTCAGAAAAAATAAAGCGAATTTCAATGTATTTAGATACCAAGACAGACAAATTACAATAGAACAGTGACAATACCAAAATTCTCCTTCCGTCTATAGAGCATTGAACACCTCTTCCTGGAACAGCAGAGAAGTCTGAGACATCGAAAAGCCACCCAGATTTCACATCATTCAGTGTAGTAGCTGAAGAATCATCAAAGAAATGAAAGTGGCGTGCATATGCCAATACTGCTTTTGCTAGTGGGTGTTCACTACTAGCCTGAATTATATATATATAAATAAAGAAATAAAATAAGTTATTAACTTAATATTGGTTCCTCTAAAATAAAAGGGTAAATATTCCTGACAATTAAACAAATAAGAAAATCGATAAATCTACTCCAATTCTGTTCCTTATAAATGTCTTTACTTTTTTTTAACAACTTATACATGCCTTTACTAACAAGTGGGCAGTTGTTTGAGTGTAACAGAGCGGAGGGTTGGGACCATAGTATTAAAACACATTGTAATCTTGTAGCCCAGATTGCAATTAATAGAAATAATACAAGCCACATTGCTGTAAAAGTCATATGCACAGATGATCAAACTCTGATTAAATTGTGTGTCCATTTTATCACACCTTCCGTTATTTATCTAAATTTAGTTCCCAGTTGCTGTTTACCAACAATTAGGAGTTTGGAGAGAATCGGGAGCAACAACAGGACAATGATCAGGACCGCCAAGAGACCAAACACTACATTTCCTCCCAAAACCTTAAGACATTGAGTAAATTGACAACAAGATGGATAAGAAATCATAATTCACCTCAGCAGAAGCCACCAATGTAAGAAATTCGCCATGTTGCATTCCAGTGAATACCTTGGCAGTAGTAACACTGGCTTTTCCCTGAGTTAGAGTGCCTGTTTTATCAAATATCACATACTTCACCATCTGAGCCCTTTCTAAAGCATCTCCTCCTTTAATTAATACTCCATTGTTTGCCCCAACCCCTGTAGCCACCATGACAGCCGTTGGTGTTGCCAAGCCAAGTGCACAGGGACATGCAATCACCACTACAGATATTGAGAACATTAGGGCAAACACAAAGTGTGTTCCATTTTCTGGAAGCCATTCTTCTGGGTAAGCTTCAATAGATCCAGCAATATACCTGCAGATAATAAATCCAAATATATAGATAAAATCAGGAATACACATTTGAGTAAATATTAGAAGTCAGGTTTAAACAATTTACCAAAACCAGTTAAGATGAACTTACCAACCCAAAAATGTCAATAATGCCAAAGAAATAACAGTCGGAACGAATATGCTTGCTACCTATCAGCAAAGATAACGGAATCAGAGTCATTATCTAATATTTCCCCCAGTCATAAGTGAACCAATCAACTAGTCAATGTTATAAAATCAACACACAAAAAAACCCAACTTTTAGAATGTAATGGACAAGCAACACAACAGCTCAAGTCGATTTCTTAACAATGCAATTTTCAGCAATTAGAGGATAACCTTCAAATCCAGTTTATAGCCGCTTCTCTATGGTACTAGTTGTTGCTTCGGTATCAAACCTGGAACTTCCGGCAGATGGCCAGTAAAGGAAGTGTTAGATTATTAAACTTAGGTTATTGGGCTTTCTAAATTGGTATAACATAGTCCATTAAGGTTTCATATATATTCTATCGTAACTATTATTTTACCAAGAAATGCTATTGTGATATTATTGAACCCTAGCCGTCTTCTCTTTACATAGCTATTTTGTATCTTTATTGTTAATATGGTATCTAGAGCATGGTTTGATCCGCCTTGAATCGCCTATTGCTTCCGCCATTGAGTTCTCAAAAATTTGGGAACAAAATAGAGAATGGAGTTTGTGGATTTTTGAGTTACGTTTGTTTTGTATAGTTGTTGTTGCGGTTCATGGTCGGTGCATCAAAGGTTATATTTCATTCTTGTAGCTATCGGCGTTGTGGTATATTTTGGATTTTTATGTTGATTGTTTTGTGGGGTTGTTTGTTTTCACATTTTATTGGTTTGTTAAGGTATTATCCATTGATTCAAATATAATCGTTCTTTGGATACGTACACCAAAACATGTTATTGGTCATTTGCAAGGCTACTTGGATTCATGTGTATCATGTTATTGTGTTTCACGTTGTTTTGATTGAATTTGTGATTTAAATATTTTGCTAATTGGTGTTTCAATTGTGAGTTTTCCAGCTATGTCTCCGTTCTTGATTTTATGTTTGGATTGGTTGTTTGTTTAATCGGTTCAGTTTAGTTCTCTTTGTTCGTTTGGATTAATTAGAATTGGTTTGATTTGTTCGATTTCGCTCTGTTTAATTTTGTTCGGTTGGAATTGGTTTGTTCAGTGGGTGAAAGCTCACAATTTGTTTGTTTGGTAGGTTTGTTTTGGTTGTCCTCTCTGTTGATTTGATTCCTCCCTCTATTGGTTTCTTCTGTTTGATTGGCTTCTCCCTATCGATTCTTCTGTTTGGATACTTCTCTATGATGATTTCTCCTTCTGTTCAATACTTCTCTCTGATGATTTCTTCTGTCTGATTGCTTCTCCCTAATGATTTCTTTTGTTTGCTTCTCCCTGATGATTCTTTTGTCTCAATTTCGTCTGATTACTTTTCTCTGCTGATTTCTTTTGTTGGATGACTTCTCTCTTTGGTTGTTTCTCTCCCTCTTTGATTGATGTCTCTTCTATTTGGTTGTCTCTCCCCCTATTGATTCTATATGGTTGTTGTTTCTCTCTATTGATTCTATTTGTTGATTCTCCCTCTATTGTTCTTCTGAATGGTTGATTCCCCCTCTATTGGTTCTTTTCGTTGGTTGTCTCTCTCCTTATTGGATCTTTTGTTTGATTGTTTTCTTCTCTATTGATTATGTTTGGTTGTTTCCTTCTCTCTTTTGATTCTTCTATTTAGTTTGGTTCTTCCTTCTGTTGGTTTGGTTTTGTTGATTTGGTTTGGTTTAGATTGGAACAGTTTGGTTTGGTTTGTGGATTAGTCTGATTCGGTTTGATGTTTAAATTGGTTTCATTGTTGCTTCTCACTGCGAAGGTTCTTCTCTTTGGTTGATGCTCCTCTTGGTTACTCACTTTGGATGCTTCTCTTGGTTGTTGACTACTCTATTAGTTAGTTTCGTTTATATTAAGGGTTAAATTTGTAACAAGCTTAAAGCTTAGTAAGCTTGAGCTTGAAGGGTGGTATTAGAAATAAAACGTTTTGAGTTTATATTATTAGGTGTGTTTTTCGTTTTTTTTGTTTGGCAAACTCTCAATGCTTCCTGTTGTTGCATCGTGAGTTTGAGGGGAAATGTTAGATTATTAAACTTGGGTTATTGGGCTTTCTAAATTGGTATAACATAGTCCATTAAGGTTTCATATATATTCTATCGTAACTATTATTTTACCAAGAAATGCTATGGTGATATTATTGAACCCTAGCCGTCTTCTCTTTACATAGCTATTTTGTATCTTTATTGTTAATAGGAAGCAAAGAAAAGAATCGGTTATATTTTTCATATGATCGCATCTCCTCTTATGGATAGACTCATTTTCTTTCTATGATTCCCGGGGTTTTTTTTATTTTTTTATTCGTTTTTTTATATGATAGAATAAAAGACGTCTAGATAAATTTAGAAGAAGGAATATAAGAGGACCAGGATACTATGATTTCTTATGATTAAGGCAACCCGAACTATGAGACCAATCATCGACTCCTAGCTGCCAACGTGTCTTTTATGAGAAGCATGCTAAATTTTGTATGTTTTGCATTACAAAATAAATATACAGCAACAACAATTGGTAAAACTACCATCTGTCAAGCACAAACTAGAATTAATATCCCTCCATTTATACAAAATTATATTTAAGATCTACCAGAGAAATCTAACTTAACAACAATTAAGATTCTCTGACATGAATTGCAATTTTCCAAAGCGGGTGAAATTAGGTGGAAATAAACTGTCAATTACTAGACCATCTTGAAACAAGAAACATTTTGCAGAACAGAATATATGTTTTCACTTTTCACAGACTAAAACTTTCAGCTTCATAAAAGGGAATGATGCAATTGTATTCTATACAGAAACACATACAACATGAAAGTAACTCCAGTAGAACAAGAAGGTAAAAAACCATGACTTACATAATCAGCAAATTTCTGAATGGGAGCTTTGGACATCTGTGCTGTTTCAACCAAACTTATTATCTGACTCAAAACTGCATCAGATCCTACTTTGGTAGCTTTAATGTGAAGGACGCCATGCAAATTTATCGTACCCCCAATAACTGAAACATTCATCTCCTTCAAAACAGGTACAGACTCGCCAGTTACCATGCTCTCATTTACATAACTTGAGCCCCAAGTAACAATACCATCAGCAGGAATCTTCGTACCAGGAAGAACTTTCAATACGTCACCCGGTTGAACAAGCAAAGAATCAATTTCCCTTTCTTCAAAAGATTTACCATCTAGAAAATTGATATACTTATTAGTTATTGTTGTCAATGAATTGATTAAGTCTAGAACATGAGAAATGAAGTGCCTTTCAGAAAAGATATTTTAACCAAAATATTTGATAATCAAATCCAATCCAATCATCTACTTATGATTAAGCAACAAGCTCACAAATGAAAGTAATATGCACCTTTATCATTAATGATCAATAAAGCTGTTGCCGGAGCAAGTTCTACTAATTTTTTTATGGCATCAGATGTCTTTCCCTTAGCAAGTACTTCCAAATACTTCCCCAACAAAACAAATGTTATAAGCATAGCACTTGTTTCAAAGTAAGTTGGGGACCAAAATCCAGTAAGAGCGCCGTATAGAAGAGCATAAACAGAATAAACGTAAGAGGCAGTAGTTCCCACAGCAATCAGGACATCCATGTTTGTTGAACCATTTCTAAGAGCCCTGCCAGCTGCGATATAAAAGCGCTTCCCAATCCCAAATTGGATGACACTCACCAATGCCCATTTCACCCAATCACCCATGAGAAAAGGCCCACATCGCCAGAGTAACAAGGAATACATAAACGGAATATGAGGACAAACTAACTTCATAAAGAAGAGAGGAACCTGACAAATGCATGAAGCTAAAGTCAATTCAAAAGGTCAAACAAGAACATAAACAACATAAGGTATGCTAACACAGTATCACCAATCAAATATGATAATGACAAGTGTTTATAATATTCAGTAATTTTGCCAGTGATTTAACATCTCCAAAGAGATCATGGTTCATGAATCATGAATATATGAAAAGGAATACAAATAAAGAAAGAAAAGGGAATACAAAGAAACCATAAGATTTATATGTAAATTAAGACTAAAAAATTACTCACACTAAGACACAGGCTGGAGATAAAGAGCCGAAATATAGTTGCGGTTTCTTCAACATCTTTAGAAGTCATCCTTGTATAAGGGCTTCTAACATGTAACTCAAACTTTCCATTGCTTTCCCCATGGATCCTGTCAACTAAGGACCTAGGACTGAGAACTTGAGGATCAAACAGAACATCTAACTCACTCGATATCTGGTCAAAATGAAACTGCCTTACTCCTTTCATATTACTGAGCATGCCTTCTAAAACCTGTACATCTATTACACTGTACACGCCAACAACTCCGAAAATAATTTTATCCTGCTCATTGCTCTGTACAAATGAGGCTTCAAAGCCAGAATCTTCGATTGCATTGACTATATCATCTTTACTAATTACATTTGGATCATATTCAACTTCACCCAATGAAGTGGCCAAAGCTACCACAGCCCTTTTAACCCCTGGAAGATCTCTCAAAATACCTTCAACAGAATTTACACAGGCTGCACATGTCATACCTCCAATAGTGAACTGTCCAACCAGAGTTTCATGTGGAATCTTTCCCAGTCCACTAGATTCAGGTAATATGTCTGCTTCAAACCCTGCATCTTCAATTGCATATTTAATGTCCTCATCCTGGAATATGACATGTTTGAAAATACAATTCAATATCTATTTTATTTTTATACAAGCTTCTGTAGTAATTCATACAAATCATCAAAGAACAGCTTAATTTGTGATTATGTTTTTATTCCATTAATATAGTATCACATAAGGACAAGCATTTCAGCCATTAGTATGCATATATATAGTTCACCATTCAAGAAAGATATTATTCGTAAATAGTAGCAGAGCCAGATGGTTGGAGGAAGCCAGCTTATTGGGAAATAGAATTTTAATACTTGAGCACCAATGTATTGGTACTACTACAATAGTAACAATATGCACAAAAAGGACGACAGATATCATGAGATAAAGCTGACAGAAGAAGCATCAAATCAATTTTGCACACGGTAGTACATGATTGAGGAATGTTTAACCAGAGAAATGTTATATCATCCCTCACAGGCTAAAAAGTTAATAAATGTTCACTCAATTTCAATTACCAAGCTTCAATTAACCTCATAAAACTAAGGGGGTGTGTATTGAATTGTGATTTTAGATGACTATTTTTACATAACAAAGTTTTTAAAATTTTAAAAGGTGATGTAAGAATCTAATAACTTAAAAGATTTAAGAAAAAAAATTCTTTTATAATGTAGAATTTCGTGTTTGAATTCTTAATAGGTTATATTGTATGATATTATGAATTTATAAGATTTCAAAGAACTCATTACTCCCTTAGGTTTTAGCAAACATTAAAAGTTATAAGAGACAATAAAAACACTAATATAAAACTAATTTGGCTCACCTGCAGCGGAGTTTTCCCACATTCAGAACATCAGTGTCGTGCGATCGAGATTGTTGATCCAAAGTCAAGCTCGGTATTTTAAATTATATAACTAAAACATGCATTACTTTGGACCTTCTAAGATCGAACAGCCACCAATTTCCTGAATGTGTGATTCGATTAATGGACGAACCCAAACTGAATTACTTCAGTAAAAAAACTGGCTTATTCAGCTTAGTTACTAAAATGGAACCATAGTGACTGCACAACTTTTTGCAACCAACATCTCCAATTAACACTAATATAATACTTTGCCCCCTCCATCTCCAATTAACAAATTTATTATCACAATCAACTATCTTAATTCTAGTGACTTATTCAAAGAGCCTTATATTTAGACACGGAAGAGAATTAGTAGTACTACTAGTCAACTAATTCTATGCTAAAATGTTGGTAAGAGTTTAGTATTATAAATTTGTAATCTCAATATGCCAAACTCGTCAAAGACAGCTGTAAAATGACCTTCAGTGCCAATGATTAATGAAAATTTCCCCCTTACTCAATTAAAAAAAATTATGCTAAAATTAATAATTAATATAGTAAATCACCTTTGATTAAAAAAAAATATAGTAAATCACTAAATTGGTTAAGATAAAATTAATAACTAAACAGTCTATGCTACCAAACATTAGTTGGTGTGATGATTGAGACTGAACTTGGTAGAGAGGACCACGGTTCAATCCCCGGCCACTACGTTCTGGAGGAGACTGGAACCACTTGATGTCATAATTGTAACAGCCCGGCCCCCCTTCATATGTAGTCAATGACCCGGCTGTCACCTCACGACCACCCTCTCACTAGTGGAGTTTTTGCCTTCCGTGGGAATCGAACCATGCACCCTGGGGTTAAAGTGCATGTTCAATCCATTCTCACTACTAATTTTACTAATTTTACTACTAATATTCTCACTACTAATTTTACTAAAATCTGAAATCACCAAAGTTCATGCATGAACAAGTAGAGTAGTAAATTACTAATTTTACTCAAAAAAAGAAGAAATAGTAAAGTAATTACAAAAAAATCGTAACAAAACCAAGTAAAATTCATAACCTAATTAACACTTAAAACAAAAATCACAGCTAAAAACAAAGAAGGAAAGAAGAGATGAACCTTGAGCAGAGAAGAGATGAAAACGACATCAGCTTTGTTTTGTAGTAAAGCGACGGAAGCACTGACAACACCGTCCATGGCTTTGAGAGCTGACTCTATTGAATTAGAGCAAGCTGTGCATGTCATGCCGGAGACTCTGACCTGAATTCTTCTCGTCTGATCGTCAATTCTGTCGTCGGAGTCTAGTAGCCGTACGTCTTCCAAGTCATCGGAGGTGTTGATTTTCCGGTTGGAGGATAGAGTAGTTAGTTGTAAGTCTCTCACACCGGGTGCCATTGGTGTAGAGAGAGAGAGATATTATTAAAGAGTGAAAACGATGGTAATGGAGAAATTAATTGATTCAAAAGGCCTGAAAGGAAGAAGAAGATGATGTCATGAAAACCAATTTCCCCACTCTAGACTTTATTTTTGATTTAAAGTTTGGTTACAATGTTTTTGTCGTTATTCGATTTGTTTTTGTTTTTAGTCTTTAAATCTAACTGTGTAAGTGAATCGGTTTGGATCGATTTTGAACGGATTTAATGTCCGAACTAATGAATTATTAGTTTGGTTTGAATACTATATTCAGTTTGCAACATTTTATTTTATCAACAGGTTGATCTTCCCCAAGAGCTCACATCGACGGGAAGGTTTGGCACCTCGATGTCGGCTCTTCGCCACCTGGAGCTGTAGTAGGTTCTAAGGGTTGGGCTGTTCGTCCATTAAAGCGATACGTGAGCTGGTTCAGAACGTCATGAGATAGTTCGGTCCATATCCGGTGTGGGCGTTAGAGCATTGAGAGGACCGGGAAGGACGCACCTCTCACCTCTGATGTGCCAGTTATCGTGCTAACGGTAAACGCTGGGTAGCCAAGTGCGGAGCGGATAACTGCTGAAAGCATCTAAGTAGTAAGCCCACCCCAAAATGAGTGCTCTCCTATTCTACTATTGTTTTTTCAAAAGATATATTTCAAATTCTATTTTTTCAAACGATATATATTTCAAACTCTATTTTTCAAACAACTTACATTAATAAGATAAATTAAGTAAACAATAACTGTTTTAAAATACAAGATATATGTTATGAGTCTCACATTGAGTATTTCAAAGTGCTCAACATGGTATTTAAGTCATGAGGTTCTCCCACCTATTGGGCTAGTCTTTTGGGTTGACTCTCCTCATGTGCTTAAATCATGTGCTCCACTGAATACTGACAGGTTGGTGAAGCCGCCGTAAAGGAAAGGGCTACCATCGGGTCAATGTTGATAGAGTGAAAGCCACCGTGGACGTCAGCTCTTAAAAGATGCGGCAATGTTATGAGTCTCACATTGAGTACATCAAAGTGTTCAATATAGTATTTAATCCATGAGCCTTCCCACCGATTGGACTAGTCTTAGGACTGGCCAACCTCAAATCTCTAATGCAAAGAAGAACCATAAATTAATTTTTTCAATTATCTATGAACTAGTATAACTAATTTGTGTAACTAATTTATACGGAATTTTTCATTCATTCTAAAAAAAATTGTTTAAGGGTCCGTTTGTTACAGATTAAAAAATAAGTGATTTTGACATTAAATAATTTAGAGATTATTTTTTAGAGATTTTACAAAAAACCAAAAGCTATTTTGTGTTTGTTTACCAGTAAAAAAATTACTTTTTATAAAAAATTAATCTTTAACTTGTTTGGATGCAACTATATAAAAGTGATTTTGCATCATAAAATTACCATAAAGTAGAATTATCCAAATATAGGTTATCATATAAATAACTATATGAAAAATACTCAAGTTCTTGTTTTTCATTATGGTCATATGACTCTATATATATATATAGCTACAAATAAAACAAATTTCTAAATCTTATCTTCTAAAAATAACAAACTAATCCTATAATAGGATATTATTGGAATATTAGAATAATATTAAAGATATTTTTGTCTGAAATTTTTTGACACTTGTTTTTTCTCTCCTCTAAAAAAAAATCTATAAAAATAAGCTACTAATATCAGCTTCAGATTTTTAGCAATTTTTAGATTATTTTCAGATTCTGATTATTTTTAAAAGCTATAACAAACGGATGTTATTTTCTTAAAAGTGATTATTTTTTAAAAATAAGTGATTATTTTCTAAAAAAAGCTATAACAAACGGGCACTAAATGTCATTTAGTTATAGAGATTTTTTTTAGGGTTAATAGGTATATACCCTCTGTAAAGTACAAGATTTTTGCAATACCCTCATGTAAAATAATTGTTTGAGAATACCCCCTGTAAATTTTGAATTTTTGCAATACCCCCCTGGATTTTTTCAACCATTATATTTTACGGGGGTTTGTTTTTGCGGCGGTTTAAAACTCTTGCCTAAATTAACCCCCGCAAAATAGAATGTTTTAGCGGGGGTTTTAAACTGTCGCAAAATAAAAACCCCCGCAAAATATAATTTAAGCGAGGGTTTTAAACCGCCAAAAACAAACCCCCGCAAAATATAATGGTTGAAAAAATTCAAAGGGTATTGCAAAAATTCAAAATTTACAAGGGGGTATTCTCAAAAAATTATTTTACAGGGGAGTATTGCAAAAATCTTGTACTTTACAGGGGGTATATACCTATTAAACCTTTTTTTTAGTCAAAACTTTGTTGTTCGATTTTCATCGACAAAAATAACATTTTTGAAAAGTTTTTTTTATTGATAAGCAAATGTTAATTGTTAGTGTATAATTAATATATTGTCAATTTTTTTCTCATTAACCCTTAACTCAGCTGATCAACTTAATCAATTAAACTACCTGGACATTTTTAAAAAAAGTTAATAAAAAAAATTTAGTGTAAAAAAAAAAAGGTTAGCATGACCGTTTTTTAATTTGATTCGTTTCATTGACTGTTAGAGTGAGATAGAAATGTTTTCTCTCTTTATCTTCTCTATTCGTTCTCTCTGCCTGCAACTCAAATAACTTGCCGGCCACCGCGCCACCATTCGCTGCGCCGTCGGCCTCTCCCTAATCGCCGGCCGCCGTTCTCCCTCTTTCTCTCTCTTCTGCGACAACAGGTACTGAACTGAAACGTTAGACATAAAGGTCAGTTTCGTCCCGTGAGCTTAACTCAGTTGGCAGAGACGTCGTAGTTTAAATGTACTATGCTACTTAACCGAACAAAAAAAAAAAGATAAAGGTCAGTTTCAATTTCCAAATCTAAATTATTGTTTTGAGGTACTAAAATTTTGATTTTGATATGAATTGCTGTGACAAATTTCTATAATTTATTTTAGGTTTTATGTTTTTGGGAAATTTTCCTTTGTTTATTTGATTGATTGAATAAATATAGATAAATGTTGAATTATAATATAAAATTGTGTAAATGTGAATGTGTAAGGAAAATAGAATTGTTTTACTTTGTGATGTGTGTAACTGTGTAAGAAAATTGATTGACCCGTTTGTTGAATATTAATATGACAAATGATGAACAGTTTTTTTTTGAACGGAAAATATATTAATAACCAAGTCTAAGCACAAGACGTACAAAGATCGGTATAAAAGTAATACATAAAATAGGTGCCGTATATGAACATTGTTTATTTAAGTATAATGAGAGGTTCTTGAAAAAAAGTTTCAAGTGTTTGACTTGTTTTGGTATCTATATAGGTTCCATATCAACACATGAAGTGAGCGTTAGAACAACAACAAGAACCAAAAGAGGAGCATAAGCATTTGATTGTGTTGCGATGAGGAAACTAAGATGGGTAATGGATGGAGGAGGGTTTTGGGATTTAGACATTTCAACTCCAAAAACACTTGATGGTTTAGCTTCTCCTGTTCCACAAGACCCTCTTACTTTGGGTTTATCACGAGGTACAAGACTTTCCAGACCAAGACAACTTCAATTTATGCAACTTTTCATGCATGCCCCTTTTCATCCAACTTTCTCACAACCTCAAGGTTTCAGCCTTCAACGTGTCTTATCGCTACCCCTTTCTGATAACTGGTAATTTCTTCACTTTTCATCACCCCCATTTCAAAAGTTTCAATTTTTATATCTAATTGCCCCTTTTTAGTTAATGGGTTGTTAGTTACTATCTACCAATTTATACTTTATCATTGAAGCTGAATTTATGAATGAATAGAACTGTAAGTGAAACAATCAAAGGCCGTTATGCGACACATGTCCATACATGTAGTTCCATTCTTAAAATTATTATAGGTGTCAATGTTAGTATTGTGTCTTTGTCGTTGCTTCATAGTATTGTGTCTTTTAGTTAATGGGTTGTTAGACGTTCAAAAATGTTTTCTTTTGTTAGTAGGCTAACGGCTAGAATTCCACTTGAATATGTGGGTGTACCAGAGTTCGAATCACTGTCCCTGCATATTACGTGCAATGTCCCTTGGACCAATGGAGCTCACGGGACCAATTTTTATGTCTAATTGTCCCTTTTTAGTTAATGGGTTGTTTGTTACTATCTACCAATTTATACTTTATCACTGAAGCTGAATTTATAAATGAATAGAACTGTAAGTGAAACAATCGAAGGCCGGTATGCGACACATGCCCATACATGTAGTTTCATTCTTAAAATTATTATTAATGTATAGGTGTCATTGTTAGTATTGTGTCTTTGTCGATGCTTCATAGTGATCGACCGAGACTCTCTATGGATAAACAAGTGTTTATAGCATAAGCGTTTATCAATTATCATATGATATAAGTGTCTATGTATAAACTATTTCTATAACATAAGATAAAATAAAGTCAATCTGTTTTCATATACCAGAGCTATAATCTGTTTTCATAAGCTATCCCAGAGAGCTTATGGTAATAAGTTGAAAACAACTTAAAGACATATTGCAAGTTGTTTTCTTAAGCTCTCCCAAATAGTCTCGAGTGCTTTTGCCAGTAGATAAACTCAAATAAGCTAATCCTAATAGGTCTCAAGTCAATGATTGTTTGCATTAATAAAATTGGTGGTGTTGATTCTTAGCTGTGTTTTGAAAATGATTGAACCGTGTCTGTCGATTATCATGGAGTATCGACTGATATTCAATTTTGAGAATTTTGCAGGTTTGTATTTTTACTGGGTCAGTTCAATTTGCAGAAATTTGTTTCCTCTGTTAAGAGCAGTGAAGAAAAGCCAGCGCGGTTTTCCTCTTGGTTAAAATCATTTGGGAGAAACCTACGGGATAAATCTTTGTATGCCTTGGGATTATGTTCAGAGGTCCAGTTAACACCAGATGATACTTTACTTTTTGGCTTAGATTCATACGACTATACCGATAAACCTCGTGGGAAAGCTGTCCTTCGTCATAAGGCAAGCATTTGTTTGTATCCTATTACAATTTTCGTAGTTTTTTGTGATGCTTTTGTTTGTGATGATTTTTAGCATTTGTTGTTATTATACCGTTCTAGAATTCTATGTTACTAGTGTTTGACGAGTTATATGGTCCATTCCATTTGTACTACTATGTACTTTTCATATATTGTGCAAAATGCTTAAGCAGGTACTTATTGTGAATTTCTTTGTTTGTTCGGGATAATGTTTGCATTCCAAAGACATATCCGCCATTCTCAGTTTGAAAGAATCTCAGCATGAGGAATAAACTAAAGGAAACTGTGGGAAATTCAAAGAGGGAGATAAGCTAGAGAGAGCAATCCACCACTGTTCTCAGTTTCAAACCTTGTTTCTTATATTCCGTTGAACTCTGTTGATTTCTTACCCTTCTAGAGGTTGCTACCAGTTTGAAACAGTGCACTAGCTTGCACCAGATGCTTCCCTTAAGGATTTGAAGGTTATAGAGAGTAGAGACCATTAGACCCAATATAGCCTCGCAGAAGTGTTTCATTTGCTCTCATTTGACAACAAGTAGATGGATGAAACTAAAAGTATAGTGAATTATCTTTGGCCAATTTGCTGCATGCTGACACTGATCTAATTCCTACTTATAGAGGGATTAAGTAAAGGCTTTTTCACAGATTAGTCATTAATTAATATGATTATGCAAGGGTGTTTCGGTGAGGGAAAAATAAAGGAACCGACTGCAAGAATTAACAGACCTTGGCCATTCCTCATTAAGATTTGATCCTGACAGACCACCATATATTGGTTGTTGACTTTGTCTGATGGAACACCTTATCTCAGTCTCTGGCTCTTTTGTCTAGTGTGTCTTTCCGCACATCTGTCTGATAGCACTCCATTGTGATTTAATGTTTGTCTTCTGTCTTCACGATAGCGGTTCTGGTTTTTGCTCTGCCAATTGGTTATGGTTCTGGTGTGTGCTTTGTTATGAATACAGAAAAACCAGACTTCCATTTGTCTTCGTATATTTATTTCAAATCTGGCCTCTATCCTGGTAGGTTTAGGGTCAGTTTTTAATTCATTTTTGTGATTTTGATCTTAATAAACATGCTAATATGATAATTCAACACAAATCAGGTTGTCCAATTTTTTTTTGTCATAAGCTAACCCACCAAACAAAGCTTTTTAATTAGTTTGGACTTGTTTTTCCTGTAAACCTGATCCAACCTAATTCTGTTACATCCCTAGAATCAGTTCAGGAGTTGGATTAGCAGTAAAACTTTTAGAGGCATAGAACCATGATGCTCTGCATAGAAAGATTGTGGTATGGGAGATTGACAGGGTGGAGCTTGAAGGTGACTGGCAATAGTAATTCATGATGCAATAGAAGGCAAGAAGGGCATTGCCATGCCATTAACATGATTAGACTGGTGAAAGAAAATGGAAGCATCGTATCCGGTCTTTTGACTAACTTGACAGTCAATCATGTTGTTGTAAACCACCTAGACCTTCATAACCACAGTGATCTAAGAGAGAGATAAACCAAAGAACAATTGCCGAGAAACCGTTTCATATCTGTTGAAGTCTGTATTGAGGCCTTACATTCATAAGGATTTCTGTACAAGTTGATGAAAACTGTTGCAGCAGATAGAGCTAATGTTTTTGTAACCAAACTAAATACCAGCTTACTAAGCTGCCAAGTATTTCTATCACACGGTTGATTATAAATTCTACATTAGCTAATCACGAGTATGTGAAGCTTAATCCAAATTATATTATTTTATACTAACTATAGACTTACATTTATTTTATCTGTTGTCACATTTTGAAATGAATTGAACTACACTCTGTTTAATGTTTTTCACTAATACAGAATTTTATTGCTGTGTGGTTGTAGTTTCCACATCATGATCTAACAGTGGAGGCAGTTTGTCCCGGTCTTTTTGTTGATAAGATTGGTAATTACTGGGATGTACCAATTTCAATGGCTATTAGTCTTGCTTCCTTGACTACGAGCGACTCTTCTGTTGGTTATCATTTGTCCGCGCACTACGCATCTGGGTCACCCAAGCAGTTTGAAAGTATCCAAAGTCAAAACGATAGAGTACCACCATGGACTCTACTTCCGGGTTTGGCCTTCAAAAGTGTCTTTTCTTATAGGAAAAACCTCGATATTTGGATAAGCGAAACTCCTAAATTGAAATTTGTGCAACCATATGACATCTTTCTTTCAAATCCTCATGTGTCTGCCTCAGGGATGATTGGTATGTTGTCATGTTGTTTGTAATTTTTTATTTTTTTTTGCAAATATATTCTAGAATATAGATATAAAGGGACACTTGGCTTCAAGCTAAGATTATGCTCTTCCTTTGCTTAGTCATGAAATGATGAAACTGATATTTTCTTAAAATTTCAGATGCTTGTTTTTTCTTTATTTCTTTCATTAGATGGATTTGGGAGCCTTTGGGATATCTGACTTAAAGTAGTGGGGTGCAAAAACCGTAGAATAGTAGTTGTAGTAAATGGTAGATATGTTTGGATAAACAACTTAATTAAGCACTTATTGTATCAACACTTGTCATATAAGTGCTAATAAGCTATTTCTATAAGAAAAGATAAAATAAAGTCAAATTTTTTTCAGATAAGTTGTTTTCATAAGCTATCATGTTTATGAAAATAAGCTGAAAATAGCTTATAAACAGGTCATAAGTTGTTTATGTAAGTTCTCTCAAACAGTTTCACAATTACTTATGCCATTAGATTTGCTCAAATAAGTCAATTTAAGCGGGCTCTAGAGTGATAAGTAATAAAAGTACATGTTTTATCAGTTGACCATTTCTATGCTACCTAAAAGTTACAAATGCTTTTAGAAAGTGCTTATTATTTCCTTGAATTCTTTAATGGTATAAGGTGCTGCTGCAACCACATATTTTGGGGAGAATTCGACAAGAGCACAAATAGATGACAATGGACAACATCCTGCAGGATTGTTTCTTCAGGCACCTGGAATAAAGTCTTCTTTTCTAGCAGATATATTTGGATCCATTTCATTTACAGCCCAACACGGAAACTTCCAAAGGCTTTTTCTAGATCTTTCACGGTTTCAGGCCCGGCTAGAATTTCCTTCTGGCTCCAAATTCCTTTCAGGTGCAACAAGTCTTGCTCAAGATCTTCTCAATTCTCAAAAGCCCAACATGGAAGCTCTTCAGGCGATTTGCCCCAACACTACCTTATCTCTTCAGCAGCAGGTACCTCCAATTATTCCATAAATTTGAATGTTTTCACAATTTTGCCTGACTAGTAAGCTCAACCTCGGAAGACAATTTTTTCCCTTTAAGTAAGATGTTGGTGAGACTTGTTCTTATTTATATTGTGTGTGTATTTATTGTTGGTAAGTAAAAGCTCTCTGAGGATTGTTATGGTCATTAGAAAATCAAGTTTCTCTGGCTTAAATATGTTTTCTGTCCATTTTGTCCCGATAAATTACATCGGTGTGTATCACTTTAGTAGTGTTACACTGCTCAATAACTTTTCATTATGAATCTATATTATTAAATCCAATGATGGATTGAAACTTTATATTCTATTTTCTATGAACAATCTTTGTAAACTTGTATGTAAATCAAAAATCATTTGATATGTCCCTAGGATATGCCAAGAGTAACTTCGTTTAATAAAAACACTTATGGCGTTTATCTTGACGCAGTTTCAATGACATATTGAATATTTTCATATTTACTTAAAAAATGTACACGAATGATCTATATAATGTGCTTTTAATTTAATTGTCGGTTTTGTAATATAGGTACTCCCTCCGGTCTTAAAAATAAGCAAAGGTCAATCTGTATTTCGCCTAAAATTTGAACCAAATATAGATTGACTTTTGCTTATAGTTAAGACCGGAGGAGTATCTTGTAAAAAGTAATTGAGTGCTGTAACACTATTCAAGCATTTGGTTTTCAATGCTACTCTAATGTTGATCAAACCATATTTTGTTTTGTTTACATCTTGCAGATTGTTGGACCTGTCAGTTTCAGAGTGGATTCAGGAATTTCAGTTGATCTGAAGAAGCCGGACTGTCCTATACAATTACAGGAACCTGTATTTGCTCTCGAGTATGCATTGCATGTACTTGGTTCGGCAAAAGCAGTTGCTTGGTGTTGCCCTAAGCGTCAAGAGTTTATGGTAGAACTTCGTTTCTTTGAGACATAAGCCGAACCTGGATCCGTGACTGTTGGCTTTATGGTGCAGCAGGCTGTAGTGAATCCAATGTGACATAAGCCATAGTCAATAAGCACTATAGAAATTTCTTGCTTTCCTTATAAACACAATGTTCATGAAAGCAAGTTGGTAAATGGTCTATTAATTCTCATGCTATGCCTTATATAAGTAGAGTTTGCTTCTCTATTTTTTTGCAAATGATTATTTATCTTATATTTCTATCTGTTTGTAGTTCTGATTTCACTAAATACAAGGATGACTTATGTAATAAGTTTTTGTTTCATAAAAAATTGTAATAAAATTTTGTATGAAAGTTTTTATGAAATCAATGTGAAACTCTTTCATTCCTAATTTTAACTCGTCTAAAATAAATTAGTCAAAAAAAAAAAAATCGTCTAAAATGAAATGTATCTGAGAGGCAAAATAATAGATGTATTATTGATTAAAAACATCCTTGTATTACAATTAGTTTGCAATATAATATGTTACAAAAACTATTTATTATGATTACTTTATTTTATTATTAAAAAAATGAAGTTTCCTAAAGTAATTGAAAGCATGACTAGTGAAATCATGTACACCGATTTAGAAAAACGTATAATTTCTTAATTCCCTCCCACAAAATCCTCAAAAAATGAATCAATGAAAGCATGACTAGTTTTTGAATCTAAGGATCAAGTGACTTAATTGAATCAAGTGAGATCGTGAACAAAATATTTGAAGGATGTAAGTAACTCCAAAAGGTAAAATGACTTAAATTAGCAAAAAGTTGAAGGTGATTTCCTAAACTTTTTTTTTTGAGGGGAAACAAACTTTCATTATAACAAGACTGGAACACAGCCAAACATAATACATTTAGAAGCGGTATTTTCTGCATAATTTGAAACAACAGAGATATTGGGAGCTGCCCCTACCCAAGTTGATCTCGTCTAACATAACACACACTAACATTAGACAAACTATGTTGGAACAAAAGTGGTTCTGATGATTATCTGCTTAAGTTTTGATGATAACAAAGTATTAATGAACAAAGGGTATTTTAATATTTAATCTAAGTGTGCAGGAACATTAGTGAAAAGTCAACAATGCACTGAAGCTTAGAAGTTCTGATGATGATCAGAAGGATCAACATAAGATCTGATCAGAAGCACCAAACGCGAGTTCTGATGATCTATCAGAAGGATGATCATCAGAAACATAAGTCATCAGAAGTACCCAACACCAGAAGCTGTATTGGGAGTACAAACTTCTGAGATCAGTCTTGTGCTGGAAGTTTCATGAAAGGGAATCACATGTTGGCTTAGGGATTAACAACGGTCAAATTCAAATATGTGTGAAGGAAAATCAAAGCACGTTGTAATATTATCTTGGGAAGATAATATGTGCATTAGTCACTTTCGCATTACCTCATTTGGACACACACAAAGCCTTAACCTGCAAAGTGAAGTCAACAAGTTTCCTTGTTGAGCTTAATCACATGTGACCACCTAGGAACTGCTCCAGCAAACAAAACAGCTTGACAACGGTCAAATTAGCAACGTCTCTATCTTGTCATATATATAGAGACCTCGAAGACATAGTCAAGTGTGGATTACAACTTGCAAACTGATCATATTCACAAGAGAGCAAACAGCGCTTCTGATAACAAACAGCCTTGCTTTATCACTTATCTTTCGTTAGAATCTTGAGTGTAGTTCTTGTGTTTAGTGTTGTAATTTGCCTTGAGTATTTGATTCTTATCAAGTACTCAAAGGTTCTCAAAAACAATATTTATCATCTAGTTTAGGAAGTCTCTTGTTAGAATACTTGAGCATTGTGGAAGTCTCTTACTAGTGAGTTTGAGCAAGTGTAACAAAAGTATTTTTAGTGAACTCCCTTGGAAGTGCAAGGGGACTGGACTACTCTCAACTTGTGAGAGGAACCAGTATAAATTGCTTGTGTCTTTTCTCTCTCTACTCTCCTTTATTGTGTTATCCGCTGCTAAATCTGATAAGTTCGAAAGAACTTAAAAGAAGTTTTTTAAACTATCCTAAACACAATTCAACCCCCCCTTCTTGTGTTTTTGTACCTTCAATTGGTATCAGAGCCCGGTTGTCTTTAAGCCACTTAACAGTGAGACATAAAGATCTTGAAAAACACAAAACTCTAAGTCACTATGTCAGGTGAAACCGAATCCACATCTACTGGTGGTCCTGGTCAAAGAGCTCAAATTCCATATGACTATGACAATGAGAAGTCTGGAAACAATGGCAAGGCACCTAAGTTCAATGGTGATCCTGATAACTTCAGCTGGTGGAAATGGCAAATCTATCCTTACATCATAGCTGAAGATCCCAGTCTATGGGAAATGGTTGAGGAAGGTGTTAGCTTCCATCATTTGCTTGAAGAAGATGGCAAAGTGTCAACAGCTGTAATCAAAACATTTACAGTTGATCAGAAGAAAGAATGGAAGAAGCATAGCAGAGCAAAAACCATTATGGCCAGCTGTATCACTCATGATGAATTTCTAAAACTAGGAAACAGACAAAGTGCTAAAGGCATTTATGACTCTCTTTGTTCTCTATATGAAGGAAACCAACAAGTTAAAGAAGCAAGAGCTAACCTGTTGGTTCAGAAGTATGAGTTGTTTAAAATGAAGGACAATGAGAGTATTGAAGAGATGTACTCAAGATTTCAAATCCTAGTTGCTGGTCTTTCTGTGCTGAAGAAAAGTTATACACCTGCTGATCACGTGAAGAAAATTTTAAGAAGTTTACCTCCTAAGTGGAGACCCAAGGTCACTGCTATACAGGAAGCAAAGAATTTGAACACATTAACTCTGGAAGAACTAACCAGCAATCTCATCAGTCATGAGATGGAGTTAGCTTCTGATGACATAAAGAAGAAATCAAAAGCTTCAACAACTGTACCTACCTCCAAGGCTCTAAAAGCCAAGGTAGTAGAGTCTAATGTTGAAGAATCTGTGGGAGAAGGTCCTGAAGACAACTCTGATGAAGAATTCTTTGCTCTAATGACAAGATTCAGAAAATGGGACAAGTTTGTTGATAAGTCTGGTGGTAGAAAATTTAATTCAAAAGGTTCTGGAAGCAGAAACTCAAACTACAAGGATAAGAAGGATGAATCTAAGAACACGTGCTTTAACTGCAAGAAACCTGGACATTTCATTGCTGATTGTCCAGATCTAAGCTCCAAAAACAAGGGAAGAAAGAGCAGTGTTAAAAACAATTTGAAGAAGAGTTTAATGGCTACTTTTGAGGATCTGGATAAATTATCAGATGATGAAGCAGATGATGAAGAAGCAAATCTGGCACTGATGGCTACAACTGCTTCTGACAATGATAATGACTCTGGAGATGAATCAGAAACAGATGACATTGATGAGGTAACTTCTAATATCCCTCATGAAAAGCTTTTACCTGCTCTTAGAGACACAATGAGACAATACATAAGCAAAATTAAAAGTGTCAAAAGTTTGAAAAATGATGTTAGCTTGCTTGTTAAGAGATTTGATCAACTTCAAGCTCAATATGATAAATCTGTTTTAAAAATACAAGAGCTTGAAAGTGGTTGTGCCTCTTGCAGCAAATCTCATGACGTGCATGAAGTTGCATTGCATGAATTTGTTAATCAAAATGTCAATAAGAGTAAGGTGGCTTCCATGATCTATAGCGCTACAAAGAACAAAGGTGAAGGACTTGGTTATTCTGCTTCTGATGATAAAGGACAACCAAGTTCATCAGTTTGCATTAGCAGAACTCCACCTCATTTGTATTCCACTTTTACACCAGCTACCGGTAGAGTTGAGAAGGTTGACCAAACCAAAGCCTTGAATAAAGGCAAGTCTAAAGTTTCAGAAGTGAGAACTTCAGAAGCTAAGACCAGCACTTATTCAAAGCAGAAGCATCCTGAGGTCAGAATTCTAAAGAGACCAGAACCTAAGGCAACTAAGGTTCTGAGATCATCAGAAGCTAGCACCTCTAAAGCTAGGTTTGCTCAGCCAACTACAAACTCAGGCAAGAAGAAGTATGAACCAAAAAGGACTTTCAAAAAGTCATACTTCAAGAAATCCTACACTAACCCAAACGGACCCAACAAGTTGTGGGTACCAAAATCTGAGTTTGTCTGTCTTTCAGGTTTGCACACTAAGAAACAAGAAGCCAAGTACCTGGTACTTGGACAGTGGGTGTTCGCATCATATGACGGGCGAGAAGGATATGTTCCTCACCCTGACTCCCAAAGAGGGAGGGAGTGTAGGGTTTGGTGGGAACCAAAAAGGAAAGATAGTTGGTATTGGTACAGTTGGTAACTCCTCTGCCTCTATCTCTGATGTACTTTTTGTAGATGGACTATTTCATAATCTTCTGAGCATAAGCCAATTATGTGACAGTGGATATGAAGTAATGATCAATAAGAATGCATGTACTGTAAGCAAAGCATCTGATAAATCCACTGTGTTTAGAGGAAAGAGACAAGGCAATATGTATAAAATAAATATCTTTGAATTAATGGAGCAAAATGTTTTATGCCTTCTGACAGTGAGTGATGAAAAATGGGTCTGGCACAAGAAACTTGGCCATGCTAATTGGAGATTAATTTCTAAACTTAGCAAGGACAACCTTGTAAGAGGCCTGCCTGAAATTAAATATCACTCAGAATCTCTTTGTGGAGCATGTCAGAAGGGCAAGATTTTCAAAAGCTCTTTCAAAACTAAAAACTTTGTCTCTACCTCAAAACCACTAGAATTACTTCATATAGATTTATTTGGGCCTGTTAGCACAACCTCAATAAATGGAAAGAAATATGGATTAGTCATTGTTGATGATTACAGTAGATGGACTTGGGTAAAGTTCCTAAGAACAAAGGATGAGACATATGAGGTGTTTAGCACCTTCTGCTTTCAAATACAAAATGAAAAGTTTTTAAAAATTATCAAAGTTAGAAGTGATCATGGTGGTGAATTTGAAAACGAACCTTTTGAACTTTTTTGTAATAAGCATGGAATTCTCCATGAGTTCTCATCTCCTAGAACTCCACAGCAAAATGGAGTTGTAGAGAGAAAGAACAGATCACTACAAGAAATGGCCAGAACCATGATGCATGAAACTAACTTGGCTAAATATTTTTGGGCAGAAGCTATAAACACTGCATGTTATATTCAAAATAGGATCTACATCAGACCTAAGTTGAATAAAATAGCATATGAATTGTTTAAAGGAAGAAAACCAAATCTCTCTTATTTTCATCAATTTGGTTGTACTTGTTACATTCTGAATAATAAGCTCCATCTAAAGAAATTTGACTCTAAAGCATTTAAGGGTATCTTTATTGGATACTCTGAACGCTCCAAGTCATACAGAGTGTATAATTCAGAAACTAAAACAGTTGAAGAATCTATGCATGTTAGATTTGATGACAAAGAGCCTGACAACAAAAAGTCAGAGCCTGTTAAAGAACATGCAGGTAGTGAAGAATCAGATGATGAATTCCCAGAAGTGGTTAGAAGAACAGACAGAACAGAACAAGAACCTGTTACTATGTCAGAATCTACAATTGCTTCTGATGTAACAACTGCTTCTGAGAACAATGCTTCTGATATTCACCCAGAAGTGCAGACAGATGAAGCTGAGTCTGATTCTGAAGAAGTTCCCAAGAGATCCTTCAAATATAAATCATCTCATCCAGAAGAACTAATCCTTGGCAACAAGGATAGTCCAAGGAAAACAAGATCAAGCTTTAGAAATGAAGAATCCCTGTTTGGTCTAATATCTCTTATTGAACCAAAAACTATTGATGAAGCTCTAAAAGATGATTCATGGATTCTAGCCATGCAAGAAGAACTGAATCAGTTTGAAAGGAATGATGTTTGGAATCTGGTTCCGAAGCCTAAAGGGAAAAACATCATTGGAACAAAGTGGGTCTTCAGAAACAAATTAAATGAACAAGGAGAAGTAACTAGGAACAAGGCTAGACTTGTTGCACAAGGGTACAGTCAGCAAGAAGGAATTGACTATACAGAAACTTTTGCTCCAGTTGCAAGACTGGAAGCAATAAGGTTACTTCTATCCTATGCAGTTAATCATAATATAAAACTATATCAAATGGATGTTAAAAGTGCCTTTCTATCAAATGGATGTCAAACAACCTCCTGGTTTTGAAAACATACAATTTCCTGAACATGTCTTTAGACTAAAGAAATCACTATATGGTCTCAAACAAGCTCCCAGAGCTTGGTATGATAGACTAAGTAATTTCTTAGTTGAAAATGGATTTGAAAAAGGAAAAGTTGACAATACCTTGTTTAGAAAAACATTAAAGAAAGACATTTTAATCATCCAAATTTATGTTGACGATATTATTTTTGGTTCAACTAATGCTACCTTGTGCAAGAGTTTTTCTAAGCTTATGCAGGATGGATTTGAAATGAGCATGATGGGAGAACTAAAGTTCTTTCTTGGTATTCAAGTAAATCAAAAGGAAAATGGCACCTATATCCATCAATCCAAGTATACTAAGGAACTTTTGAAGAAATTCAATTTGGAAGAATGCAAACCAATGAACACTCCAATGCATCCCACATCAAGTCTAAGCTTGGATGACTCTGATGGAAAAGTTGACCAGAAGCAATACAGAGGTATGATTGGCTCACTTCTCTATCTGACTGCATCTAGACCCGATATTCTGTACTCAGTATGCTTGTGTGCGAGATTTCAATCAGATCCTAGAGAATCTCATCTCACTGCTGTGAAGAGAATCTTTAGATATTTAAAAGGAACAACAAATCTTGGATTACTTTATCAGAAATCCAACAATTATCAACTCAATGGATTCTGTGATGCTGACTACGCAGGAGACAAATTAGAAAGAAAATCCACAAGTGGCATTTGTCAATTTGTTGGTGAAAACCTTGTCTCCTGGGGTAGTAAAAGACAATCTACCATAGCACTGTCTACAGCAGAAGCAGAATATATATCAGTTGCTAAATGTTGCACACAACTAGTGTGGATGAAATATCAATTAGAAGACTATCAAATTAGCAGTCACAGTATACCTTTGTACTGTGATAATACTGCAGCCATACATCTTTCCAAAAATCCTATTCTACATTCAAGGGCCAAACATATTGAAATAAAGCATCACTTTATAAGAGACTACGTTCAGAAAGGTGTCATTGATATTAAGTTTGTTGAGACTGAAAATCAATGGGCTGACATATTTACAAAACCTTTAACAATTGAAAGATTTGATTTCATAAAGAAAAATCTGAACATGGTCCTTGCTTCTGATTAAGTTTGGTTCTGGAATGATGAAGCTTCTGAGATAGATCAGAAGAGATGGATGTCAGAAGCCTCTGGTAAAGACTTCTGATGACAAGTGCTTCTGATATAACTCAGAAGCTAATGTATGGTTCTGACACGGAAGTGGTAAAGGTTGTAACTTCTTTCTTTTCAACTGATACCCACTAACGCGTCAGTTATTAAAATAGTCTCTAATGCACGTGTCTCTATGTGATTTGATGGGGAAGACAGTTTATGATGATTAAGTGCGGTTATCAATGCATAAAGTTAATTATCTTTTTCCCCCCTTTTTGTGTGTACCTCGTTTTACGGTTTTCAAAAACCTTTGGTTTTCTAAAAGCACTTTACACTCGCACACAAACACTTCACAACCTACACGCACTTTCATTCTCTCTCAGACTACAGAAATTTTCTTTCTTTCTCTCCAAACGATTAGCCTTACCAAAACCCTAACCTTCAACAATGGATTCTGAAACACAATCTATTCCTCCTCTTGTCAACATCTTCAAGGAGAGTGATTGTTTTCTGGAAGATACTGGGAATGTGTTAAATTTTCCAGAAAAAGATCTAACCCTAACTACTGAGAAGTTGGTCGATTTCGAAAGCCTGGAGATAAATGGGTTTGATGTGAAATCGTTCTTCTCTGCGCAAGGATGGGACAGATACTTTGAGATTCTTAACGGAATCATCTACAAGGATCTGTGTACGCTATTTTGGATGAAGGCACAAGTGTACGATGATGTAATAGCTCAAGAAGAGGTTGATGCTATGATAAGAGACAATCCTGACCTAGAAGGAAAAACCAGAGAAGAAATGGGTCTGAGACCCTATGTTGGAAAAGAAATAAGGTCAGTGATACTTGGAACGTATATGGCTATAAGACCTGAACACATAGCTAAGATACTCAACACTGGTATGGAAGGGAAAATTTTCACTCCAAAAGTTGCTGAGAAAGGAACTCAGTTTCCAAAAGAGATGATGGAACTGCTTTTTGATCCTGTTAAACTGAATGATTGGTACGAGAAGAAAGGGAAAGGCACAAAGCCTACCTCTGCTCAACTTCTTTCTTTGTACAACATTGTTTATCATGTTCTTATTTGCTCAATCTAGACGAGAGAAGGTGGTGTAGAGTACATGTCTCTTGACAGTGTCTCGTTTCTCTATGCTATTGTAACTGGTCAGAAGGTAGACCTTGCTGGTTGTTTGTTTGAGCATTTGTGTGATGCAATTAAGAAGAGCAAAACAAAGAACAGAAGAGCAGTACATCATCCAAGACTGCTGTCTGAACTCTTTCATCAAAGCAAGTTCTTAGAAATGATTAAACAAATTGATTCTGAGTATGCTCAAATTCTGAGCGCACCTTACACAGTTGAAAAGAAGGTAATCAATGAGTTAACCTTGAGTCACAAGAAACTGGTAGAGAGCACTGCATTAATTCATCCAGCTCAGCCCCTGATTCAAAGAAAAAATTCTTTCATCTATAATGATGACTTTCCAATGATCTCTGAGGCTGATGCTGAGCATGTGATCCAAGCTATGATTCTAGATGCTGCTGCTAATGGGGTTTACATTGCTAGAGATGAAATTCCTTCAAAAGAAGTTTTTGAAGAAGCGTGTGAAAAAGCTGGTGTTGGTAAGAAGAAGAAAAGAAAGAGAGTGGTAAAGGTAGACAAGCCTGCTACCAAACCTCAACAAAGAAGAGGAAAGAAGCTTGTTGTTGAAGACCTATTGTGGAAGATAGGACATTAAGGTCTGGTAGAACAATTCGTCTTGCCACTGAGCAAGAGAATGAAGCAAAGGCTAGAGAAGCTGCTGAGCACAAGAGAAAGGCTGCAGAGATGCTGTCAAAGAAGGAAGGAAAGAGGATTCCTAAACTGATTCTGCCACCTAGCAGTGATGAATCCACTGATGATGAAAGACCTTTAACTCGGAGGAGAAAAACAGAAGGAAACACATCAGGTACACCTTCTAATCTCATTTATAATAAGTCTGTTGCTGATCATGATGTATCTGATAACCTGAATCCTAGGGTAGAAACCTTAATTGAGATACCTGTTGAGTCTGATTATGCTGAGCCAAATCCTCAACCTGGTGAAACCATTCCTGACTCATCACCAGATGATACTCTACCAATCAGAACACTGTTAAACAACTCACCCTTTGTTGTCCAACCATTGAATGTAGCAGATGCTTCTGTCATTCCTGAACAAGCTGTTGATCAGTCTCCTGTCATCACAGTTACTCCTGAATCAGATTATCAAACCCCTCACTCACCTCCACAAAATCAATCACCACCATTCACACAACCTGTAAATTCTGATACTCTGGTAGCAAAACCATTCAACTTTACTGATGAAACACCTGTGTCTTCAAAAGATACATGCCCTGACCCTGAGCCAGTAATAACTCATCCACTTATCACTGAACCTGAAGAAACTAATCAACTAGAAAAAGTTGTTGATGAACCAGTGAGTGAACATGTTGTGGACAATGTTCAAGAAGTTGTTGCTGATGAAACAATTTCACAACCAACTGAAACCATCCTACGAACACTTCAATCTCCAGTCATTCACAATGTGTCTTCTGACTCATCATCATCTGAGTCAGAATCCTCAGAATCTTCATCATCTTCATCAACTCTTTCGATGATCTCTAAGTTTGCCAAAACTCATGCTGAACCACTTGCTTTAGAAATCCCTCAACCTCCCACTGAACCAAACATTCATGACCTCATCTTTCACCAAGCCCTACCTTATGAGGCATTGATTGATAGAATCAATGACTTCTCAGTTGAACCATCTGTCCCTTTTTATGATCAGTTAACAGAACTAATTAGAAATGATGGTTACAAGGTAGAGTACTTTGCTTCAAAAATGAAAATAGTTCCTGATCAAGTTGCTTGGAAGATGGAGGAGCTGTCTGAATGTGTGACCAAGGTTGTACAAGCTATTTCAAGAAGGACTATCAGAAAGCTTGTGTTAGCCAAGAAAAGAAAGCTGGAGGAATTGGAGAAAGAAAGTGTTGCTCCCACATGTCAAGTGTTTTTGCTAACAGACAAATCTCATGAAGAGATTGAAAGGAAAAAACGTGAAGAAGCTGCAAGGCGTGCTGCTGAATTAGAAGCTAAGCTAGCAGAAGAGGCTAGATTAGCAGAAGAGGCTAAGATAGCAGAGGAGGCCCAGCTGGCAGAAGCCAAATTAGCATAAGCAAGGTTAGCAGAAGCAGCTAAATCACCAGAAGTGGTCCAATCTGAAGTAAGTCAAGATCCTTCTGTTGATAAGAAAATTGCTGCTATGGAAGCAAGACAAGAAGAAAGGTTTGCTAGATTGGAAGCAAAACAGGATGCTCAAGCTGCTGAGTTTTCTAGTATGAAGCACTCCTTGGATGCAATTCTAAGCCTACTACAGAACAAGCAAACCTAATCTTCTAATCACAAACCCTTAGGATTCTATGCACTACCTTATTTCTGGATAATTCTTGTTATTTGAAACTCAGTCTTTCCTTTTACTCAATTTATTAGTTTCTTTTAGATGCATGTGATTTACTTGCCTGGTATGTTTAGTTATAACTAGTTTTTAAATATGCATTATAAAGCCAGAAGTATCTCTAGTACGAATCAAAGATAACTTTTTATTGCAAACAGTAGAATTTAGAGTACATAAGAATTCTAAAGCTACTACTTAGAATCTAATTCAGACACGGCCGATCCTTCAGATGAAGAGGGTTCTTCTGGAGGAACATAAGTCTCCAGAAACCTTGCATAATCAGGATCTGTGCTTGTTGAGTCTGAAGCGGATGATGAGCCTTCAGCAGCTATAGGATCATATGTCCTCAAAAATTCTGCATAATCAGAATCAATCTCATCTGAATCTGTTGAGGAACAGATAGTGATTGGTTCTGACGGTTTTATCTTTGAACGAACTCTACAACTTCTTCTGAGTGGCCTAGATGAAGATGCTCCACCCTTTCCTTTACCATTTATTGGTCTTGGACTTGGTGGTTTCTTAGCTTTCTTCTTCTCTGCCAACTTCTTTCCATTGATATCTCTTCTATCCTTATCCATTTTCTTACCTTAATGAAAATATGGAAGTGTTGAGATACATGATATGGGCAGCGTTTTTATAGAGTTTTGTTTTTACTTGAGTCAGTCATGGTCAACAATGTCATTTATGACATAGTTGTAACCAATTCTTGACCTTATCTTTTTGAAACTTTTTCTTTGACTGCATTTATTTCACTTTATACCAAGTTTTTAACGAAAAGAAAAGCGGGTACATAGGTAAATAATAAAGGTCGAGAATGGATCAATTTTAATCCAAAAATGTTTATTACAAAAGTACAGTTCTGATTTCTATTCAGAATAGAAATTTGATCCTACACTCTCCTCCTTAATTATAAGCCTATCTCCTTCCAACACGAGACTAAGCCCTTTATCATCCTTTGGCTTCCTCTCCTTAGTTTTTGAGCGTGCAGTTGATTCCACTGATGTAGTTTTGCCATCTTCACGATTGGCTTCTGTTGATTTTCTATCAGCTGGATTCTTCTTTCTTGCACTCAAGATGCTGTATCCAAAAAGATTCTAGTTTCATTATTCATTGCTACTCTGAAAATGTTTTCTTGCAATGAATATGGTTTCTTCATGGTCATGTGTCTTTTATAGAATAATATGTGTTGTTTCTCAATACAAACCGCTTTCAATGACCAATTGTTTGCGTTGACTGTTTTTACTCTTCTCTTCTTTTCACGTAAATGTTTTTTGTTGATGACAAAAGGGGGAGAATGAGGAAGAATTAATTTTTGGATGAAAAACTTAAATGCACTTTACTGAAACTGGCATTACATTTAAGTTTATGCCTTACGCAAACGTTTTTATTGTGGGGAATATATGTTAAACTGGAAAGAATTGAACATATGATATTTCAAGAAAAAGTGCAATTTTTCTAGAAGTATCAGACTTAGGGGGAGAGCTTGCAAAACTCTTTTCCCAAGAGTCAAATATGTGAAAATTAGTTCAAATTTAAAATATAATCTTAAACTGAATTTAATTAATCAATGTTTAACTTAGGGGGAGTGTGCAAAACTCATAAACCTGTTTTGAAACTTGATAAATTAATTCAACAACCATTGTAAATTAATACTTAGTTTGTCATCATCAAAAAGGGGGAGATTGTTGGAACAAAAGTGGTTCTGATGATTATCTGCTTAAGTTTTGATGATAACAAAGTATTAATGAACAAAGGGTATTTTAATATTTAATCTAAGTGTGCAGGAACATTAGTGAAAAGTCAACAATGCACTGAAGCTTAGAAGTTCTGATGATGATCAGAAGGATCAACATAAGATCTGATCAGAAGCACCAAACGCGAGTTCTGATGATCTATCAGAAGGATGATCATCAGAAACATAAGTCATCAGAAGTACCCAACACCAGAAGCTGTATTGGGAGTACAGACTTCTGAGATCAGTCTTGTGCTGAAAGTTTCATGAAAGGGAATCACATGTTGGCTTAGGGATTAACAACGGTCAAATTCAAATATGTGTGAAGGAAAATCAAAGCACGTTGTAATATTATCTTGGGAAGATAATATGTGCATTAGTCACTTTCGCATTACCTCATTTGGACAGACACAAAGCCTTAACCTGCAAAGTGAAGTCAACAAGTTTCCTTGTTGAGCTTAATCACATGTGACCACCTAGGAACTGCTCCAGCAAACAAAACAGCTTGACAACGGTCAAATTAGCAACGTCTCTATCTTGTCATATATATAGAGACCTCGAAGACATAGTCAAGTGTGGATTACAACTTGCAAACTGATCATATTCACAAGAGAGCAAACAACGCTTCTGATAACAAACAGCCTTGCTTTATCACTTATCTTTCGTTAGAATCTTGAGTGTAGTTCTTGTGTTTAGTGTTGTAATTTGCCTTGAGTATTTGATTCTTATCAAGTACTCAAAGGTTCTCAAAAACAATATTTATCATCTAGTTTAGGAAGTCTCTTGTTAGAATACTTGAGCATTGTGGAAGTCTCTTACTAGTGAGTTTGAGCAAGTGTAACAAAAGTATTTTTAGTGAACTCCCTTGGAAGTGCAAGGGGACTGGACTACTCTCAACTTGTGAGAGGAACCAGTATAAATTGCTTGTGTCTTTTCTCTCTCTACTCTCCTTTATTGTGTTATCCGCTGCTAAATCTGATAAGTTCGAAAGAACTTAAAAGAAGTTTTTTAAACTATCCTAAACACAATTCAACCCCCCCCCTTCTTGTGTTTTTGTACCTTCAAACTAGACATTAAATCCCTACAATCTTGAGCTACCATCCATCTAATACACACAAGCAGCAAAGAGATATTGTAACTTGAATGCAAAGAGCATTAATAAACCTAGAAAAGATTATTACCATGGTGGAGTGGAGTGTATTATTAGATTTTAACGCGGCACTCTTCCACAACAGGTAGTTTATCTTTATGAAGTTGATCGATGGATACTTTGGCCTGGAAGATTGTGATAGCATCATGATCTTCTTTTCCTTTTGCTTTGAAGGTAATGCAATAAACTGAAATATCACGAAGAACACCTTGAACGCGAAAAATAAAATCAGAATAAAAGGTACACTTGACAAGGTCATCAAACTCAAAACTTGCACCACCAGAAGGACCCTCCTAACAATAAAGAAGAATAATTAATTAATATTAATGAATAAACAGACAACAAAATTCATTCAAATTAATAAGCAGCAGCATTGTATATACCCTACTGAAATGGTCCAAGGCAATCTTGGAGAGATCAATGAGAAGAGGACGATTCCTTTGGGTTATGATAAGGGGTCGGGCAGGACAACCGCCGCATAACAGTGTCCTTCTCGGAGGGGCGATAGCATCGTAAATCTGCAGCAGCAGTGAGAATCAATCAATAATAATAAGATTAAGATGAAATTGAAAATTGATAAATTAATTAATAAATTAAATGCTTACACTTAGGTTGCGAGATTTCTCTAGATAAAGTTTATCCTCAAGCATGCGTCTTTCATAATCGTACTTCAGTTCATCCCTAAAACGCAATTCATCCTCTTGATTAATCGGAATGGCACCATTCTTCGTAAAACGCATATCGGGATTCTGTTCCAGTACCACTTGCCATGACGGAATTTGCGATTCAAAATCCCATAACGGTTCTAGTGGTTCCTGTTTTGATTTCTGCTGTGCAACCAACATTTCCCAATTCATTTCCGGTACTTGTACTGATTTCCTCCAATCAGAATCAGAAGTCGTCCACATTCTTCAATACTCAGGAAAGAGGAAAACGTATAAGAGTAAGTAAGAAAGAAGAACCAAACTTTTATCTAACGATAACCCTAAGGATGTGCTTTGTGTTTTTGTATTGTGATTATGAGATGGAAAGTAATAATCTATATATTGTAGTATTTCTATATCATATATTAATCTTAAATAATAAATAAATCTTACAAATTTTAAACATAAATATAACTTTTTTTTTGTTTGACGAAATATAAATCTAATATTCTATAAATATATATTTTAAATATCTAAATAAATCTAAAACATATTTAAATATAAATTTTCAATATATATTTACTCATTATTATCGACACTTTGATTCTTTTTATTACTCAAAAAAACACTTTGATTCTTTTATCTTTTATATTTCAAATGTTTATTTTTGTCATGAGAATACTAGTTAGGAGTTAGTATTTATACTCCAAAATTAGGTTAAAATGTCATTTATGTCCAATGATCAAAGGTTCATGAAATATTGATGATATATCTAAACTAAAGTTCATTAATCTAAATAAAATTTAAAGAAAAATTGCAAACTTTCCAGCGGATTTTAGTTTTATGAACTAAAACCTAAATGATTTTAATATATTAGAAGCGACTTTAACCTACGCTACATGTAAAAATTTGGAGACCATACTATATACCACAAGTGATACAAATTATAAAGTTAACATACAAACTAAATAATTAGTATTTTTTATGTTATAAAGAGAAGGTTAAGAACAATCTTACCTTGAGTGTTGGTTGAAGAATATGAAATGAGGATACTGAGAAACAATGTATAGTTCACTTTCCTTGCTTGAAGTGTAGAGATTTGATGAAGAAATACCTTGAATATTGTTACCCAAACACCAAATCCTTGAAACCAAAAATTCCCAAATCAAACCCTAGCCATGAATTGAAGAGATGAAGGAGTTTAACCACGAAATTGATGGGTTTAGTGTATTGGGTGATGAATTTTGTGTGGTTTAGGTTCAAGAAACTTTGAATTTGGTTGAATTTTGAGTGTTTTGGAGAATTTTGGGATTTGAGGGTTTTGAGAGAGTGAGCGCAGAGAAGAAGAGGATTTTTGTGTTATGTGAATGAACGACTGAAAACTTGAACATATATCTGATTTTTAACTGTTTGTATCGATACAAATGCATGTTCTCCTTCATGTATCGATACATGTTATGTGTATCGATACATGAGTCGTTTTCTGATTCAAATGGAACTGTTATGTATCAATCAAGTAGTATGTGTATCAATACATATCAGTTCAACTTTCAAATTTTGCAGAAACACTCATATGTATCAACACAACATTGTTTTGTATCGATGCAAAATGCATTATTTTCAATTTTTCTTAAAACTCATGAATCTAGAGATTTGAAAAACACATTACAAGACTCCAAATAGTCAAACGGACTATTTGAGCGTTTTTATTAAAAACCGTTCTTGATACGAGTGCACAATTTACAAGACTCCAAAGTACAAGACTATACGAAAGAACCTTCTTCCTTCACCTATACCGAATCTATGAAAATTGCGCGAATAACCTCAACACGATATGGAGCTTCTACCTCTGATTCCAACGATCAATCCTTACACCGCTTTCAACCCGAAAACCCTTGTAATGATCATCCAGCTGATTACCTCGCTCCAAAGTGTTGATCCTTCAAGAATTTATCAATCTTGAATGCTTGATGAGAAACCAAATCTTCAATGCAAATCAACCCGATCGCAATTCTGATTCACCGCGAATTGCACTGAACGTTATCGACTTAATTGTGAATTGATGGAAGATGATGATCTTGTGTTGAATGAAGCTTTGATCCAAAGTTTCTCCAAAATTCTGATCACAAGTGTTTTTCCAATGGTTTCTCATACTTACAACAAAACCTCATATTGCTATTTATAGGGAAAATAGAATTGAGCCAATTTAGGCAAAATATAACAGAAGTGTATCGATACAAATGATGGTATGTATCGATACAAGTCCCTGACACCTTACCAAATTTGAAAATTTTCAGCTATGTATCGATATAAAAACGTGTTTGTATCGATACATACACATGTCTCTTGAAAATCTGACTGATATGTATCAAAGCGTGCAAGCATGATTCGATACATGATGCATTCTCTGGTCTTTTGTGAGAGTTTGATGTGTATCGATACATGCAAGCATGATTCGATACACAGGAGACTCTCTGCCCTTGAGAGCTCAGGCTTGTATCGATACAAGTGATATATGTATCGATACAAAATGCACAAAATCAGCCTGAAGGATTTTCAAGACATTTGTATCGATACAAAGGAGTGTGTATCGATACAAAATACATTAAAAACAGTTTTTCAAAGTTTAAAATAGTTTTTCGCTGTCAAGTCATTTATAATGTTTCCAAAATATGTTCTACACTATTTTCATGAGTTTTGACAATTATTAAAACATGGGAGTGAACTGGTGCACTTGTATTCTTCCCCTTTTTGATAATTGTCAAAACTTTGCATAATCTAACTAAGCCTATACCTAATATGCAATAAAATAGCAATATGTTTACAGACGCAAATACATCAAGGCTAACCATAAGCACGTTCCCCCTGAGTTGATGCTACTATGTGTTTGATCGGTTGATAGTATTCAAGACCTTTAGCTCTTTATCCTTAGCTTGTGCAATCCAAATCTCTCCCCCTTTGACAATATCAAAAAGAAGAAGAGAACACACATGAGAAGTATCAAGTTCAATAAAGTTTTTAATATGGTCATGTTGTGCACTTACATTTGTCGAAATGCACTTTATGATGAAAATCCTAATCAAAATAATTACGTACAAGATATACAAAATAATTCAATGACGAATACCAAATATCATGACAGTTATGGAATGTAGAACAATCAAACCAAAACCAACGCATGAATATTGTAAAACATCGATATTACAACGCATCATCATATCAAAATACGGGATGATATAAATCAAGGAAATGCAACCTATGCATAAACATCAAAATATCCATACAAGTCAAATTATCCAAAATATTAAGTCATACACACCAAAGTAAATGTTGTCCATAGCATGACAACATTAAATATTATCCGTACAACCATATTGAAATCATAAAAGTCATAAGAAATAACAAAATAAAAGTGTTCATGAGTTAAAAGCAAAGAGACATAAAATGCAACAAGAACAAATTAATAGTCATCTTCATTCATCCATGTTGTCCATGTTAGGGTTAGGGTTGTAGTAGGCTTGCATTTGAGCTTGCATCTCATCAAAGCGTGTAGTCATGTAAGTCCTAAGCTCAATGTTGGTTTTGTGGAGTTCCTAAATCCTAGTGGTGGTGGTTTGGTAGTTCTGAGTGTACTCATTGTGGAAAGCGGTTTGTTGCATGCTAATGTTCCTTAGCATTTCCATCATTTCATGCATGTTACCACCTTGATCACCTTGACCTTCACCCTCACCTTGCTGCCTAGCATTCCTCCTTGGTCTCCTACCCCTTGGAGCAACACCTTCACCTTGTTCTTCATTGTCAGAATCGGGACCATTGTAGTCATATCCATTGTCATTATTCAAGATCCAACCCATCTTTGCCATTTGAGTACCACTAAAGATTTGCAACCTTCTAGGAGAAGTGTACTCAATGGGAAGATTTTGTGCAAGCTTGAACTTCTTCAGAAAACTTCCAATCAAACTACAATACCCAAAGGTTTGATCACGGCTGGAGTTTCTCAAGTCAATCATCCGACTCACAATGTAGTGTGGCCAGTCAAGTTTCTTGTCTTCCATCAACAGATACATCAAGTCAATATCCTTCTTGTCCATCCTAGAGCTCGCACTCTTAGGACGTAGGATGTGACTTACAATCCAGTATATCACTCTTGCATTCACAGTCAATTTACCAGTTCCCATAATTTTCGGAACATTAGCATTTCTAGTGATGGAGCATGTGAACACATCAGAGTCATAATCACTTGTATTTGCATCAGTATATGTCAGAAGTTCTTCTCCGGTTATTCTACTACTGGTGTTCATTTCAAACAAGTCGAACCATAAAGTTTTCAATGACCTTATAGACCTTTCGTCCCCAACGAAATTCAAATTCAGAACAATTTCTTTCTTGCAGTCCAGCATAAAATATCCTAACCAGAGTTTCATTATACTTAGTTCTCAAATCACATAAATTTTCAAGTTTCTCCGTTTCAAGCATTTGTGCTACATCATTAAGGTGTAAATTCTTAAGAGTTTCAGTTCTAACAGCCTTCTGATGTAAAATACTCCTAGTCATACAATATTGAGTATATATAGTGACACAATCATTGTGAACAAATTCTTCCTCCCTAAGACCAAAATTACTCACTAGAGAATTACTACTCTTAGGTTCCTTTCCTTTTCTAGACTTAGCCTTAGGTGCCATTTGAGAGAATGAGAGTGAAGATTGATTTACCTTTATAGAGACAAGGAAGTGGCGTGAAAACTGTTGCAGTACTTAACAAATGAACACGCCAACCCAGAACTTGTAGTCTTTACCAAAGTTGCTTGAACCAAAAATTCCCAATTTGAACCCTAGCCTTGAATGTGAGAGATGGATGTAGTTAACCACGAAATTGATGATTGGAGATTGATGGGTATTAAATTTGAAGTGGTTTAGGGTCAAGTATTGTTGAATTTGGTTGAATTTTTAGAGAGATTGAAGAAATTGGAATGGAGGTTTGGAGCGGTTTGTACGTGGAGAGGAAGAAGAGTTTTGGTGAAATGAGTGAAAACTGACTTATTAAACTGTTTTTGCGCGTTTGTATCGATACAAAATCGTGTGTGTATCGATACAAATAGGCGTTCTACAGCATGTATCGATACGTGCGAGCATGTATCGATACATGATCTGTGTCTGTCCCAAACTGAAGAGTTATGTATCGATACAACCACTTATGTGTATCGATACATATCAGTTCAATTTGAAATTCTGCAGAATTGCTTATATGTATCAATACAAATTTCATTTGTATCGATCCAAATTGCATTATTTTCAAATTTTCTTAAAACATATGAACCTATAGGTTTGAAAAATGATTTTTATGACTTCCAAATAACATGTATGTATGAAACACATATAATCAACAAGGTACATACTTATGCATGTGAGCAAAACAATATCAAAGCATATTATAACATGAGAACACATGTTAAACCATAGATGCAAGATAAAACATTCACATAGTTGAATTTAAGTACCAAGATGAATCACATGTATGTGTATATATATATACATATATATATATATATATATATATATATATGTATATATGCACACAAAGTTACACATAAAAGAAACAAACATATATAAACCAAGTATGAACTTAATATGGCATTTGTAAAGATTTTTGTCAAATCCCCATTTAAAATATATGAGTCTAAAAAACTTATCAATATTTTTGAGCAAAATTCTTGGAAATGGAGGATTAGACAACCATCAATGCAAACATCATATTAAGGTTAAAAGTATATGTACATGAACCCAAATACAAATGCTAAGTAAAAGTATAAGAGTAAAGATAGAGATTAGAATCTTCCCTTAAGTGTTTAAGTGTAGGAAGTGATCAATTTCCGTAACTTTCGTAAATGTCGAGTTGAAGCTTTTCTCATCACTTTACCTCTTCATGAGTCTTGAACGCCATTGTTGTCGTTGTCTCTCGTCAATGGTTCAAGACGCTCTTCCTACAAACAAAGGCATTTGAAATAGGTCCCTAACTAATGTTGGGTCCTAGGTGGTTAGTAACAAAACTATTGGTGGATTTAGGTATCCATTGCATTTTGCCTTTTGGTACTAAAGTTTTTCGAGCTTGGCACTTAGCAATGGTATGACCCTTATCACAACAATAGTGACAAACGATATTAGGATTACACTTCTTATGATTTTTTTTCAACAAACTTGTATTTCTTATTTTTAGATTTCAAAGGTTTGTTGAACTTAGATAAATCAACGGAATATGTAATGTCCGACTTAAGTGATTCGTTTAACTTATCTTGTAATTTTCTCAAAACTCTATACAAGTAAAAACAACCATCACAACCGGTCCTATCGTTTCCATAATCATCGAAAGTTACAAATGGATTTTGTATCATAGATTCCTTAAGAGTTTTCAATTCAAGTTCCGTTTCCGAAACTTTAGCTTCAAGGTATTTGTTAACTTCCATAAGTCCCTTTAAGCGTTGAAAAGCCTCTTGAGTTTCTTTGTGAAGTTTTTCAAAAGCAACTTATAACTCATGATATTCTAAAAGAGTATATGAGCTAGAGGGATTTTGGTTTACCTTATTAGGAGCAAGCTTCTTACGAACATGAGATGTTAAGCACACATTTGCCAATTCGTCTTCACCGCTTGAACTAGAGCTTAATGATGAAGAAGAAGATGAGCTTTCGCTCTCCCATGCAACATAAGCTTTCTTTCCCTTACCTTTGCTTCCCTTTTTGAATGACGGTGACGCCTTCTCTTTTATCTTGAGCTTGGGATACTCCGGCTTGAAATGACCAACTTGGCCGCACTCATAGCATGTCCCTTTATTGGAGTTCCTAGCACCTTCATTCTTCCGGTAACCACTATCTTTCCGAAACTTCTTAAGATATTCTTCGGAATGCCTTATCCCATTCTTTCTCACATAACGATTATAGCGTCGAACGAAGAGCCCCATTTCCTCATCATCAGAATCGTCTTCGCTTGAGCTACTTTCCACTTGCTCAACCTTTTTGGACTTGGATGTGGAGGCCTTTAGAGGAATCGACATTTTATCCTTCTCCTTTTCTAATTATCTACGTGTTTCTCCCTTTTCACACCTTTTTCATGCTTTTCCAACAAATTAAGCACTTGTTCATGTTCCGTAAGTTTGCCAAATAACGTTGTGAGGCTCAATTGAGTAAGATCATTCGCTTCTTTGATTGCGGTGACCTTTGGTTGCCAAGACCTAGTTAAGCATCTCAAAATTTTATTTACCTAAACCGTGCAACTTGTTGGTGATTTTCACAAAAACGTTGTTGCATATCCACAATGGATTCACCATCATGCACATGGAACAACTCAAACTCTTGAGTTAAGGTGTTTATCTTAGATATTTTGACTTCATTGGTACCCTCAAAGTGAGTAACAAATGTGTCCCACATTTCTTTAGTCGAAGTACAATGTGAAACATGATAGAATTGCTCAATCCCTAAGGATGAGATTAAAATGTTTTGAGCTTTCGCATCGTAATTGACTTTCTTTTTATCATCATGCGTCCATTGTGCCATAGGCTTATTAGTGAGAACACCATGTTGATCGGTATTTGTTGGAACAAATGGACCGTTCTCAATGGCGTTCCACACTTCACCATCAAAAGATTTGATGCGTATGCGCATACTACTTTTCAAATAATCAAAATGGTCTCTATTGAATATCGGAGCCCTATTATAGGTACCCTTGGGAGCAAAAGCCATGTCTTCCAATAGTTGGCACAAATCCACACAATTTTGTGTACAAAATCGAACCAAGATCGTGATACCACTTGTTAGACTACTTGGCTATCACTTAGAAGGGGGGTTGAATAAGTGACCCTTTTAAACAATGTGATTTTAAAAAATCTTTTGAAATAGAATGCGCGGAAGTCCACCGGATCAGTAGTCTCATTGCACCCACTTGATCAAAGAAAAAGTAGTATAAGCCTTAGAGCGTATGATGATAAATCGATTAAAGCAAATGTTTCGTAATCAAATTATTTAAGATAACTACTCAACAAGTTTCAACAATCAAGTATTACACAATCATAATTCAAGCAATATTCAATTAAATTTTGATGAACACGTACGATCACAAAATTCAATTGATCAAATTAACAAAACAATGAAAAGTAAAGGAGAGTAAGGAGAGAAGAAACGCAAACAATTGATTAGGGAGTTCTCAACGGCTTTCGTGTCGTCCTCGCGGTCGGTCGGGTACGTCTCCCCCCAAATAGTCAAACGGACTATTTGAGCATTTTTATTAAAAACCGTTCTTGATACGAGTGCACAATTTACAAGACTCCAAAGTACAAGACTATACGAAAGAACCTTCTTCCTTCACCTATACCGAATCTATGAAAATTGCGCGAATAACCTCAACACGATACAGAGCTTCTACCTCTGATTCCAACGATCAATCCTTACACCGCTTTCAACCCGAAAACCCTTGTAATGATCGTCCAGCTGATTACCTCGCTCCAAAGTGTTGATCCTTCAAGAATTTCTCAATCTTGAATGCTTGATGAGAAACCAAACCTTCAACGCAAATCAACCCGATCGCAATTCTGATTCACCTCGAATTGCACCGAACGTTATCGACCAATTGCACTAAGAACCTTCGATTGATCCCATACTCAATCTCCAATTAATTGTGAATTGATGGAAGATGATGATCTTGTGTTGAATGAAGCTTTGATCCAAAATTTCTCCAAAATTCTGATCACAAGTGTTTTCCCAATGGTTTCTCACACTTACAACAAAACCACATATTGCTATTTATAGGGAAAATAGAATTGAGCAAATTTAGGCAAAAATATAACAGAAGTGTATTGATACAAGTCCCTGACAGCGTACAAAATTTGAAAATTTTCAGCTATGTATCAATATATAAACGTGTTTGTATCGATACATACACCTGTATCTTGAAAATCTGACTGATATGTATCAAAGCGTGCAAGCATGATTCGATACATGATGCATTCTCTGATCTTTTGTGAGAGTTTGATGTGTATTGATACATGCAAGCAAGATTCGATACACAGGAGACTCTCTGTCCCTTAGAACTCAGACTTGTATCGATTCAAAATAAGTGTGTATCGATACAAAGGAGTGTGTATCGAAACAAAATACATTAAAAACAGTTTTTCAAAGTTTTAAAATAGTTTTTCGCTGTCAAGTCATTTATAATGTTGCCAAAATATGTTCTACACTATTTTCATGAGTTTTGACAATTATTAAAACATGGGAGTGAATTGGTGCACTTACACATGCATTAGCCAATTCGCCTTCATCGTTAGAACTCGAGCTTGATGAGGAAGAGGATGACGAACTACTACTCTTCCATGCAACATAAGCTTTCTTTCCTTTGCTTCCTTTATTGAATAACGGTGACTCTTTCTCTTTTCTCTTAAGCTTAGGGCAATCCGGCTTATAGTGACCAACTTGGCCGCACTCATAGCATGCCCCTTTCTTGGAGTACTTACCACCTTCATTCTTCCGGTAACTACTATCTCACATACCGATTGTGTTGGTGTAAGCCCTAGAGGCCAATGTTTTTAGTACTTGTATCGAACCATTTATTAATAATATATAAAGTTTCATTTATTAATAATATAAGGCATTACTTTCATTGTGTTTGTAAGAGTCCAAAATAATGAAATCCCTAGAATAGATTGTCTGTTTAATATTAAGTGTGACTTAATCATGAGACTAAATTAAACATAAGGACACTATTCTTAAAGTATCCGTAGTCGAGCTTTAAGGTGAAATGGGATAACCTTAAAGCATAAAGACTATTATGACGATAGACTGATGATCACATCTCATGGATCATAGGATAAGGAGTTATCAAGTCTTGACATAAGTATATAAAATATTAGGAGTAATATTTATACTGGATTGACCCGCTATAAGCGTACTACATGCAAAGTTATGCAAAGTGTCATAAGTTACTCTTATGGTGATAATGGTGTAAACCGCCCTTAGACCTGAAACCACTTTGTACCCTAGATGTGGAGTCAAGTACTTTGTTGCCGATCTAACGTTGTCCGTAACTGGATAATCATAAAGGCAGTTGATGGGTACTTCACAAAACATGCTGAGAGGCTTGTAGTGTTCTAGATGGAATTTGCCAATCCTGCATAATGGGATAAATGTCATGGGCCCAATATTCAACTGGACAAAGATGACACCAAGTATGTTTTGTATTCAATATAGACATAAAGGGCAAAAGGGTATGTAATACCCTAATTTTGAGTTTTTAAAAATAAATATTTTATTTAAAAATCATTTCTTATTTTCATGAGAAATACCAAAAAAATAGTTTTTTTCGATAATTTTGTTTTACAATTTATTCATTTTTCTTTATTTCTTTTATTTATCGCAATTTATCTTTTTAGGCGAAAAATAGTAAAAATATTCAAAAATAGTTTTTATTTTTCGTATTTGAGTTTATTATTTATTTCTATATTTTTCTATATTTTATTTGTATTTTTCTTGCACTTTTTCTATTTTATTTACATTTTCTTCTTTTTATGACAATTTCTTTCTCTTGTGGCCAATCACATTGCGACACCTCATCATCTCCACCTCATAATCATTTTATTACACAAATACCACTCACCTAATCCTACCACTATAAATACACACCTCACATCACTCAATCATTACCAATCAATTTCACAATTCCCAATACAAAAAAATCAGAAAAATCCCTCCTCCTTCCTCCACCAACACTTTTCCGGCGCCACCGCCGGAATCCCAAAACCACAACCGGAAACCACTTTTCCGGCGAACTCAAAACCTCACCAAATCAACAATCGAATACACTTTTCTAAAGCTTTCAACCCTCCTGAACACGAATCCGCTCTCAGTTTCTCGAATAAAGGCCTAGAACTCCGTCAAAAACGAATCCAAGTCGCGGCCGGCACAAAGCTTCCCAATCCCGCCGTTTTGGAAATAATCGAAGGTAGTTCTCAGTCAATTCATACTCCTGGACTTGTTTAGGACCTTTTTCATGCATAAATCACGTTGAATCTCGCCGTAATTAATATGGTTTGGTTTTAGATCCGATTTGATATTCCGTTCGTTTATGCTTTTTTGTTCATGATCTGTGAAAACGATTTGTAAATCTATAATCCTTGCAAATTTTTGTTCAAAATGATGTACTCATGAGTTTGTTTTGGTTACCGGAACCGGTTTTGGTGAGGTTGGCCGGCCACCCACCTCCCTTCCCCGTCCGTTTCTGTTCTGTTTTTGTTGAGAGGAAGAAGATGACTTCCCTAGACACGTGGCGCGCGCTGAGTGGCCACAAGGCTTTCTCGCGCGCGCCCCCCAATTTCTGTTCGTGCCCCCCAGTTGGGCTGATGGGTCATTTTGACCCGGCTTGAACCCGACCCGGTTCGCCCATTTGATGAAGGAATCTGGGCCTATCCCTTTTTGGGCCCAGTTTTATGTTTTTTTCTGTTTTTTTGTTATTACTGTTTGCTGCACCCTTTACTGCTACACCCCTGCTGTGAATAATAATTAATTTGATGATAGTTTAAACTTGAAAGTTTTTTACAAATAAAATGAATAATGATAAAATAAGCCCTTGACGGATGACTTGCGGTTTAATTTATCGTTATTCCGTTTTTTTTTTAAAAGATGAAAATGTTAATGAAAAATGAATAAGGATAAAATAAGCCCTTGACGGATGACTTGCGGTTTAATTTATCGTTATTCATTTTCTTTAAAGGTGTAAACATTTGTTAGTAAAAAACGAGTAATGATAAAATGAGCACTTGACGGATGACTTGCGGTTCGATTTATCATTATTCCGGACTTTTAAAAATAAATAAAATACGTTAGTTAAAAAAAGAATAAGAAGGAGCCTGACGGATGACTCGCATTCGTCTTATTTTATTTTAACTAACCGTGTCCTTTTTTTGTTTGACTGATATCTTGTTGAATTAACTATTTGCTTTGATGATTTAATTATAACTGTTCAGCATCATCATTATCTGTCATTCATGTGCATTCATTCGCATCTCTATCATCTTCTACCTCTTTCTTTTTTCTTTTGTTTATCTGAACTGGAGTCTGTGGTAATCTTTTCTCAAGAAGTAGAATAAGAATAAGCTAGTCCTTGACGGATGACTTGTGGCTTTGAGCTTATTTTTATTCTAAAACCTAAAATACTTATTAATTAAAAATGAGATAGAAGGAGCCTGACGGATGACTCGTTTCCGGCTATTCTCACTTTTTAATTAATTCGATAATAAACTGAATGAAACGGCGGAGCTTGACGGATGACTTGTCTTTGCTAGGATAACCTCGTCCTTGACGGATGACTTGTGGCAATGAGGTTATCCACATTCACTAAACAATATCTTAAAATCTAAAAGATACTCAACCCATACAACTGCTTTTCCTGCCCTTGTGCAATCAACTTTTTTTCAACTTTCAAACTCTTTTTTCATCTGTTTTCTTAAATGGATGGTGCTTTATCCATTCCCCTGCTACAGACAAACGCTTAAGCCTCCGAAGCGAGCATACCAGCATACTGTTGTATCAGTGGATTGCGACCTAAGCATCGTTCACTAAAAACAACCAACACACAAAACTTTTTTCAGGAAGAACTACGTGAGCTTTGACTTCCTCATTGTACTTGGGGGATACGTAGGAGCGAGAGCCTCTCTCGTCAAGCCAAATAATAAAAAACTCTTTTTTTCCCTTCTCAGTTTAATCTGCGGTAATTTAATTCCTTTTATGCGGTTATCTCTGTTTATGTAAACCAAAATTCTTCAAATGGTTCCCGTTGAGTACAACGGATATGAGGGGGTGTTAACGTCTTCCCCTCATGTAACCAACTCCCAAACCCGATCTTTAAGGTTTTATCATTATTTTCCTTTCCCCTCACGGGATAAATAAAATATGGTGGCGGCTTCATTGTTTACATTTGTGCATTGCATTTATCATTGCATATTTGTATATTTTTTGCGCCGGGTATTACAGCTGGCGACTTCACTGGGGATGCTTGTGTAGAGAGTTAAGCCTAATTTGGGGCTTTTGGTTTGCTTATTCCAGGTTAGCCGTATCTGTCCTATCTTTTACTTTACCGCAAAATATTGAACTGTCTGGATTTGCTGGCTTTGTCTTCTCTTCTACTCCTTTTTTTCTTTTTGCCTTTATGGCTTAGTTCTTGGTTACAGTGTGATTATGCTCCGTACCCGAGCTAGAGCGATACTCAGGAGTAGATGAGGGATTGTTATATTGGGCTCCCTGACGGATGTCTCTGGGCTTGGATATGACGGTCTCGACCAGATGAGATTCCCTTGGAATAATTGGACTCCTTGGCGAAATGCCTTGTGGGCTTCATGTTTCCTTGAGGGGTCAAGGACTCTGGTGGCCTTATTAGGTGTCCGAAACCTTTATAGGACCCACTGTTTAGAACCTGTGTCGAGGTTATGATGTTGACTCATCCAGTTGGCGTTATAATCTCAATCAGATGAGGTTGCTTTTGGGAAAAGTAATCGAGGATTTTGGTAACCGTGTCAACCTAGAACAACATGTGAGAGGGTGGGTTACAGGTAACTTTGAACTTTTGGCCTCAGAGATTCCATTTTGAAAAAGAACCCTGTTGTTATGAATATGGAAGATTTGTGACTTTGAGATCAAGTTCGCCAGATGATACAATGTTACTGTGATCATATCCATGCATTTTGCATTCATGACATCCATGCATTCATGAAAATAATCATGCATATTCATCTCGCATACATTTCAAAAAAAATATGAGAAATGTTTTCGCATGAAAAATATGCATTTTCATTAAAAAAATAATCATGCATTTTATCGATTAAAAATCTCATTTTCATTCATTCATTCCAACATCTACCTTCCCGGCACCGTTATTTTACAAGAAAAGTTGCTCATCACATTATGGACAATTGGCAAGAGAAGCACGATGCGCTCCAGGCTGAGGTAACCCAGATGGGTGGACAAGTAACTCAGTTGAGTGGACAGGTAACTCAGTTGGGTGGAAGAATGACCTTGTTGGGTGGGAAGCTAGATCAGATTCTTGAGATGTTGGCTAATGTGAATGTACAACCAAAGGTGGTTGAGACTCTTGCACCTGCAATTATGGTTGCTCAAGAAAATGCCTCTGCTGGCTATGATTGGCCTACTTTTGGTCTGCCTAAGGGTTATGTTCCACCAGGATATGTGCCAGCAACTTCTCCTTCAATTGTGGAAGCCCCTGCTAGGGTTACATCTGTGCAACAAGTAACGGATTTAGATCAAGACGCATTTGAGGATCCTAGAGATGTGTACCAGGGTCCCAAATTGCGTGCGCCTAGGTTTGCTTACCAAGGACCCGTGCTTCCGGTTAGTGAACCGGAGTTTGATTTTGCTCCTCAGCTGGAAGAAACAAAGCAGAAATATCAGGCTCTAGAGGAGAGGTTAAATCTGGTAGAAACGGGTAATGATCCGTTGGATTTCTCGAAGATGTACTTAGTTTCTGATTTTGTGCTTCCACCAAAGTTCAAAATGCCTGATTTCGAGAAATATAAGGGTTTGAGCTGCCCGAAGAATCATCTGGTTATGTATGTTAGAAAAATGGCCTCTTATTCTCATGATGACAAACTGATGATACACTGTTTCCAAGATAGTCTGGCTGATGTGCCTCTCAACTGGTACATGCAACTTGAAAAAGGTAACATCCAGTCGTGGAGGGATTTGGCCAATGCTTTCCTCAAGCAATACCAGTATAACATGGATATGGCTCCAAGTCGTACTCAGCTCCAAAATACCACTATGAAGGAGGGTGAATCTTTCAAGGTCTATGCTCAAAGGTGGAGAGCCTTAGCTTCCCAAGTACGTCCTCCGCTCTTGAAGACGGAACTTGTGGACATGTTTACCAATACTCTGCAAGGGACTTACTTTAAAAGGTTGTTTAGTACTGCCTCCTCCGATTTTGCTGATCTGGTCCGAGTCGGTGAAAGGGTCGAAATGGGGATCAAGAATGGGAAGATTTCAGCTGCTTCTAGTTCGCAAAGCAATAACACAAGGAAGCCTGGTGGTGGCTTTAACAAAAAGAAGGAAGGTGAGACTAATGCTATATCCTCAAGGGGCAGTCAGGCGCAGCCGGCAGCATCTGTTCAGTTTCCCTACTTTCCTTTTCCATACTTGGCTGCTGCTCAGCACCAACAATTTCCAAATTATCAATTTCAAAATCCAGTGCCTCAACACCAGCAACAGGTACCACCAAAACGGAATCCTCCACAAGCTCGTAGGGTTTTTGATCCTATCCCTATGTCGTACAGTCAGTTGCTCCCTTACTTGATTCATAGTGGTAAAGTGACGCCTAAGCAGTTAAGACCTTTGCTTCCACCATTCCCTGATTGGTATGACGCTAACGCTAAATGCGACTACCATGCTGGTATTGTGGGTCACGCTACTGATAATTGTAAAGCTTTTAAGCACAAAGTACAAGACCTCATTGATGAGAATGATTTAACTTTCAAAGAAAGCGGACCCAATGTGACCAATGATCCATTGCCTAAGCATCCAACGGGTAATGTAAGTTGTGTTGAAACTGGCGGAAATTTGATAATGGATGTTTCTCTGATCAAAACACCTCTGTCATCTGTCCGAGAGATGTTGCTGAGTTATGAAGAGTTTGAGAAATTACACTCTGATTGTGATGATTGTCAAAAGGATCCAAACCACTGCTCAAAGCTGAAGGAATGTTTGCAAAAACTGATGGATCAAGGTTTAGTGCAAGTGGGATATGTCAAAAGAAAAACTTTGGTTGCCACTGTTGATCAGAATGAACATGCAAAGCTTGAAAGTGACGGTCAGAAAGAAAAGGGATCCGTTACATCTGTGAAAAGCTTGAAAGTAGCCATAGAGGAAGGGTTGTCTATCGGTTTGGGACAGATGTTAGTTGTGCCTGAGAAAAAGGATCGCTTCGGTTTGGGTTATCAGTCATCCAAAGGGATAACAACTCCAAAGAAAGTTCAAGACAAGATTCCAAAGATTGAGGATGTTTTTAGCAGTGCTGGCTACCGTGTTGATGGTTACATTGCTATGATTGATGACAAGGATGCTGATGGAAAGAATCAGGATTAGGTGCGCCAGTGTTCTCCAAAGACTGCTTACAAATTGGAAGGCTGTTGGAATCCTAAAAGTTGTTTTTATTTCAAAGCAATTTGTTTTCTTTTCAAAACACCTTTGTTCAGCCCTGAATAAATGGTTGTGCTTGCAGGGCCACTTTGTTTTAATGTTTGATTTGCAATTAATGAAAAAAGTACTTCTTGTGCAATTTCCGTCTTATTTATTCTTCTTTTACAGTTTTAAAAAGATAAATGAAAAATGGCAATAACTTCTTACATTCATAAAACATTTTTGCATTTCAATCAAATTCAAAATAAAAAGAAGAAAGAGAATCATCATTCAGAAGTGAATCTATTGAATCATAATTATGCCGTAATTCTTCATGGTTTCGGGTTGCAAGCTTCGTTGAAGAGTTAATATGATTGTTGGATCAAAAGCATAAAATGATTGAACTTCATCGGTGATCGATCCGGGAACTGACGAAGAAAGAGGTCATAATGGTGTCTCCCCATAACAGGATATGAAAGAGAAAGTCGATCAGGCATTTTATTTCTTGTCAAGTATTTGTTTGCATTTAAAATTATGTAATGCACATGCATGTTTTGGAATCAACCCATCTATATTCACCTCTTTTTCTTATTACTCGCAAACTTGGAGCGAGGATGATGAAAATGAATAACTGATTTTTTGCTGATATATGCTTTCAATAATGAACAAATCTAGCTGATGATGTAAGGCATTGTTTCACCTTCTTTCATTATTTCATAAAAATTGAGATTGAATTGAGCCATTCTTGCATATGTTTTGTTGTTATCTGATTCTCCAGTTTCTTGAGATATATCTTTTTTAAGAAAATAAGCAATGTTGGTTTGATACTTGACCTGACACTTTAAGAGTATATAGGTTGTTTTGCACTTTAGGCTATTATGAAGGTTCAGAAATGATTCAATAAAATCGGTACTGTCTTAACATCTTAGACTCTTGGAAGTATGTAAGATCAATTTGAGTACTGATTTTGACGAAGAACTGAACATAAGTTTTTTAGTAACTCTCAGTAGTTTATCTTAGCAGTCGGCATCATTTTGTACACAAACTAAGTAGGAAATCAATGAACATAAGTGAATGATCCAGAATTGAAATTTTGCATACTTTGGTTAATGCACTTATTGAGTTAGATGACCCTCACTCGGTTGTTTAACCCAGCAGTTGTTGAAAAATCATAGTAAATATACCCATTTAGTAGTTGGTTCAGAGGAGTCTGGTTCTGAACTTGGTAGGGCGGGTTGTTATCCGATCCCCCACAACTGCATTTGGAAAAGAAAAAGGGGTTACCAAACTGATTTTACCAGCTCCCCTCGATTTATGATCATAATCACTAACAGATTTTCCTTCCATGAGCGTGTACAAGATAACGGGCTTAATGTGATTGCACCTGGATGAAAAGGGTGAATAAAATTTAAGCAAAAGTTAGAGTCATAATAAAATGTTTCAAATTTGTCTTCATATGATGAGAGTCTTTGACTGCAATGTGTGGTTTTGTGTTATTACAGTGCCCTTGGTATTGATGTTTATTACTTGATTTTCTTCTCTAGCCGGCAACCACGTATGGTTAGAGTTGTCATGTCGTGTTTTCAAACAAGTGCTAAAAAGAGTTACTATTTATGTGCTTAATGACAAGCAAATGTTCAAGTATGGGGAATTTGATAACACAATTTATATCTTCTTTTGGCTTGATTTAAATGAATCCTATTTGCATGCTATGACCTCAAAAGACCTAATTGAAGCTAGGTTCAGTTTGAAAGCATTCGGCAAATGTATTGTTAAGCTGACTCCTCCAGTTTGTTGAGTAATTAATAATTATCTCTCTTTTCTACACATCGTATGTGTTTCAAAAAAAAAACTTGCATGTGCAAAATACTTTTTCAAAAGAAATGATTTTACCTGCAAATCAATACTTGACATCAAAGAGATCTGAGCTGTGGTCTGATCATGGGGCAAAGCTGATTTGAAACGCTCCTAGCTAGGGGCAAGCCATCTATAGATTATGCCAAACAGGGGCAAACAAGTTGAACACCCTGCTTATCAAGAGTGAATTGGTTCAAGAATTGGTTATACTACAAATACCAGTTGGTCAGGGGCATATCCGTCATAGATTCCAGTGCTTGGGGCATTCTGTGTCAAGATTATATCCTTCTGAAAAGTCATATGTGATGAGATATGGCAGAACTTTGGTTGTTAATATCATGGATGGTGAAGAGTTTCCACTCTCAATGCACACTGCTGCGATACCTGACTCTACATGAAGATGAAACTTTACGACAGAAAGGATTGACTCAGTCTCCTTTCACCAAAGCAAGGCCTTGTAAACTCGAGATCGTGAAGAAGGATGGCATCGTTATGATTCAGTAGAATTCATTTATCTTCATTGCCATTATCTTAGTTTCAATTTGCAATCACCTCATTGAGGGATTAGCATCCAGTTGTAAAAACTTTCCGTATTTTTGCGTAGTGAATAAAATTCTCATTTTCAATCATATTGTATCTGCTTGCTTTTATGTTCTGATTGCATATGTTTGTGCTATTCATTTTGTTAATAAATAAAGCATTTAAGCATTGTGAAAAATAAAAGCATTTAAAAAGATTACAAACTGTTTTGATTTTTAAAACATCTGAAGGGAAACCAGTGGCATACAGTAAACTGTCCCAATCCATTATAGAAAATTATGGCAATCTCTCGATTCCATCTCATGAAGAAAGTTGCTATCCTTTTTGGAAGCTTGATTGAACGTTCGTCCCGCAACGACAGTCAACATCTCAGGATTTCATCTCAATGGAGTTACTCAAATTCTCGGTGCCTGGAAATTCAAACTCTTCTCAAAACAAACCCGGAAATTCATGCATTCATGCATATTCATGCATTCACGCATATAGGTTCATGCATAAAAAGAATCACACCAAATCATGCACATAATCAGATATTTCATCTGCATTAGTTCTGCATCTAGGCATCAGAGGTGCACAATCATGCATTCATGAAGTACATGTTTAAAATGTTGTCTTATCAGGTTGTAGACTCGGATCTCTTGTTCAGTAACAAAGGTCTGCGGACCTAATTCTCCAATAAGACGGTTATTGAATCGTAACTTCTCAATAATAAGGGTTGATGAATCTTTTCCCCCAACGAATTGGTCAACAAAATGTCATCCCCAAGCAGATCAATCAGTGCATCATATTCTCAATGAGAAAGGTTGAGGGGTCGTTTCTTTCCCCAGTGAGGCAGTTGACATTTGTTCATCCCCAGTAAGTCGTTTGGAACGCCGCATTTTCAGAAAGATGGTTGATGAATTGTAATTTCTTGACAAGAAAGATTGGTGGATCTTGAATATTCCCAGTGAACTTATTTGGTACTGATCACTGATATTCAGCAAGTTGGTCAACAGAGTTTCATTCTTATCAGACGAATCTTCACTCTACACCTACCAGAAAGGGTTGATGATCTTTTCCCCAGTGAATAATTCCGTAATGGTTATATACAGCAGATTGGTCTACATACAACTTTCTCGGTCAGAAGAGTTAAAACAGATCCTTTCTCTAGTGATTTGGTTGAGATGGTTATCTCCAGATGTTTGATGGATTAAGTTCTTCAGCAAAACAGTTGTCAAGCAGTTGTCTTGTGAATTTTGTCAAAGATAATGGCAGAATATTCGATCTACACTCATAGGGCGAGTAATGATTTGTTTTTGAGTAATACGCTCATAGGGAGGGCGACGACTCAGTTTTTCATGATCTATACACTCATAGTGCGAGTAATGATCAGTTTTTGAGTAATACGCTCATAGGGAGGGCGATGACTCAGTTTTTCATGATCTATACACTCATAGGGCGAGTAATGATCAGTTTTTTGAGTAATACGCTCATAGGGAGGGCGACGACTCAGTTTTTTATGGTTTATACACTCATAGGGCGAGTAATGATCAGTTTTGGAGATAACGCACTCTGAGGGGATGCGACTCAGCTTTTTATGGTCTATACACTCATAGGGCGAGTAATGATCAGTTTTGGAGATAACGCACCCTGAGGGGATGCGACTCAACTTTTTATGGTCTATACACTCATAGGGCGAGTAATGATCATTTTTGGAGATAATGCACCCTGAGGGGAGGCGACTCAGTTTTTATGGTCTATACACTCATAGGGCGAGTAATGATCATTTCTTTCTCAGGTATTCAGTTACTAGTTATTCCAGGTATGTTTCCACCTTCATCTTCCATATGCATTCATTATCATTACACTCACATTCACACCAGAAAATTAGGGCATTTGTATTTAATTATCTTTTACTTCGAACACGTAAAGACGCAAGTCATTTACGCATTCGAGTATAAGACAATTAAATAGGGGCAGCTGTAATACCCTAATTTTGAGTTTTTTAAAATAAATATTTTATTTAAAAATCATTTCTTATTTTCATGAGAAATACCAAAAAAATAGTTTTTTTCGATAATTTTGTTTTACAATTTATTCATTTTTCTTTATTTCTTTTATTTATCGCAATTTATCTTTTTAGGCGAAAAATAGTAAAAATATTCAAAAATAGTTTTTATTTTCGTATTTGAGTTTATTATTTATTTCTATATTTTTCTATATTTTATTTGTATTTTTCTTGCACTTTTTCTATTTTATTTACATTTTCTTCTTTTTATGACAATTTCTTTCTCTTGTGGCCAATCACATTGCGACACCTCATCATCTCCACATCATAATCATTTTATTACACAAATACCACTCACCTAATCCTACCATTATAAATACACACCTCACATCACTCAATCATTACCAATCAATTTCACAATTCCCAATACAAAAAAATCAGAAAAATCCCTCCTCCTTCCTCCACCAACACTTTTCCGGCGCCACCGCCGGAATCCCAAAACCACAACCGGAAACCACTTTTCCTGCGAACTCAAAACCTCACCAAATCAACAATCGAATACACTTTTCTAAAGCTTTCAACCCTCCTGAACACGAATCCGCTCTCAGTTTCTCGAATAAAGGCCTAGAACTCCGTCAAAAACGAATCCAAGTCGCGGCCGGCGCAAAGCTTCCCAATCCCGCCGTTTTGGAAATAATCGAAGGTAGTTCTCAGTCAATTCATACTCCTGGACTTGTTTAGGACCTTTTTCATGCATAAATCACGTTGAATCTCGCCGTAATTAATATGGTTTGGTTTTAGATCCGATTTGATATTCCGTTCGTTTATGCTTTTTTGTTCATGATCTGTGAAAACGATTTGTAAATCTATAATCCTTGCGAATTTTCGTTCAAAATGATGTACTCATGAGTTTGTTTTGGTTACCGGAACCGGTTTTGGTGAGGTTGGCCGGCCACCCACCTCCCTTCCCCGTCCGTTTCTGTTCTGTTTTTGTTGAGAGGAAGAAGATGACTTCCCTAGACACGTGGCGCGCGCTGAGTGGCCACAAGGCTTTCTCGCGCGCGCCCCCCAATTTCTGTTCGCGCCCCCCAGTTGGGCTAATGGGTCATTCTGACCCGGCATGAACCCGACCCGGTTCGCCCATTTGATGAAGGAATCTGGGCCTATCCCTTTTTGGGCCCATTTTTATGTTTTTTTTCTGTTTTTTTGTTATTACTGTTTGCTGCACCCTTTACTGCTACACCCCTGCTGTGAATAATAATTAATTTGATGATAGTTTGAACTTGAAAGTTTTTTACAAATAAAATGAATAATGATAAAATAAGCCCTTGACGGATGACTTGCGGTTTAATTTATCGTTATTCCGGTTTTTTTTTAAAAGATGAAAAATGAATAAGGATAAAATAAACCCTTGACGGATGACTTGCGGTTTAATTTATCGTTATTCATTTTCTTTAAAGGTGTAAACATTTGTTAGTAAAAAACGAGTAATGATAAAATGAGCACTTGACGGATGACTTGCGGTTCGATTTATCATTATTCCGGACTTTTAAAAATAAATAAAATACGTTAGTTAAAAAAAGAATAAGAAGGAGCCTGACGGATGACTCGCATTCGTCTTATTTTATTTTAACTAACCGTGTCCTTTTTTTGTTTGACTGATATCTTGTTGAATTAACTATTTGCTTTGATGATTTAATTATAACTGTTCAGCATCATCATTATCTGTCATTCATGTGCATTCATTCGCATCTCTATCATCTTCTACCTCTTTCTTTTTTCTTTTGTTTATCTGAACTGGAGTCTGTGGTAATCTTTTCTCAAGAAGTAGAATAAGAATAAGCTAGTCCTTGACGGATGACTTGTGGCTTTGAGCTTATTTTTATTCTAAAACCTAAAATACTTATTAATTAAAAATGAGATAGAAGGAGTCTGACGGATGACTCGTTTCCGGCTATTCTCACTTTTTAATTAATTCGATAATAAAATGAATGAAACGGCGGAGCTTGACGGATGACTTGTCTTTGCTAGGATAACCTCGTCCTTGACGGATGACTTGTGGCAATGAGGTTATCCACATTCACTAAACAATATCTTAAAATCTAAAAGACACTCAACCCATACAACTGCTTTTCCTGCCCTTGTGCAATCAACTTTTTTTCAACTTTCAAACTCTTTTTTCATCTGTTTTCTTAAATGGATGGTGCTTTATCCATTCCCCTGCTACAGACAAACGCTTAAGCCTTCGAAGCGAGCATACAAGCATACTGTTGTATCAGTGGATTGCGACCTAAGCATCGTTCACTAAAAACAACCAACACACAAAACTTTTTTCAGGAAGAACTACGTGAGCTTGACTTCCTCATTGTACTTGGGGGATACGTAGGAGCGAGAGCCTCTCTCGTCAAGCCAAATAATAAAAAACTCTTTTTTTCCCTTCTCAGTTTAATATGCGGTAATTTAATTCCTTTTATGCGGTTATCTCTGTTTATGCAAACCAAAATTCTTCAAATGGTTCCCGTTGAGTACAACGGATATGAGGGGGTGTTAACGTCTTCCCCTCATGTAACCAACTCCCAAACCCGATCTTTAAGGTTTTATCATTATTTTCCTTTCCCCTCACGGGATAAATAAAATATGGTGGCGGCTTCATTGTTTACATTTGTGCATTGCATTTATCATTGCATATTTGTATATTTTTTGCACCGGGTACTACAGCTGGCGACTTCACTGGGGATGCTTGTGTAGAGAGTTAAGCCTAATTTGGGGCTTTTGGTTTGCTTATTCCAGGTTAGCCGTATCTGTCCTATCTTTTACTTTACCGCAAAATATTAAACTGTCTGGATTTGCTGGCTTTGTCTTCTCTTCTACTCCTTTTTTTTCTTTTTGCCTTTATGGCTTGGTTCTTGGTTACAGTGTGATTATGCTCCGTACCCGAGCTAGAGCGATACTCAGGATTAGATGAGGGATTGTTATATTGGGCTCCCTGACGGATGTCTCTGGGCTTGGATATGACGGTCTCGACCAGATGAGATTCCCTTGGAATAATTGGACTCCTTGGCGAAATGCCTTGTGGGCTTCATGTTTCCTTGAGGGGTCAAGGACTCTGGTGGCCTTATTAGGTGTCCGAAACCTTTATAGGACCCACTGTTTAGAACCTGTGTCGACGTTATGATGTTGACTCATCCAGTTGGCGTTATAATCTCAATCAGATGAGGTTGCTTTTGGGAAAAGTAATCGAGGATTTTGGTAACCGTGTCAACCTAGAACAACATGTGAGAGGGTGGGTTACAGGTAACTTTGAACTTTTGGCCTCAGAGATTCCATTTTGAAAAAGAACCCTGTTGTTATGAATATGGAAGATTTGTGACTTTGAGATCAAGTTCGCCAGATGATACAATGTTACTGTGATCATATCCATGCATTTTGCATTCATGACATCCATGCATTCATGAAAATAATCATGCATATTCATCTCGCATACATTTCAAAAAAAAATATGAGAAATGTTTTCGCATGAAAAATATGCATTTTCATTAAAAAAAAATCATGCATTTTATCGATTAAAAATCTCATTTTCATTCATTCATTCCAACAACTACCTTCCCGGCACCGTTATTTTACAAGAAAAGTTGCTCATCACATTATGGACAATTGGCAAGAGAAGCACAATGCGCTCCAGGCTGAGGTAACCCAGATGGGTGGACAAGTAACTCAGTTGGGTGGACAGGTAACCCAGTTGGGTGGAAGAATGACCTTGTTGGGTGGGAAGCTAGATCAGATTCTTGAGATGTTGGCTAATGTGAATGTACAACCAAAGGTGGTTGAGACTCTTGCACCTGCAATTATGGTTGCTCAAGAAAATGCCTCTGCTGGCTATGATTGGCCTACTTTTGGTCTGCCTAAGGGTTATGTTCCACCAGGATATGTGCCAGCAACTTCTGCTTCAATTGTGGAAGCCCCTGCTAGGGTTACATCTGTGCAACAAGTAATGGATTTAGATCAAGACGCATTTGAGGATCCTAGAGATGTGTACCAGGGTCCCAAATTACGTGCGCCTAGGTTTGCTTACCAAGGACCCGTGCTTCCGGTTAGTGAACCGAAGTTTGATTTTGCTCCTCAGCTGGAAGAAACAAAGCAGAAATATCAGGCTCTAGAGGAGAGAGAGCCCTTCTTGTCAAGCCAAATAATAAAAAACTCTTTTTTTCCCTTCTCAGTTTAATATGCGGTAATTTAATTCCTTTTATGCGGTTATCTCTGTTTATGCAAACCAAAATTCTTCAAATGGTTCCCGTTGAGTACAACGGATATGAGGGGGTGTTAACGTCTTCCCCTCATGTAACCAACTCCCGAACCCGATCTTTAAGGTTTTATCATTATTTTCCTTTCCCCTCACGGGATAAATAAAATATGGTGGCGGCTTCATTGTTTACATTTGTGCATTGCATTTATCATTGCATATTTGTATATTTTTTGCGCCGGGTACTACAGGGTAATTATACATGCATATATTATCACTAAGGTTATGTTTTGATCACATGTTAATTTCTCATAACTTGAGTAGCAATGATGTGTTGCTAGATACCGCTCATTGTTTATTATAGTAAATAGGAGATTTAATATCATTGCCAACATTATGGAAACCTACGGGGTCACACACAAAGACAGTATAATATTGAGATAATTAAAGGAACACCGTAAGGTACGGTGTATGTGCAATGTGATAAGGGTATCGCGATAATTAAACGAGCAAATACACCATAGTGTATGGTGGGAGGGTGCGCACATGAGCATACACACTCATAAGGTAGCGCGCGCCCTAGCTTTGCTCTTATTGGACTTTTGCTTTCTTTTGCCCAAGACAAGAATTTGTCTTGATGCACAAGACAAGAGAAATCTATAAATAGAGACCTCTTGGCAATAGCTCAACACACAGAAAAGAACATAGAATATTTTAGAGTTGGAAACCCTAAAATAATTCCTATCTCTCAATATTCTTAAAAGCCTTCATACTAAGGAGCTAGCACTCTCTTGGAGATGACTGTTCGTGTGGACTAGTTAGAGGCGTCAGTGATCTTCATCAACGCTCGTGATCTCTACTCGTTCGTGGTTCAAAGGGTTCTACTCTACAAGAGGTAACAACCCTAAAACACATATCATGCTCATTCGTAAGGATCGACTTAAGGAAATTTTTTGAATTCCGCTGCCTTTACTGTTACTATTTTCCTTCAGTTGTATCAGAGCCACTTACGAAACCATGATTATGATGTTTGTTTATATCATGTCTTTCACATTTTAATTTGATTAAAACTTTAACAAGATAAAATTGAGGAATTAAATTTTAATTGATCAAGACTTGTATATGATACAAGTGAGCATGATGCAAATAGAGTATATTTGATATACTAGATTTCATCCGTTAAATTCACGTAGTCGTTATTGGTATTGAACGATCCATAGTTTCGGAACCTACGTTTGTATGGTGAAACATTAATATGGTGATGAATCAAACTGATTTTCGTGCATGGTGATATTTGACGGTATGAAGTTGTTCCATTAGGGTTCATGACAACACAAGGGTTGTGTTGTGCTGAAAAACTGCTTCAGAATTCGCCTAAATCGTGACACGATGATGGTCATCGTGGCACGATGACAGTCATCGTGGCACGATGGACAGGACAAAGATGTTCTAAAATTGCACCATCGTGGCACGATGGCTCTGGTTCAGCAGGATTCTGTTTTTGCTCAAATGAATCGTGACACGTTGATAGTCATCGTGACACGATTTTTGGCTGTTGTGAACAACATGATCAGTTTCTAAAATTAAATTTTAAGCAATACAACTTAAACCAATGATAATAATAAAGTGTGTTTTGTTATTATTGTTTTATAGTGATTGGTTATGGCCTTAATTTACTCTTTTGTTTTTATTTTAGGATTTTAAATATGGCCTGCATGTCGTGCCTTTCTCTAAATCTCTTGATGTAAATTCTCTTCTCATCTCACTCCCTCGTATGAAAAGCGAGTTTCTTTGATGTAATATTATAATAGAATTACATAGGAACAAAGGAGGACAACCTTTAAGATCATGCTTGGAGAAGTAGATCATCGTTAGGCTAGTTTAAGGTTCTCTCATTGGCTTGAGAGAACAATTGCGCTAGGGGGCCATAACTAATTCACTTGTAAATTTTGTTTATTATTGTTGAACGTATGTTGATGCATGTGAGAGCGTTTTGTATGTTAAACAAGCCGGTGAGATCAAACTAAATTAAAATCCCTCAAGAGACACATAAGAAATTAGTAAACAAGATGTAGGTTTCGCCCACCACGAAGTGCATCATCTCTACTAATAAAGTATGTGAAGATTAAGTTTATGCTTTCCAAATTTTAGAACTCATCAAGACTAGTATCGAATAATGTAGGTTCGCCCACCGCGAAGTGCTTGTTCTATATTGGTAAGGTGCGATGGGATAATTGTAATATCCAACTTCTAAAATAAGGGTCAAACTTAACTAAACAAATATAATGAGATTACATAAGTTTAGAAGCATGAGTTGGGAAAGATTCATAAGATGAATTAGAATAAGGAGTTATTCACTTAACTGGTACATTCGATAATTGTATGAGATACAATTAGAAGGAGTTCCTACCTAAATAACTAAGTCTTGTGTAATCCGCCCACCGCGGACTTAAGGCAAAGTGAAATATGGATCTCGACCCACTAGAAAATCTTCCAACGGGATTTTCCGAATCAAATGATGAGGGTCATTTGTTTTGAGTAAAATAGTGGGAGCGTATTTAATTAAAGACCTAATTTAATATAAATGATACTTATATTTTCACTTCTTTATGTAGATAACCATGTCATCAAACACATCAAACAACATTTTGCGATCAATCCTTGACAAAAAGAAATTGAATGGTTCAAATTTTCTCAATTGGCACCGTAATATGAGGATTGTCCTCAAACATGATAATAAGTTGTATGCCTTTGAGGAACCTGTTCCTGAGGAGGAGCCTGCTAATAATGCTCCTAGGGCTGAAAGAGATGCTTATAAGAAGCATGTTAAAGATGCTAATGAGGCTGCTTGCCTCATGTTGGCTACCACGAATTCGGAGTTGCAAAAGCAACATGAAAACATGAATGCTTCTGAAATGATCGAACACTTGAAAACTCTTTATGCGGAGCAAGCCCACCATGAAAGGTTCGAAGTTTCAAAGTCCCTTTTTCCAATGCAAGTTGTCCGAGGGATCCCCGGTAGGTCCTCATGTGCTCAAGATGATTGGGTACGTGGCGAACCTAGAGAGGCTGGGATTCCCACTTGATAAGGAACTTGCAACAGATGTTATCTTGCAATCGTTGCTGTCATACCCCAATTTTTGACCTAAGATCCCTCGAAAAAATCTTTTACAATAAATAAGCGCACACATGGTTTGCATTAATTAGTTCATTCTCATTTACGATCATTTCAATTTTTTCTCTTAGTGTGTTTTTTGTTTCTAATATCATTTAAATTATCACATTCATTCTCTATTATTGTTATTCGTCACTTTTATTTCCAATTTCACTTTTATTTCTATTTTTATATCTTTTCATTAATTACCATATTTTCTTTGTTTCTATTTATTATTATCATCATTATTTTTTTTATTACCATTATTATTATTATTATTATTATTATTATTATTATTATAAAAAAAATGAGAAAATAAATAAATAAAGAAAACAGCAAGCTTAGCACAACAGCAAGCAAGCTATCCACTTGTTTTTGCAGCTAAGCTTGGCAAAAAATAATAACCCTCTTTTTCTTTCTTTCTTGTTTTTAATTTGAAAAAATAATAATAATAAAAAATACAACAACAACAAGCAAGTTGCAAAAACAAGTGGATAGCTTTATGTCTCAAATTCCCTTGACAAAACAAAACCAACATTCTCTATAAATAGAGAACAAGATCACAACAGTTGGGGACCGAAAAATCAAAAGAATAAAATTGTTGAAAAAAAATCAATCATTGAGAAGTTATCTTCCATTACAACACAAACACTCCAATCACAACCCACTTCACATCAAAATCCAAACCTTCAAACCCTTTCAATAACAATCATCAATCCATCATCATAACCCTCATATTAACAAAAGAAAACAGTAGCAAGAAACAAAACAGAAACAAGCAGAATCAAAATCAAAAAAGGAGAACAAAGGTAAAACCGTCACCGGAACCGACCACCGCCGTGTGGTGTTTTGTTTTTTTTTTTTTTTTTTTCATCATTCACAGATCCGGGAGAATACAAAAAAAAAACAAAAAAAAAGTAAAAAAAAAAGGGGGAATCCGGCGGCAGCGCCGCCGTCAGGCTGGCCGGCCGCCGCGCCGGAATCTGGGCTGCAGGGCGGCTCCGGTTGAGCTTCAACCGAAAGTTCATCAAATGAAGAATATATGAATACATTCTTGGAAAATATGAGAGCATTTGAAAAAAAAAGAAAAACATAGAGAGAGAGCCGTGAGAGAATTTGAGGGAAGAGAGAGAAAAAAAATTGTGAAATGAGAGAAAAGTGAGAGTTTTGGGTATTTATACCCACACGGATTCTTGATTAGATGGCCTTGATCTCTCCCCCACGTTTTTGGGCTTCCTCATTTGGTTTGAGCCCTGTTCTTGCTATTAGCACCCCCTCTCTTTTATTTTTTGCACCAGCTTTGCCTTTATTTCATTTTTACTATATTCTATTAATCTAGAGTGCTCTGGTCCAGTCAATTTATTTTCTTCCTTCGCTAAATTTATATTTCTCTCCAGAGTGCTCCTATTTATTTTCCTTTTTTAATGCTTTTATATTTCTTCAGAGTGCTCTGGTCATGTCAATTTATTTTCTTTTTACTGCATTTATATTTCTCCAAGAAATTTCTAGTCTTTTCATTAACTAAAAAAAAACACAAAAAAGACATCATGCATTTTTTTTATTATTTAATTTTATTAGTGATGCTTAATCTATGATTGTGATCATTGTGATACTTGCGCCAAAATTCCAAGGAAAAGGGGGGTTTTCATCTTGATCCAGTATCATTATGAAATCTCTCGCACACACTTTAGTTTACCATGTCTAGTTTATTTTTTTTTTAGCCAGCTATCTCTTTTATAACAAAAAATCACAAAAACATTCAAATATTCAAAAACTTGCATCAAAATATATCTTTTGTTAATTAAGTCTTGGATTTCAAACCAAGTAATTTCAGTCACTTTTTTAATTTAAATTCAATCAATTTTCATCACATTTAAACTTATTTTTTTTTATCGCAATTCAAACCAATCAAACTTCACACTTCATTTTCCTATGCAATCAAATCAAATCATTTTACACTTTCACTTTACATTTTTTTTCTCACATTTTCAATCAATCAAATCACTCAGCTTTTTTTTATTATCCCGAACTACGCAGGGCTTTGATTCCTCTAAAAGGGATACGTAGGCAAAAGACTTTATTGTCTTTCCAAACCCACTAAAAAAAAACAAAAAAATTCTTTTTTTCTTTTCATTATTCTAATCATTTTTACAAAAGCATCTTTTTTTACAAGCAAATAAAATAGGCACAAAAACACATTTTTACAAGAGGTTCCTATAGAGTACTATAGACATTTAGGGTGCCAAATACCTTTCCTTAATGTAACCAACCCCCGAACCCTTAATCCCCCAAAAATAGGTTTTTTCGAACTTTATCGCTTTTCCTTGAAAAAAATAAAAGCTCGGTGGTAAATTCATTTTTGTGATTCAAAACTTATCCATAGTTTGATATCCTAAAATCACCCCGACAGTTGCTTGATAGCTTCAGTCAGTTGATCCTAAATTTCAACATGAATGACATGGATAAAACTCTTCCTGAATTGCTAAGCATGTTGAGAACTGCCGAGCAAAATATGAAGAGTAAAGGGAAATCCATCCTGATGGTCAGTAATGGAAAGAAGCATCACAAGAAGCCTACTAAGCAAGGTTGCAAGTGGAAAGGCAAGGGAGTTACCAAACCAAAACCCACTACGCCTAGTGGTTTAATAATTCAATTAGAGAATTGCTATTATGTACCTGCCATTAGCAGGAATATTATTTCCGTTTCTTGTTTGGACAAGTTTGGTTTTTTATTTATAATAAAGAACAATTTTTGCTCTATTTATTTAAATGATATATTCTATGCTAGTGCGCAAATGAATAATGGACTATATGTCCTTGATCTTGAAACGCCAATCTATAACATCAATAATAAAAGGATGAAACCTAATGAGTTGAATCCAAGTTACCTTTGGCATTGTCGATTAGGCCATATAAATGAGACACGCATCTCCAAACTCCACAAAGATGGACTTTTGGACTCTTTTGATTATGAATCATATGACACATGTAGATCTTGTTTAATTGGGAAGATGACAAACACCCCATTCACAGGAAAAGGTGAAAGGGCTAATGATCTTTTGGCACTTATACATATTGATGTATGTGGACCATTGAACATACCTGCTAGAGGTGGTTTTACATACTTCATAACATTTACTGATGATTTTTGTAGATATGGATATGTGTATCTAATGAAACACAAATCTGAATCCTTTGAAAAGTTCAAGGAATTTCAGAATGAAGTACAAAACCAATTAGGTAAGAATATTAAAGCTCTTCGATCAGATCGAGGAGGTGAATATTTAAGCCTAGAATTTAATGACCATCTAAAAGAATGTGGTATTGTATCAGAACTAACTCCTCCTGGAACCCCAGAATGGAATGGTGTATCTGAGAGAAGAAATTGAACCTTGTTAGACATGGTGTGATCCATGATGAGTCATGCGGATCTTCCAAACTCCTTTTGGGGACATGGGTGTAGTACCCGGCGCAAAAAAATATACAAATATGCAATGATGAAATGCAATGCACAAATGTAAACAATGAAGCCGCCACCATATTTTATTTATCCCGTGAGGGGAAAGGAAAATAATGATAAAATATTGAAAAGACAGGGTTCGGGAGTTGGTTACATGAGGCGAAGACGTTAACACCCCCTCATATCCGTTGTACTCAACGGGAACCATTTGAGGAATTTTGGTTTGCCTAAATAGAGATAACCGCATAAAAAGAAAGATTACCGCATATTGAACAGAAAAAGGAAAAAAGCGTTTTTTATTATTTGGCTTGACGAGAGAGGCTCTCGCTCCTACGTATCCCCCAAGTACAATGAGGAAGTCAAAGCTCACGTAGTTCTTCCTGAAAAGAAAGATTTGTGTGTTGGTTGTTTTTAGTGAACGATGCTTAGGTCGCATTCCACTGATACAACAGTATGCTTGTATGCTCGCTTCGGAGGCTTAAGCGTTTGTCTGTAGCAGGGGAATGGATAAAGCGCCATCCATTTAGGAAAAAGAAGTTGAAAAAGATTTGACTGCGGAAGGGCAGTGGAAAAAGAGTTGACTGCCAAGGGCAGGAAAAGCAATTGAGTGGGTTGAGTGTCTTTTAGATTTTCTGAGGAATTATTCAGTGAATGAGAATAGTCCTCAGTCGCGAGTCATGCGGCAGGTACTTGGACTATTCAAGAGATGAAAGTCATGCGTCAGACATCTCTCTTTTCATTCAATAGTTTATTCAAGGTAATTTCAGAGTTTTCCAGTTTCAGAAAAGAAAAAAGAAAAAGAAAGGTGGATAGAGAAATGCAAATGCATGAATGCAAATGACATATAATCAATGATATTGAACAATTAAAAATGCATCAGATATGAGCATATAAACCAGTAAGCATGTATCAGATAAAGAGAAACAAGTCATCAAGCAATTACAAGCAATCGGCATAACTCAATTAAACGAGACAAAGTCAACTATAAGAAGTCAACTAGAAAGTCAACCTAAAAGTCAACACGAAAAGTCAACTAAAAAAAACTAAGGAATCAAAGTCAAGAGTCAACTTAAAAGTCAAGGTTAAAAGTTGAGACAGAGACAAGTCATGCGTCAGGCTCTGTCTCGTGGTTTCTCGAAGGAGTTCTAATTTTAAAGTTTTAAAGATTTGAATTAAAAACTACTTAGCCACAATCATGCGCCAGTGACCATTTATTTTTAATCCATTTTCCTAATCTCAATTCCAAAAACTCCGAATTAAAAAATTAATCAGTCAAAGTCATGCGTCAGAGACTAATTACTTTTTTAATGCGCTTTTTCAAATCTAAGTTGTAAAAAACTCCGGATTAAAAAAATTAATCAGTCAAAGTCATGCGTCAGAGACTAATTACTTTTTTAATCCACTTTTTCTAATCTAAGTTGTAAAAACTTCGAATTAAAAAATTAATTAATCAAAGTCATGCGTCAGAGACTAATTACTTTTTTAATCCGCTTTTTCTAATCTAAGTTCCAAAAACTCCGAATTAAAAAATTAATCAGTCAAAGTCATGCGTCAGAGACTAATTACTTTTTTAATCAAGAAAAAGAAAGAGGGGGGTGCACATAACTAAATACACATTCAAGCAGAAAAAACGAAAAATGGGCTTCAGGCCCAAATTAAGTCCAGCATAGGGGGTGCGTTCAGCACAACAGGGAGTGCAAGAAGCAGTCTAGGCCTAAGGCCCAGTTTCTACAAAATAAACAAAAAAAAAAGGTGTAAACATCAGATCTAAGGGGTGTGTTTAGTGAATAACAAAAATATCAGAACAGGCCCAGAATGCATTAAGCCCAAACCAAACCTAACGAACCGGATCGGGTCACCCGACCCGGATCCGGTCTAAGCCCAGAAACCATAAAAACAAAACAAACAAACCGGGTCAGCCAATCGTAGGCTGACACGTATCGTCTTCCACCTCTCACTAACTCGACCGAGTCACTAACTCAGTGACTCGGCGAGATCCATGGAAAAAACACAGAGGAAGCACGGGAAACTCAAACAAACACGAAACTAAACCAAATCATGCGAATAAACAGTCGATTTGCATCGTTTCTAAACGTTAATCATGAATTCAAAATCAGTTTATACAGATTAAGCACAATAAGTCGCGAAATCGAACGAAACTGACGGCGGAAAAAAAAAGAAGATCTAAACGCAATTCATCAATCAAGAACACGCAAACATCATCGAATCAGTTTATATACATATGATGAGTACGAATTAAAAGGATAGAAGTCGAATTGGTCCTGAATCGCACGAATCCAACCTTCTCCGATCTCGTTCTCCTTGGTTTCGGATTCAAGCTTTTGATGGCCGTTTCTGCGAATTCGAACGCGATTGGAGGAGGAATGGAAGTGGAAACTTGTTTACATTAATCTATTTCATCATTGATTGCTGTTTTGGTGATGATTTTTTGTGAATTTTGAGATTAGAAAATTAGGGTTTTAGTGTTGTGAACGGCGCGGCATAGAGAAAGCAAAGAGAAAGAAAAATCTGATTAGCTACAGTGTTGTGTATTAGGGTTGTAATAAATGAGGTCCTATTTATAGGGCCTCATAAAATTGGGGTAATTTTGTGATTTCTGAACTCTTGTGGGTAAAAAGAATGAAAAATGCAGTTGGGGTGTGTTGTACCCCAATTTTTGACCTAAAATCCATTTTTTCTTTTTTCGTAATAAAAATTCAAGAATATCCGTTATAAAAAAATGTTTTGCACTCTTTCTTTTTTTACCATTTTATTTACTTTTTTTGTTTATCTCCGCCTATTCACTTTCTTTTTACTCATTATCATTGTTTTATTTAGTTACCATTTTACTAAAATTCTTTTTACCATTACCCTATTATATTTCACTACTTATTTTATCATCGTCATTCTTCTTTTCTTTCATCATTATTATTATAACTATTATTATTATTATTATTATTATTATTATTATTATTATTATTATTATTATTATCATTATTATTATATTTATCAAAAAAACAGAATTGAGGCCAGAATTGTTTTTTTTTCCTTTTCTTTACTTGTTTTTTTTTTTCGGTCAAAAAAGTAAGCCAGAATTGAAGCAGAAGGAGGTTTGAAAACCCAGCAAAACACAATCACAATTGACAGAAAAAAACAAATAACACAGCAACTTGACAATGACCTTGCTTGGTCTCTTTCCCATTCCAATTCTTTTCTCAAACAAAACACTGATGTAAGAAAAGCATTTCTGCTCTTTTCTATTACAATCTATCAAACCCTACAACCCCTCTATTAAACAGAAAAACAGAACAAGGAAAAGAGAGGAGGAAAAATTGAGAGAGAACGGCAGTAAACACAAAAACCATAATTTCTCTGAATCAAAACCAACAAGACAGTAACAACAACCTTCAATTCCTCCATCTTCAATCAACCACACTCAAAAAATCAAACCTCTCTCTCAACCAAAACAAATCAAAACCAAAAGAAACCAAAACAAACAAATCGAAACAGAAGCAGTGAACCAAACAAATAAACAAAACGAAACAGAAAGAGGACGAATCAAAGGAGAAGGACAGTAGCAGTAACATCGCCGACCGCCACTGTTGACGCGCGCGAGCTCACCGTCGGCCACCACCGTGTTTCGCCGGAGTTCTTCCTCCACTGTTAGTATTTCGTTTGCCTTTTACCTTGCATCTTCTTATTTGCTTGTTTTTCGTTTGAGATTTTTAGGCTAGGGTTTCAGATCTGTCTTCCCGATACGGTCGTTTGGTTCGTTTTTAGGAAGTTTAAGGTTTAGATTTGGGTTTAGAAGGGAATTTAAAGGGGGGTTTGTGTTGGAATGTTTGGGTTTGGATGGCTCCCGGCGGCGGCGGTGATGGGTTCTCATGAACCCTAATCTTTTTTTAACAGTGAAAAAACCAGAGAGAAAAGAGAGAAAAGAAGAGAGAAACGGAATGAGAAAGAAAAATAACCAAAGTGGGAAAAAAAATCTGATATATCTCTCACCTGCCACGTGTCATAGCACGATTGGCCCCCTTTTTTTTATTATTTTATTTAGGCTTTTGTGGGTTTGTGACCGGGTCTGGGTTGACCCATGGGTCAACCCGACCCGGTCCGGTTTAGAATGGTTCTGGGCTTAGCTCTAACAGCCCAATTTCGCCCCATTTCTTTTTTTCTTGTTTTCTTTATTATTTTGTGTTTTTTTTTAATTGTTTTCTATTTGTTTATTTATTTTACTTTTATCATTTTATTTATTATCATTTCCTCTTTCATTATTTACTACAATATCTATTTATTTGCACACATGCATGCATTGTAGGTTTTAGATGCTTTGCCATGAAATAATAATATATGTGTGAATTTATTGTCTTTTGTGTGAAATTACTAAGTTTGAGTATTAATACAAAAAAATTCAAAAAACCCTTCTTTAATAAAACCAAAAAGAAAACTTTCTTTTCTAACTATCTTAATTGTCAAAAAAGAAAAAATGCTTGTTTATTTGTATGACTTTGTTATTAGCTATTTAGAATGCAAAAAAATATAAAAACAACAAAAATATTAGAGAAATTTAACTATGCTATGTTTGAATTCCTTTTTTTGTGATGATTGATTATGTCTTTGTTAATTTCATTTTATGAAAATATATAACATGCTTTTATTAGAAAAAATTCATGCATACATGCATTTAAAATTTTATATTTTTGCACTACATCACATTATGCATTTTTTAGTCACATAACTTTTTTTACAAAAACTTCTACATCATATCACATTTTTTATTACATTTACACTACACATTCTCTTTTTACATTTCTACATGACATTGCATCATAATCTACATTTGCATTTCATATGACATTCGACATTAATTTTTGCATTACACTACAATCTCACATTACAATTTTACTTCACATTTTTCTACATGCATACATGCATTGCATTTAGGTTAGGACATTGCATCATTAAAAATGCATGTTAGAGACAATATTTTACTTCATAAAATCATTGAGCTCTTACATTAGCATTAATAGTGAAGGACCTTTGTTGGTCTAAATTCATTCTCACAAAAAAATAATAAACATAAAAAAAAAATTCTTTTGCTAAATAAAATTACCTTTTTGCTTGTGTTTTAGTTAGAATTGTTTGTTACTACGAATGACTCTCAAAATTTCCATTATCATGTCTCTGCCTCCCACACCTTTTTTTTCACACACTTCACTTTTAAATTAGAATCTAATATCTTGCTATGTTTTCTTATTTTTGATTGTTTAGATGCATATTCATCGCCATATTTATTTCTTCGCATTTGCATTTTAGTTTTATGCATTGCTATTTATTTATTAATTTAGTTACTGCTTATCATTATTATTTATTTATTCAAATTCGATATGGTTGTAAATATTAATTATTCAATTGGGTTGTAATAGCGTAGGACTTTATTTATCGCTTTACTGCTTTCTTAGTTTACACATCACACACAAACGCCAAAAATTCATTTCCAAGGGAGAGGACTCGTAATTGATTTTAAATTGATTACGAGACTTTTTTTGAAACGGAAAACCTTTTTTAAAAAAAAAACAAACGTACGATCTTTTTATAAGACAAGCGCAAGTTCATCTTAATCTCAACGTCACTACAATCATTTTAACATGCTTTTATCACAATATTTTTTTTTACAACATCTTTTCTTACATTTTTTCTTCTTCTTTCTTTTGGCAACAAGAACTTCTTTTCTTTACAACACACTTTTTCAATAACAAAAAACGAATACACTTTCGTTTTCAAACAACAACTTTTTCTTTACAACATCTTTTCTTACAACCTCTTTCTCTCAGCAATTACACTTCCCTCAAAAAATCTTTTTTTTACAAACAAAAACATATTTACACTTCTTTTCTTTTATTTACTTTATGAAATAAAATTTCCTTAATTTTTATCCATTTTCTTTTTTCTTCTATACAATTTCTCCCTCCATTCTTTAAGCATGTATATAAAAAAGGCACAAAAACATATAAGAGGTTACCATGGAGTACCATGGGCGCTTGAGGTGCCAACACCTTCCTTGAGCGCAACTAACCCCCGTACCTTAGAATCTCTTTCTTTTAAAAGGTTTTCAATTTTTCCCCTCCTTTGGAAATGAAAAATAAAACTGTAGTGGGGTATGTCACAAAAATCCCGCAACAGAAAAATGACGACTTCACTGGGGATTCTCTCCTTAAGAGGGTTGAACCTCACTTATATGCTTTTATGTGCTTAAATGTTTACATGCTTTATACATATTATGGAAGGGTTTTTGAGTGAGACAAGCTTGACCCGAGCTTGAGTGTACTTTGAGATAGTTGTGGTAGGATCATAGTGAGTGGGCGGAAGGCAAAACTCCGCACATATCCACATGTGATGAAACCACGCACAATTGAGGGTTATGTTTGTAGTATTCTTTTCAAAGTGATATTTCGCGTAGATTGTTGCTATGACGTGTATCCGAGGATGTTGTGGACCTTTTAGTCACCTTTAACCCATCTTGGCCTTTTTTAGGGTGTGGTGCGATAGCTAAAGCCGAGACTAAAAGTCTTGGAATAGTTGACTCCGCGATACCTCGCTCAATCGAGACTTTCCCTTGGATATTTCATTTGATCACGAGTTTAAGTCATGGACATTGGTATTCAAGAAGGAAAGTTGATGACGTTGGGAACTTTGTAGAACCCATGTTACGAAAAGAAGAAAACCAATAGTTCATACATTGTGGGGGGTTCACCTTTCGACTCCAACATCATGATATCTTAACCAACCATGTTTGCTTATGTTTGTGCTTGTTGCATCATCACATCTCATTCATCCATTCATTCATAAAAAAACTTTTTTCATTAGTTTTCAAAGGACTTAGATGATTTTCTTTATAAACTTCACAAACATCATGGACCTTGAAAAAAAAGTGAAAAAAAGATTGTTTTGAAAAAATTCTTTTGATCATTTATAAACAAAAATGAGGTCCTTTATGATTGATATTCTAAAGTCCTTTGAAAATAAAAAAAATAAAAACAAAACATTCTTTACATGCATCATTTTACATTCATGGTTCTATTTTCCAAAGGTCTGAGTCTTACACATTGTTCTGTCAGAATTCTAGTTGTCTGGTTTGAAAGTGGTCTGACGCTCTTGTCCAAAGTCAACTTACAAGTCAACACTTGTGTTAATCAAAAGAAAAGAATGGAAGCAATTGTGCAAGAGAACACTCAACTTCGTGAAGAAGTCATCACACTTCGGGCAGAATTGGAAAAGAAAAATGTCCTGATCACTTCATTAATGGTGGCACAAAATAACCACCATCTCACTCCTTGAGCAATTTTTTTTGCCTTTCCAATCTCAATAAAGGCATCAGATTCAACAACAGTCTTAATCTCAGCCTATCCAACAGGCACCAACTTTCCTTCAAGGATGCAGACCCAGTTTTTTGTGATACATTAAGTGGTTTGTTGGAATCTGGTTTGTTGTTGATGTTACTTTTGCTACACTCATCTCGTTGAAGTCAGTGATACAAGGAAGCTCATCCCTATGATCGCTAGGCTTTTATTTCTTTCTTGTCAAGCATTTGTTTGCTTTTAACATTATGTCTTTTGTCAAGTACTTTTAATATAATAAACATGCATGTTTTTTTGAATCCATCCATTCGTATTCACTCTTTTCTCTTTCTTTATTACTTACAAACTTGGAGTGAGGATGATGAATATAAATAACTAATTTTTGCTGATATATGCTTTTCAATGGTGAAAAACCTAGTTGACGATGTAAGGCATTGTTTCTCTTCCCAAACAGTGGAGATATAAGGAGATAATCCGTAATCAGCCCCTTTGAGCCTGAAGTCGGTGTTTCTTTCTACTTTTTTCTGAACCCTTAATCATAACCTTGGGCAGGGTAGTCTTCAATTAATTTGATGATGCATTTTGATACGAGAGAATCAATTTATTTGGTCATACCACGTAAGAGGTTTAAGCACAATACTTTCCTCAAACAAAGAAGCTGTTAAGAGATGAGACTCACAACAGTTCATATGGCAGTCACAATATTCATACACCAAAATCTTACAAGGGTTGTTCAAAAAAAAAGTATTTACAAAAAAAAAGAGCCCATAAAAAAAAAAAAGAGGGGCATCCCGATGGACCACAAATTCAAAGTTCGAAATGAATTAGTCCATACAAATAAAGAGTGATTCAAAAATAGGAACAACTTCCTAAACAAAAAGTGACTGTCACTTCAAGAAATCTCATCAAGTTTGTTCAACAAAAAGGATGTCAATAAAGCTTCAACCAAAGTGTCAACCTCAAACATCATTGCTAAAAAGATCCTCTTGTCGATTGAGTGCGTCAGTTGAATTAGTTGAACTTAGGATTGAAGGACATCCAGAAGAACGGGTGGGACTGAATAAATTTTGAGCCTAACAATCATTTTTTTGAAAACCGTGAGCCCAACCACGTTATAACATACAAAAGACCTAATTGAAACTAGGTTCACTGTGAAAGCATATTCGCAAATTTATTGTTAAGCTGACTCATCCTGTTTGTTGAGTAATCACAAATTATCTTTGTACATGCCATGTGTTTCCATTACGAAAAAACATTCAATTTCAAAAACCTTACATGTACATTTTATCAAAAATACTTTTCAAAAGAAATAATTTTACTTGCAAATTAATACTTAACATCAAAGAAATTTGAACTATGGTTTGATCAAAGGTAAAGCTGACTTAAGACGCTCCTAGCCAGGGGCAAGTTATCTGTGGATTCTGCCAATCAGGGGCAAACAAGCTGAATATTCTTCTTATCAAGGTTGAAAATAGTTCAAAATTTGGTTACACTACAAACATCAGTTGGTCAGGGGCACACCCTTCAAGGTTTCAAGCACTTGGGGCATACTGTGGCAAGATCATATCTTCCTGAATAGTCACATGTTGTGAAGTATGGCAGAATCTTGATTGTCATTACCATGAGCAAGAAAGAGTTTTACTCTCAGTGCAAACTACTGCAGTTAACAAATACAATGTGTAATGTAAAAGGTCAACCAGTCACGCTCTTCGAGCGATTTCTTTTAAGATTCATTAGACTGAAGATAACAATATAAAGCAAGGGGCAAGTCATCTCTGTTCTCTCAAGTTGTTCATCAACAGTAAACATGTTTTCTCTAAGAGAATGTCAACAATCTTCTTCCTAGAAAAGTTGTTCCTTCTCCATGAAGAGGTTCTCTTACTTTATCTACAGCGATATTTACACTTTGTTGAGATATCCTGAGCAGTGATACGACGTTGGCTTGTGTTTCCGGTTTGGTCACTTTGTCTGTCCATCAAAAGATGTTCCACATACATACATATACACATACATTCATAACATACAAACATTCATACATACTTTCATACATTCATACATATCATTTACATGTGTTACAAACATTTACATCATTCGTACATTACTACATCATTTTACAAACTTCTGTCTTATTTCGTCTTGTCTGTGTCTACAAAATAGAGTCGGGATGGGCATGTTGTTTGATGACACGAAATCATATCGTATTTTTAGCTTAATTTAGGTGAACTTTAGGTGCATTTTCATACGTATTTATTTCTTCTATGTGTTTTTATGTTGGTATTTGATTTGTTTTTACTTTTGTTAAATAAAATAGGCTGGAGAAGAGAATTGAGTAAAAAGTGTCAAAAACGGAGCAAAAAGGGGGTGCAAAGCCCAAATTCGCGCAGCCCACAAAGGAGCATAGCAAAAATGGGCATTGGCCCAAATTTGCACAGTGGCAAGCGCCACAGTGGGGGTGGCGAGCGCCACCAATTGAAGGCCAAGTGGCGAGCGCCACAGAATGGGTGGCGAGCGCCAACCAGTGAGAAAGCCCAGTAGCAACTGAATTTGCGTGACGTGGGGAAGAAGTGCACGTCTGATCCGTTTTCTGTTCCTAATCGGATGGCAATTGGATGAGATCAAAATGAAGCTTATCCTCCCTCTTTTTGTGGATCGTACTAGCAAATCCCCTCCTATAAATAGCAAGCTCATTTCTCAGATTTCTCTACGCCTTACTTTCTTTATTTTCAGTCAGTTTATATTTCCAGTTCAGTTCTGTTTTCAGTTTCCTGTCAAGAATTCTGTACCATTTATTTATATCAAGTTTATTCAACAATTTCTTCCAGGTTTTTATTTAATATTTTTATTTAATTATCTATTTATGTTTGATTTAATTTTCTGTTTTTCTTCGTTTAATTTCTTAATTATGTCTAGCTAAATTTCCTAGATATCGGTATGTAAACTAATTCTCCGAAGGGGATTTAATAATGATTTAGCGCGCGCATTTATTAAACTATTTTTCTGATTCAAATTCCTAATTTAATACAAAGCTTTTGAACGAGAGTAAAAGAAAGCAACTAAGGTTAAAATCAATAGAGCGAGAGTTTGAGGTTTTAACTAGATAGTAGGAATTTGATATTAATCTTTGAACGAGCGAGAGCCACGTTAGGATTAATTAGAACTAATTGATTTTCAAAATATACTTTCGAAGCTAAGGTGGTAGAAAAGTGATAGTAAAACTCCTAGCTTAGAAGGTATGGTTTTTATCAACAAAACGAGAGTGTGAGGTTTAGACCTTTAAATTGAGAAAGTTCTTCTGAAAAATAAACCCTTTTCTGCGCGCTATTAATTTATTAAATTCCCGAAGGTCGATTAAGTTACATACCGATATCCCGCTTTTAATTTATTTTAAATCTTAATTTTAATTTTCTTTTAAAAAATTCCAATCAACCCTAAACATCTATTAGCCTTAGATTTACACCGCAACGACAGAAATACGGTAGTTCGACTGTTGGTCTCTGTGGTTCGATATCTTTTAACACTCAACGACGAAACTGTGCACTTGCAGTTATAAAATATTTATTGATACACAAATTGTCGATCATTGTTCTCTCCAATTAGAGTGTCAGCTTAGGCAGATAAGTGTACACCTCTCTTGTGGAAGATGGTTGTTTCAGTTTTTCCTACAACAAAAGGAAAATTTCCAGTTGAATTTATTCTTCAATTGGACACAAAGTCTTGTTTCACAGTTTCCCTCCGGTTTGTTCCCGGATTGGACACCAATTCAAAGCAATAGTAACAAGCTATCCTTACAAGAAGCTTGTGTTTTACCAGATACACTTTACAATTCCTCAGGTGGTTTTATCCCCAATGAATCCTATCAATCCTTTACACAAAATATCATACAAGTCTTTTATCTCTACAAATACATACACTCCTACAAATCAGCCTACTTGAGTCACTTTTTGAAGTACTAAGTAGAGTCCATATTACTTTGACACACTATCGTTGCATGATAGTAAGTAATATTTAGTCATTGTCTTGACCTGCTATCGCTTTATTGGATAGTAGATGATGTCTATCTTTTCGGATTGTCTTGGCACACTGCCGTTCACATGGTAGGAGATAATTCTTTGGTTTCATTATCTTGACTTGCTGTCATTTTGTTGGACAGTAGATAATGTTTCATCTTTTCATATTACTTTGACACACTATCGTTGCATGATAGTAAGTAATATTTAGTCATTGTCTTAACTTGCTATCGCTTTATTGGATAGTAGATGATGTCTATCTTTTCGGATTGTCTTGGCACACTGCCGTTCACATGGTAGGAGATAATTCTTTGGTTTCATTATCTTGACTTGCTGTCATTTTGTTGGACAGTAGCTAATGTTTCATCTTTTCATATTACTTTGACACACTATCGTTGCATGATAGTAAGTAATATTTACTCATTGTCTTGACTTGCTATCGCTTTATTGGATACTGGATGATGTCTATCTTTTCGGATTGTCTTGGCACACTGCCGTTCACATGGTAGGAGGTAATTCCTTGTTTCATTATCTTGACTTGCAGTCATTTTATTAGACAGTAGATAATGTTTCATCTTTTCATATTACTTTGACACACTATCGTTTACGTGATAGTAAGTAATATTTGGTTCCTTTATCTTGACACGCTATCACATCATTGGATAGCATGTAATACCATGTCCCTCTTTAATTTACGTTGACTCGCTGTCATTTGTATGATGGTAGGTAATGTGGAAATTGTCTTCTTTATGCAATCCGTCTCGTTGCAAGACGGTGGACAATGTTCATGTTCCTTATAGGGTTCGTCTTTTATATGCAAGCTGTCTCTTTGTAAGGCGGTGGACGATGCTCTTGTTCTCAGTAAACGTTGTCTTTTATCTGCAAGTCGTCTATTTGCAAGGCGGTGGACAATGTTCCTGTTTTTCTTGTAGAAATTGTCTTTTATCTGCAATCCGTCCTTGTCAGGCGGTGGACAATTCTCTTATTCTCTATCAAAATTGTCTTCTTTATGCAATCCGTCTCGTTGCAAGACGGTGGACAATGTTCATGTTCCTTATAGGGGTCGTCTTTTATCTGCAAGCTGTCTCTTCGTAAGGCGGTGGACGATGCTCTTGTTCTCAGTAAACGTTGTCTTTTATCTGCAAGCCGTCTATTTGCAAGGCGGTGGACAATGTTCCTGTTTTTCTTGTAGAAATTGTCTTTTATCTGCAATCTGTCCTTGTCAGGCGGTGGACAATTCTCTTATTCTCTATAAACATTTTCTTTTATCTGCAAGCTGTCTCTTTGTAAGGCGGTGGACAATGTTCTTATTCCTTATAGAGGTCGTCTTTTATCTGCAAGCTGTCTCTTCGTAAGGCGGTGGACGATGCTCTTGTTCTCAGTAAACGTTGTCTTTTATAAGCAAGTCGTCACTTTGCAAGGCGGTGGACAATGTTCCTGTTTTTTCTTGTAGAAATTGTCTTTTATCTGCAATCCGTCTTTTTGTAAGGCGGTAGACAATGTTCTTCTCACAATACTTTCATCCATATGATGATGGGTAATATTCTCCCCAGTATTTTTCCCTGTTCCCAAGTGGAGTTCGTTCTTCCAATGGACTTGGGGCACATCTTGTTATTTTCTCAGTCGGGCCATGTTATGTTCTTCCCTTGTGGAGTCCTAATTATGTCTTCTTCCTTTGTTTGTCTTTTACAACATTCATACAAAAATTCAAAAATAATAATTCATCATCTGCATTTCATGCATTCATATTTGCATCATAAACACTGTCAGAGGATTTTAGGTCCAAAAATGGTGCACGTTTTATATTTAAGTCTCTTCAATCCCGTCTAGACAAAGATTTTAATCTTCATCTCTCCGGGTGAAGAAACTTAAATAGGGGCAGCTGTTGTACCCCAATTTTTGACCTAAAATCCATTTTTTCTTTTTTTCGTAATAAAAATTCAAGAATATCCGTTATAAAAAAATGTTTTGCACTCTTTCTTTTTTTACCATTTTATTTACTTTTTTTGTTTATCTCCGCCTATTCACTTTCTTTTTACTCATTATCATTGTTTTATTTAGTTACCATTTTACTAAAATTCTTTTTACCATTACCCTATTATATTTCACTACTTATTTTATCATCGTCATTCTTCTTTTCTTTCATCATTATTATTATTATTATTATTATTATTATTATCAAAAAAACAGAATTGAGGCCAAAATTGTTTTTTTTTTCCTTTTCTTTACTTGTTTTTTTTTTCGGTCAAAAAAGTAAGCCAAAATTGAAGCAGAAGGAGGTTTGAAAACCCAGCAAAACACAATCACAATTGACAGAAAAAAACAAATAACACAGCAACTTGACAATGACCTTGCTTGGTCTCTTTCCCATTCCAATTCTTTTCTCAAACAAAACACTGATGTAACAAAAGCATTTCTGCTCTTTTCTATTACAATCTATCAAACCCTACAACCCCTCTATTAAACAGAAAAACAGAACAAGGAAAAGAGAGGAGGAAAAATTGAGAGAGAACGGCAGTAAACACAAAAACCATAATTTCTCTGAATCAAAACCAACAAGACAGTAACAACAACCTTCAATTCCTCCATCTTCAATCAACCAAACTCAAAAAATCAAACCTCTCTCTCAACCAAAACAAATCAAAACCAAAAGAAACCAAAACAAACAAATCGAAACAGAAGCAGTGAACCAAACAAATAAACAAAACGAAACAGAACAGAGGACGAATCAAAGGAGAAGGACAGTAGCAGTAACATCTCCGACCGCCACTGTTGACGCGCTCAAAATTAGTGGGAGAAGGACGAAAATTAATTTTCAAATAAAATATTTATTTTAAAAAGCTCAAAATTAGGGTATTACAATGGGCTATTGACAGCAACTTATACACTTAACCACGTCCCATCCAAAAAGGTTAATAAGACACCATATTGAGATATGGAGTGGCAAGAAACCACATTTGTCCTACATGAAGGTTTGGGGTTGTGAAGCTTATGTTAAAAGACAAATTTCAACTAAGCTCGAACCTAAACTGACAAATGCCTATTTGTGGGATATCCTAAAGAAACAAGAAGATATTATTTCTATAATCCTTCGGAGGGCAAAGTGTTTATCGCTCGAACTAGAGTCTTCTTGGAGAAAGAATTTATTTCCAAAGGAATTAGTTGGAGGAATGTAGAACTTGAAGAAATTCAAGAACCACAAAATATTGAGCAATCAATGGAGGAACATGAGCAGCAACCACAAGAAGTTGTGGAAGAACAATCTGCTCAAGTAGAAAAAGTCCAGCATATGTCAACCAGGATACGTCACAAACTAGAGAGATATGGGTATCTCATAACTGATCAAGGTGACGTATTACTCATGGATCAAGATGAGCCTGTTACCTACCAAGAGGCCATAACTGGTCTTGAATATGAGAAGTGGCTAGAAGTCATGAAATCTGAAATGGATTCCATGTACACACACCAAGTTTGGAACTTGGTAGAGCCTCTTGTAGGAGTTCGTCCTATAGGATGCAAATGGTCTTCAAAAAGAAGACTGACATGGATGGTAAGGTGAATACCTATAAAGCAAGACTAGTTGCTAAAGCATATAAACAAATTCATGGTATTGACTATGATGAAACCTTTTCACCTGTTGCAATGCTTAAATCCGTTCGGATTTTACTTGCTATCGTTGCATATTATGATTATGAAATATGGCAAATGGATGTCAAGACTGCTTTCCTCAATGGAAATCTCCTTGAGGATGTGTACATGACACAACCTGAAAGATTTGACATACCAATTGAAACTCATAAAATATGCAAATTGCAAAGAAGGTTAGTGGGAGCATGATCGTTGGAATCTTTGTTTTGATGAAACTGTAACAAAGTATGGATTCATTAAAAATGAAGATGAACCTTGTGTCTACAAGAAGGTTAGTGGGAGCATGATCGTTTTCTTAGTATTATATGTAGATGACATATTACTAATTGGAAATGATATCCCTACCTTACAACAAGTGAAGACTTGGTTAGGGAAATGCTTTTCTATGAAAGATATTGGTGAAGTAGCTTATATATTAGGAATAAGGATCTATAGAGATAGATCACAGAAACTGCTTGGCCTAAGTTAGAGTACATACATAGATAAAGTGTTAAGACACTTTAGTATGCATGATTCCAAGAAAGGATTCATACCTATGCATCATGGTCTAAGTCTTTCGAAGACACAATCCCCTTCGTCTAAAGAAGAAATGGAACGCATGAATAAGATTTCGTATGCATGTGCAATCAGATCTATTATGTATGCCATGTTATGTACTCGACCAGATGTCTCGTATGCTTTAAGCACAACGAGTAGGTACCAATCTGATCCCGGTGAAGCTCATTAGATAGCTGTCAAGAATATCCTTAAGTACTTGAGAAGGACTAAGGACTCATTCTTGGTATATGGAGGTTTGGAAGAGCTTGCGGTAATAGGATACACTGATGCTAGCTTCCAAACTGATAAGGATGATTTTAAATCACAATCTGGTTATGTGTTTTGCCTAAATGGTGGCGCTGTAAGCTAGAAAAGTTCAAAGCAAGAGACATTAGTTGATTCTACAACTGAGGCTGAGTATATTGCCGCATCAAATGCAACAAAGGAAGTAGTTTGGATCAAGAAGTTCATAGCTGAACTTGGCATAGTCCCTAGCATTGTGGATCCCATTGAACTATACTGTGATAACAATGGAGCGATCGCACAAGCTAAGGAACCTAGATCTCACCAAAGATCCAAGCACATACTCAGACGTTTTCATCTCATTCGAGATATAATAAATAGAGGAGACGTGAAAATATGAAGAGTACCTACACTAGACAACATAGCTGATCCACTAATAAAGCCTCTTGCGCAGCTGAAGCATGATGGGCACACTAGGTCTATGGGTATTAGAGGAATGCTTGATTGGCTCTAGTGCTAGTGGGAGATTGTTGGTGTAAGCCCTAGAGGACAATGTTTTTAGTAATTGTATCGAACCATTTATTAATAATATATAAAGTTTCATTTATTAAGTACTTTGTTGCTGATCTAACATTGTCCCTAACTGGATAATCATAAAGGCAGTTGATGGGTACTTCACAAAGCATGGTGAGTGGCAGTAGTGTTCTAGATGGAATTTGCCGATCCCGCATAACAGGATAAATATCATGGGCCCAATATTGAACTGGACAAAGATGAAACCAAGTATGCTTTGTGTTCAATATAGACATAAAGGGCAAAGGGGTAATTATACACGCATATATTATCACTAAGGTTATGTTTTGATCACATGTTAATTTCTCACAACTTGGGTAGCAATGATGTGTTGCTAGATGCCACTCATTGTTTATTATATTAAATAAGAGATTTAATATAATTGCCAACATTATGGAAACTTACAGGGTCACACACATAAGAACAATCTAATATTGAGATAATTAAAGGAACACCGTAAGGTATGGTGTATGTGCTAAGTGATAAGGGTATTACGGTAATTAAACGAGCATACAAACTCATAAGGTAGCGCGCGCCCTAGCTTTGCTCTTAGTGGGCTTTAGATTTCTTTTGCCCAAGACAACAATTTGTCTTGATGCACAAGACAAGAGAAATCTATAAATAGAGACTTCTTGGTAATAGCTCAACACACAGAAAAGCACAAAGAATATTTTAGAGTTGGAAACCCTAAAATAATTCCTATCTCTCAATATTCTTAAAAGCCTTCATACTAAGGAGCTAGCACTCTCTTAGAGGCGACTGTTCGTGTGGACTAGCTAGAGGCGTCGGTGATCTTCATCAACGCTCGTGATCTCTACTCGTTCGTGGTTCAAAGGGTTCTACTCTACAAGAGGTAACAACCCTAAAACACATATCATGCTCATTCATAACGATCGACTTAAGGAAAATTTTTGAATTCCGCTGCCTTTAGTGTTACTTCAGATTGTAGCGCCTAACAAAGACACCCATTTCTTCATCATCGGAGTCATCCTCGCTAGCACTACTTTCCTCTTGCTCTACTCGTTTGGACTTGGATATCGAAGCCTTTAGAGCAATTGACATTTTCTTTCTCCGTATGATTCTCCTTTTTAACCACTTTCTCATGCTTTTCGAAAGACATGAGCACATGCTCATGCTCCTCAAGTTTGCCAAATAGTGTAGTGAGACTTAATTGAGTAAGATCGTTAGCTTCCTTTATTGCAGTAACTTTTGGTTGTCAAATCCTAGACAAACATCTCAAAATTTTGTTAGTAGCAACTTCATTTGCGATAGGTTTACCCAAACCGTGTATTTTTTTGGTTATCTTTACAAATCTTTGTTACATATCCGTAGTGGATTCACCATCAAGCATATGAAACAATTCAAACTCTTATGTCAAAGTGTTTACCTTAGATTGCTTGACCTCATTAGTACCCTCAAAGTGAGTAACTAATGTGTCCCACATCTCTTTAGCCGACTCACAATGCAAAACGCGATAAAATTGATCAATCCCCAAAGAGGAGATAAGGATGTTTTGCACTTTAGCATCATAGTTGTCCTTCTTTTTATCATCATCCAACCATTGTGTCATAGGTGTAATTGTGACCACACCATGTTGATTGGTCGTGGATGGAACATACGGACCGTTCAATATGGTGTTCCACACTTCTCCACCAAAAGAATTGATGTGAATATGCATACTACTTTTCCAATAATCAAAATGCTCGCCATTGAATATCGGAGCTCTATTATAAGCCCCCTTAGGTGGAAAAGCCATTGTGATCTATCAATTGGCACAAATCCACACAATCTTGTGTAAAAATTGAACCGTGATCGTGATACCACTTGTTAGACTACTAGGCTATCACTTAGAAGAGGGGGTTCCATAAGTGATCCAATAAACAATTACGGATTTTATAAATATTGCACGCGGAAGCCCACCGGATCGGTAGTTTACTTTGCAGCCACTTGATTAAAGGAAAAGGAGATTTACACCGAAATTCGAATGATGATTAAAATGAATTTCAAACTTAACATAAACGATTTCAAACTTAACACAACAAATCAACGGTTCAATATTATCAATATCGCAAGCAAAGCAAATCAATTGAATTTAAACAAACACTTGGTGTGCGTTAAATTCAATGTTGTTCAAACTTACAATTAAAGCGAAATTAAAGAGTAAAGGGAAAGAGAAACACAAACAACGTGATATGGGAGTTCCCTGACTTTCGTGTCGTCCTCACGTTCGGCCGGTACGCCTCCCTCCGATTCGGCAAAAGCACCAAATTGAGATTTTTATAGAAAATCTCTTTGAATCTTTACAAAGTGCTCAAATCCCAACGAATACAATACACGAATATACAAAAAGACTCGATCTTCCTATACCCATTAGTAGCTTCGATGAATTTGCGCGAACCTCGACGCAATCCTCAACTTCAACCTCCGGTTGTGATAATTGATCCTCACCTTGTTCTTCCACAAAGAACCCCGTGACAATTATCCGACTGATTCCCTCGTTGATACGTCGAACCTTCAAGAACGATACCTTCTTGAATACCCGATGAGAAACCTTCCTTGAAACCAATTCCAATCGAGCACGATCTGATTCACCGCGATCCGTGTCGAACGTTATCTTCCAATCAAACTATAACCCCTTGATTGAACCCATATTCAACCTTGTAGTAATTGAGAATTAGGAGAAGATGAAGAACTTGGTTTTAATGCTCTTTGATCCAAAATATCCACTTAACTCTTATCAAAGGTGCTTTCCAATAGTTTCTCACACATACAACAAAACCCTATGATGCTATTTATAAAGAAAATAGAATGGAGTAGATTTAGACAAAATTTAACTGATATGTATCGATACAAGTATATATTTGTTTCGATACAAGTCCCTGACAGCTGAAAAAATGTCCATTTAATTGGTATGTATCGATACAAACTTAAGTGTGTATCAATACACACACTAGACAATTTAAAAAATCTGAAGAGATGACTGTGTGTATCGATACATGTACACCATACACCTTCTGTCCCTTTGAAGTTAGTTTTGTATCGATACAAGTGAGTCCTGTATCGATACAAACGCGTGTGTATCAGTCAGAAAGTTTTTCAGAACATTTGTATCGATACAAATGAAATGTGTATCGATACAAAAGACCTGTAATTTGATTTTTCAAAGTTTAAAACCATTTTTCGTTGTCAAGACAATTATAATATCACCAAAATGTATTCTACTCTATTTTCATGTGTTTTGACAATTGTTAAAACGTGGAGGTGAACTGGTGCACTTACATCTATGGTGAAGAAAATTTATCTCATACTAGCACCTGAGAGATAGTTTAACAAAGAAAATGTGAGAACTCTTTTAGGGTTTGTTGTCTCAATTTTTCATCTTTTATATTTTAAATATTTAAATTGAATCTAAAACATAATAATTAAAAGTTATAATGTTAAATTGCTTCTTTTGTTTTCCATTTAGTAGGTGTAAGACATCCATTATTCTCAATTTTGAAAGAACTATTTGGCTTCCAATGGATTCTTAAACTATCTTTTAGGTCATTTTGATAACCCAATAAATAATATAAGGTATGGTAAATTATGCATGTCATGATATTTATTTTCTTTCCGTAAAAAAAACTGATATTAATTCTCCTAATGCTTTTTTTCTAAGAGTATTTATGTATTCCACAAAACTTTTGGATACTATGTTCTTTTTTTCTTTATGCAACTTAATTTGTTGTTTTTAAAAGCCAACTATTCATAAATAAAAAATGTGCGAAAAATTCATAATATTCTTCAACATATAAGTTATATAAGTTAGCATAGAAAAAATATGTTTGGCCCACTAGTAGATCATAATTCAAGTGTCTTAGAAAGATTATGGTTTGCGTAAAAAAAAAAAGATTACAGTTTTAGATAGATCATAATTTTAAATAGCAATCCACAATAATGTAACTATAATTGTGACCGTATTTATAAATTTTTCTGTTTTTAGTTGTAATATAGAACCATGTGTTGGGTATCAAAATTAAGAGTATCTTTAATGAAGATGTCAAATAATGTTTCATATGTAGAGGAATTAGTATCTTAATGTATTTGTCAATTGGAGATACTATAATATGGTAAAATAGTCGGGTAACATAGAATTGTTGAAGTATCTTAAGTAAAATAAGGTATCATTGAATAAGACTGAATACAAATGTCAATATTTCAGAAATAGTATGTAATAAATGTCAATAGGTTAGTGGCACAAGCTATGAAATCTTGTGTTAACTTTGCTGCTTTTCTTTGATACCTATTAAAACAACAAAAACAAGCTTTAGATAATCAGCATGGCCAGAAAATACAGCCGGAGATATGAATGGCAAATTTAAAGCTGTAAACATCTATAATCACAAGCAACATTTTCTTAGTAATCCTTTATCATTTGTCCATCTTAAGTGTGACAAAGAAAACCTTTCATTTCAAACACGATGGTCCAGAAAAAGCTAAGGTCATTTATCGTTTGTTTTTTTTTCTTTTCAATTTTCTATTTAGTCCTTAACTTCACAATTTTTGTAAAGGATAAAAGGTATGTGACACACCATTGTTGGGTGACCTCACCCAATCTCTATGTGACTTGATTTTTTGTTTTCCAAAAGTCAACTATTAATAAAACAAATAGATGTGCAAAAAATTTATAATCATCTTTAACATATAAGTTAGCATCATAGAAAATATGTATCACACAAACAAGCACGGAATGCCCCGCTAGTATTCTATGATGCAATTACTATTCCTATTAAGTCCAGTAGACACAACTGTCTATTATGTCTTTAGTTTCATTTTAATTCTAATCGATTAACAAAACAAAACTACAAAGAATCAATCCATAAGTAGCAAAATGACGATGACAAAACTAACCTCTGTAAACACAACAACTATTTTGGGAAGGTATTGATTGTTAGGGCCTAACAGCTCTTTCTCCGACCTGCATATAAATAAGGAAATTTAGAACTAGAAAAAAGGAAAAAAATGTGTTTGAGCAGCTAACCTCTCGGCCATTGAACAAATTTGATCATGGACAACTTTGGCCGCAATCAAATCACCTTTTATCGGCAAACAGTTCAACCATGCCGGAACTACCTGCAAATGCAGCATGATATTAGCAAAAACATTAACTAAACAATGTTTCTCTATAAAAAAAGTAGAAACCCAGGCAGCCACAAGATAAATCTTAGTATTGTTAAACATGGTAGACGAAGCAAAACCATAAAAGTGGGTCATAAACAGGGAAAATAAGTGAAGACCTGGGCATAATCGATACTGTCCCAACGAAATTGGCAAATTTTTCCCAGAGCAGAAACTGCATTGTTACATTATTTGAATGAAGGGCATTAGAATGATGGATCACATCATTTAACCTCGATAGAGCCTCTGCATAAGACACACATGTGTTGTTACTCAATATAACAAAGGAGTTTTTGAAGTTCATTAGCATATTAACTTATTAAGCAGTACCTCCAACAAGAGGTTTGAAGACAGAACCCCCAAACTCCGCACACACAACGAGGCCATACACCGCCGCCTACATAAGAGATGAAGAAATACCAATATTACAAGTCAAAAAGTTTAAACAATATAATGGTATTCGCAATGTTGAGCAACAGACAATGAATAAGGCCTAACCTGTCTGACATCCGGAGTCTCATCCTTATATGCTTCAGATAAGAATGGAAGATATGTATCATAACACCTGCTCAATTGGCAACACAATACAATTAAATTAATAAGTCTAGATAAATATTAGTGTGCACTAAAGTGGGAATCTAACAAAAAGTACTTACTTTATAGTTGCTTCACAACACTGCTCTGCAACATCATAAGAAATGCAAATTGCAATCCTTCGCTCTCCAGGAGTCTTGTCCCTTCCCTATATCCAACACAATACACTAATGGCCTGTTTGGTGCGCAGGTTAGGGAAACAAGATATGTTAAAGTTTTCTAATCTTATTTTAATCTGTTGTTTGGTGCACCAATAGAAAAGGATAAATTTAACTTACCATTAAGTCTATCCAATTACTCTTTGTTATTTTAATCCATATTTTCGGCTGAGTTATCCAATTACTCTTTTTTATTTTTCTTATCATGTGTGCACCAAACACATGACATGATATGTGTTAATCTTGTCACTATCATATCGTATTATTATTCAGCTTCTTATCATATCTTGTCTCTATCTATCCGGCGCACCAAACGAGCCCTAATAGTCAAAACAATGAAATAAATGCTTTAGTTCTCAAAGGAATAAAAATTAAACTAGTCCATAAGTCTAGTAGGAATCTGTTTGAAGATTAGACCATTCAATTTGCAAAATGAAACACAACAAAAGTCAATCAGCATCACAATCGAATAAAAGATTATGGATTTTAGGAGTTAATAGAAAAGAAAATCTTGCGGTCCAAGTGGACCGAAGAATGAAAATGTAAAAACATGGGAGAAATAAAAAACAGGCTCGAAATTAAATGTGCTTTGAAGTTTGCACATCCCTATCTAATGTTACAGATAACCACTGCTCGATTTAAAATCTCAAAGCAAGTTTGAAGAATTGTCAATTAAGTAAACGGAAATTTTCATGCTACTCAAACAGGGAAATTATCGCAAATTTACAAGGGCCTAGGCGTAGGGATAAGCAACATCAGACAGATACTACATGTAAATCACCTTTTCAATTTATGAGCTAATACTAAGAAGTAAAATATATATGTAGTTACACAAAAAATAATGAGCCTCAAGTTTATGAGATCCGAAGAAAACTATATGAAGCTCTGAGCTATAATTGAAATAGAAATTTAGGAGAGCAACACTAATACATAGAACAAGCACAAGAGAAGTTGCAGTAGAGATTATGCACTCTAGAACTATGACTAATATATAGGGTAATATACATGAAACCATGTTGGTGAAACAGATCATGAATGAAGCATTGAGAGACAATTTTTTAAAATAATGCAACCCATTGGATCAACCTTGACACACTATTAAAAGCTTGCAACTTTGTTGATAGGATGCACAAGAAATAAGCAAGCATCACTATTACTATAATCATCATCTCGAAACAAAAAAACTTGCAACTTATGTACGCTCTTTCTAAACTTATGTCTCAAAAGCACAACAACATAACAAAAGGACAGATAAAACAAACACTAAAACAAGCATACCAAAACCTACTTAACTAACAGATGGTAAACCCAAAAAGCTAGAACACCCAGCAACTTATGCCAAACTAGAAAGCCAAAACCACACCATTACAACTAACAACATAAGCAATTGACGCTACAGCATAGAGCAAAAACAAAGGATAATAGAAAACATTCTTCACCAAACTAAAACAACATTTCCAAATTGTACATTAGTGAAAAGCAAAGCCATAAATCATTCAACAACAACAACACAAGGACAAAAAGATCAACATGCAATAGTTATATTATATTCTGGTTTACATCGCACATCAGATTTAAATCAATTTAGCAGGCATGTCCAAGGAATGCTTATATGTTACTTACGCTTTCCCTTGCAAGCATGTCCAATGATGGGGGATCAATTCCTTTTTGGTTGATGACAACAAAGTAGCTATCTTTATCAGGACAGACCTGCACACATATATGCATGAAGGCCATTAAGCAAGAGCAGTGAGATTAATTTATCTCTTTTTTGCAATATAGCAAAAGAGCTAAATGTATGAACACAGAGGAACATGTAAGAATCAATTCATATATGGGAAAAACCTACGTTTCTCTTCAGTTCAATGATTTTTCTAACTTTTTCATCAACCTGACGCCTTTCAGCTATAACCGTAGTCTCTCTCTGTTCAGCATTTAAGTAGAAAAAACCTAAATTTATTTCACTGACAAGAGAATATTTGGCACTGTTAATCTCATGCAAGGTTGTCAAACTCGAAATTGTAGTAAACTCGTGGATACTCTCGACTAGTAAACTTGTACACAGTATAAAAATAATAATGTTAAATACTAATGTAATAATTGAAATGCAATGACATGTGTTTGTAATAATTGATGAAAAAAACCAATTGATTTCCATTTAACTATGGCATACACTACACACACAGAAAACAAAACAATTATCGAAAATACTGAATTGATTACCTCTTCTCATATTCTAGAGATACATTGCACGTCAAAATATAAGAGTTTTCGGCATGTCGCTTCATGTCAGGGTGCTGAGAACCATGATCAAGGACGAGACCCTCAACCTAGAAAATATAAATGAACTTAATGATTGCAAGAGAATAATTTGGTAAAAGTGAAGGCAAAAGGATAATTTATAGTTAAACACGGATCACTACTTGTGTTATAGTAGATTGTACATGTTAAGTATTGTCTACGCAATAGACTACAGCAGCACAAGTTTTGTAGCTTTGTCCATTTATATTTTCATTACAAGTTTACATTTTAGCAATGGCAGAAGCTTTTATTCAATTTGGTTATGATCAAAAGATGGTCCATTTGGGGGGGTTACTTAACAAGTCTGGCCTGACTATTTTACAAATACAAATCAGGGCAATGATTTGAGCTAAAGAAAAGTCTGTGTTAAACATATACTACTTACTACAATGAGAATGAACTATTTGGAAACAAAACAACCTCTTAATTTGCCAGCAAAAATAATGAGTTGAAAACCAACTTTCTTTAATTTATTCATATCAAAACTTAAATAATATACAGCAAACTAAACACGTTTGGCGGAAGAGTGGCTAAAAACATACCAAGCGTGTGTTATCATCAAACTTGTGCCCCATGTGCATAATCTCCACCATAAACAGATCAATTGCTTCCTCAGGCTTTTAGATGCATAAAATCTATCATAGCGAATTTAATTAACACCCAATTGTAAAAGGTAAAATAAATAAATCATAATCTACATATTCAAGAGCAAGCAAACACAAATTAAAATTTCATATCTACAAATTAAAGGACTCAATAAATATCAATATTGTCTGTGAGAGCCTCATACAACCGCAAAGGAGAACAGAATAAAAAATTAAGACCATAATAATGCTAAATGCTAGGTGAAAAATTATGTTGATAAGTTATTTATTATTACTCTGTCCATAAATACCAAAGAATAAAGATAATAAAATGCCATCTAAAACAAGGATAAAATGAAATAAATTCACCTTTGTCCTCACAGTTGTTCTTGCTACCATCTTGATAATCTTTGTCAGGATCATCACCCATTACAACAGGAGTCTTAAACACAAATTGTAGAGTTTCTCTTTTTGCAATTTCGAAACTATCAACCAACACACGTCAATGCATGCCTAGATTATTTCTTAAATCTTAGTATTTGATGCAAAATAAATGACAAAAAATACACAACATAAAATGTCTATTTGCTTTGCCCATACACCTATTTCAGGATGACTCTACATTTATTGCCTGTGTGTAGATCATGATTGTCACAAGGGGATTGCTCTTACATACAAAGAGATTGTGCAATAAAATGAAACCAGTGTGCCAAAAAAACAGAAGGTTTTGCTTGAAAAACTTACTGTGTTAAGAAATGTACCTTTAATCAAAATTGTGCAAGAAAAGGGATTCATCAAATTTTCCACTAATGTAACTCTTCACCAAGGGGGTGTTCATAGACTAATCCTGCCCAACCCAGACATTCAGGAGTCGGGTCATCTAAAAAGTTTACAGCATCTACTCCTCGAGCCAAAACCAATTTTTCCATGTTTGTCATCTATGCTTTGCGGAGGGCAATTATCTACAACACAAGGACAAAATGATCTACATGCAGTTATCTTCTACAACCTTCATAACCCTCATCTATAAAGCTTTCATCAAAGTAGCACCTTATATTGATGTCAAATTTTCCATATCCCTGATGGCCCCATTCAGTGCCATGGGAATTTTGAATAAGCCAGTATCGAACTAGCTCTCCCCCTACCCATTCACTTCAGTACAAGATTAATAGAACGCTGTGTAGTCCTACTGGGTTTCCATCTTTGTATTTCCAAAAAGTCACGTAGGGAGGTGATGACGCATTATTTGTGTGTTATTTAGGCCTTTATTCATGAGTTATTTCCTGCCAATATGGTGATCAAACCTTGTTTTAATGCAATTTCATTAGTTTATTTAGTTTTGAGTCTAGAATTATGTATTAGGAATAATTATGTAATTTTGATGAAAAAGAGTTAGTTTAGAGGCAACTTATGTCAAGGCATGTTATTTGGTTCTGGATCGTCATCAAAAGGCATCTACTGATAATGACTGTCAAGACATTGAGTTCCGTACAAGTCAACAAGTCAAGCGCTGCTAGAAGACAAATCTGGGAATGTACTAGAACATTGTGAAAGGCATCTTTGAAGGATAAGGATGACTGGCTGGCGTGCCAGCTGTCAGCATCACAAATGATTGTACTATGATTAAGTGGTCCTTGCAAATGGAATATCCTTTATTCCTTGGGCCTAGTAGTCACAATTAAGGTTGCACCCGATCCAAAAAGGATTGTCCTATAAATACACGTCCCTAAACCTAAAAGAAGCAGCCAGAAGGTGATTGAATAGAGAATAGATCTGAGAAAGAAGAGGAGCCGCCGGAGAGATCCATTGTTGCAGGAGGCGACCGGTGATAACGAGAGGCACGACAGTGTCTGTAGGAGTATCTATTGCATTGTAATGGGTATCACTACTATACTTGTTATTATTGTTGTTGTTTCTATGCTCATTCTGAGCTAAACTCTTTGTAGTTGAGATTATGTGAAGTTTAATATAATGAATGAAGTATTTATGTGAATGAATGATTGTTCTTGTGTCATCTTTAACTTTATGTTTTTAAGAAAATACATTTATTTCTTTGACTGATCAACTTAGATTTAAATACAAGTTGCATGTGTAGAGACATCTAGCATGTTAATGGAAATAATAAAGTTAATAAGGTTAAGTGGGAGCAGACATGTAATCCCTACCTTTTCTTATGGATAAGTTAAGGGCCTTAGTGGGATCAAGCACGAGCTTTTCTGAACTCTAATGGGATTAATAGTAACCTCGACAGAGCCAGTTCATTATACCCCATTTTAATATCTAACGTTGTAGACATACACCACAAGGCAAGCTTGCTCACAGATGGCACGACAGTAGTTATCATTCACTATGCTTCGTTCATGTGTTAAATGGATCTTATTCTCAGCTACCCTTTTATTCTTGTTTTCAATCATCAACTTACTCAACTGCTACTTCATATTTTGTGTTAAAAATCATTTATGTTTTGTTACCATTGCAATAGACTAAACACTTTATTTGAACTTGGAATGTATAACCCTTATTCTATTCCCTGTGGGTTCGACACTCTTTTCACTTATTACTTGCTATGATTGACTGCGTATACTTGCGTATCACATTCACCAACCATCAAGTTTTTGGCGCCGTTGCTGGGGAATAGACGGTTTTAAGTTCCATTTTCATTTATTGTAGTTTTAGTTTATTGTTGTTATTTGATCTTTTCTGTCAAGTGGTGTATCTACAGGTTTGCTCTGACATTGCATGCGTATATTGCTTACACCTGAGTACAGACCAGATCCTGAGATAGAAAGAACATTCAGAATTCGTAGGAGAAATACGAGAGGCAATCAGAGGCAAGACTCTAGTACTAGTCTGGTTTTTGAAGAAACAAGTGTACAAGCTTCTGACTCTAGTTCAGAAGAAGAAGTAACCATGGCTGATCATGAAGTACAACCAGCTGCTGGAGGGCAGAACCCTCCTATTGAACCTCAGAATCCTGACATTATTGGCATTGCAATGATAGAGGGAGAAGCATAAGGGATTATGCAGTGTTTGATCATAATTCTATGAACACTGGCATAGTTAGAGAGGAGATTACCACTGCTGCGTTCGAGTTCAAGCCTATGATGTTCCAGATGTTGCAGACCATTGGCTAGTTTAGTGGAGTTGCTACTGATGATCCTCACTTGCACATGAGACAATTCTTGGAGGTGGCAAGTAACTTTAAGATTCCTGGAATGACTGATGACGCTTTCAAGCTGAGACTCTTTCCTTATTCATTAAGGGATAGAGCAAAGAGTTGGCTTAACTCTCTAGAGCCTAATTCCATTACTACTTGGAATACTCTAGCTGAGACATTTTTAGCCAAATACTTTCCTCCTGTCAAGAATGCAAAGATGAGGAATGAAACACTTCATTCATATAAGGAGATGATGAGACTTTGTTTGATGCTTGGGAGAGATTCAAAGAGATGCTGAGACAATGTCCACACCATGGTATTCCTGTGTGTATCCAACTTGAGACATTCTATAATGGGTTGGTACCTGCTTCAAGGAATATGCTAGATGCATCTGCTGGTGGATCCTTATTGTCAAAGTCTTATACTGATGGTTTTGAGCTGATAGAGAGCATAACTGCTAACACGTATCAGTGGCCAACTGTGAGGGCTAACCCTGAACCTACCAAGAAGGCTGCTCGAATGCATGAAGTCAGTGAAACTACTGCACTAGCTGCTCAGATAGCTCCTATGCATACCATGTTGAAAAATTTGCTTACTGCTCCAGAGAAGCCTGCTACTGAAACAGCTAAAGCATTAACAAGTGCAACTGAAGTTTCATGTGTGTATTGTGCTAATGCTCATCTGTTTGAGGATTGTCCTGCAAATCCTGCAAGTGTAAACTATGTGGCTAGGAACAACAGCCTATATGGAACAACAACCCATATAGCAACACTTACAATCCTAATTGGAAGAACCATCCAAATTTTTCTTGGTCCAACAATCAGCAAAAGGCGACACCTCCAGTTACCAACACTAATCAATTGGAAGGCATTCTGAAAGCATTTATGCAAGAGACCAAGAATTTTGCTGCTGAGACAAAGAATCAGATTACTGCCCAAGGGGTTAGTATCAAGAATTTAGAAACACAAATGGGGCAGATTGCAACTGCCTTAACTTCAAGAGCTAGTGGTTCACTACCGAGTGCCACTGAGACCCCTACTTCTACTTCCCAAGATAAAGGAAAGGAGACATGCAAAGCTATTTCATTGAGAAGTGGAACAGAGTATGAAGGCCCCAAGATGCCTGAACTGGCTACAGAAGGCAAGATACAAGTTGCCTCTGCACCTGTGAATGACGATATTCAACAGGCAAGCCAGAAGTTACCTCTTGAAGTTACAACCAAACAGAAGAATGAAAGACCACAGAAGGAAAGGGTTTAGAAGACTATGGCTGACATTAACATGACGTTGCCACCAGACCCTTGTCCTATTGATGTTCAGAAGCTAATGAATGAGAGACCACCTCCTCCATTTCCTCAAAGGCTGAGAAAAGCTAAAGAAGAGCAACAGTACAACAAATTCATTGAGATGATGAAGCAACTGCATATCAACATACCACTCATAGAGACAATTCAGCAGGTGCCTAATTACTCAAAGTTCATGAAGGATGTGCTAACAAAGAGGAAGAGGATTGGTGAGTTCGAGACTGTGGCACTTACACAACTGTGTAGCCAAATGGTTCAGGGTAAGTTACCACCAAAGTTGAAAGATCCTGGTATCTTTACAATACCCTACACCATTGGAGATGTACATGTAGGTCAAGCTCTATGTGACCTAGAAGCAAGCATTATTCTAATGCCCTTATCTGTTTTCAACAAGTTGGGTATTGGTGCTGCTAGACCAACAACCATTACTCTTCAACTAGCTGACAGAAGCATATGCTACCCACAAGGGAAGATTGAAGATGTTCTGGTTAGGGTTGACAAATTTTTCTTCCCTGCTGATTTTATCATTATGGACTTCACTGCTGATGAAGATACTCCCATACTTTTGGGAAGACCATTCCTTGCTACTGGAAGAACATTGATTGATGTTGAGAAAGGAGAAGTGAACATGAGAGTAAACAACCAAGAAGTCAAGTTCAACATTCCCAATGCTATGAAGTTTCCTAGTGTGAAGTTGGAGGTTGTATCACAACTGCAAAGTTGGGATTCTCTGGTGCACAAGCAATTCATGAAAGATTCTGATCATTTGAAGAAGATTCCCTTTCCTCATGAAGACAAGGAATTGGTAGATGATGAAGTTACAAAGGAAAAGTCCATTGTCAAATGGGCTGGAAGATATGAAGTAATGGAAATACCACCTGATGCTAATAAGGATAACATTCCTTCAGTTTTGAAGCCACCTGCTTTAGAATTGAAACAATTACCTTCACATTTGAAGTATGCATTTCTGGAGACAAGTCAGCAGTTGCCTGTTATCATTTCTGCTGATTTGACTAACAAGCAGGAGGAGAGCCTGATATTGTTGCTGAGAAGATACAAGAGAGCCATAGCTTGGCAAATGGCAGACATCAAAGGTATAAGTCCTACTGTTTGTATGCAAAGAATTTTACTTTAAGAAAATGCTAAGAATAGTGTTGAATGTCAAAGAAGACTGAACCCCATTATGAAAGAGGTAGTGAAGAAAGAGATAATCAAATGGTTAGATGCTGGCATTGTTTATCCTATCTCTGATAGTGTGTGGGTTAGTCCTGTTCAATGTGTTCCTAAGAAGGGAGGCATGACAGTAGTTGCTAATGAGAAGAATGAGTTAATCCCCACCAGAGCTGTAACAGGGTGGAGGATATGTATGGACTATAGAAAGCGTAACAAGGCCACAAGGAAAGATCATTTTCCTCTGCCATTGATTGATCACATGTTGGATAGATTGGCAGGCAAGGAATTCTATTGCTTCCTTGATGGATATTCTGGTTATAATTAGATAGCTATAGCTCCTGAAGATCAAGAGAAGACTACTTTCACATGTCCCTATGGTACCTTTGCCTTTAGGAGGATGCCATTTGGATTATGTAATGCCCCTGCTACTTTTCAGAGATGTATGATGGCATTATTCTATGATTTGATTGAATCTGCTATGGAAGTATTCATGGATGATTTTTCTGTCTTTGAAGAGTCATTTCAAGGATGCTTGGACAACTTGGAATTGGTTTTGACAAGGTGTGAAGAGAGTAATCTGGTGCTGAACTGGGAGAAGTGTTACTTCATGGTAAAAGAAGGAATTGTATTGGGTCATAGGATTTCTATGAAGGGATTAGAAGTGGATAAAGCTAAAGTGGAAGTGATTGAGAAGTTGCCTCCACCAACAAATGTAAAAGGAGTCAGAAGTTTTCTAGGACATGCTGGATTCTATAGAAGGTTTATCAAGGATTTTTCCAAGATTACAAAGCCTGTATGTCAACTGCTACAGCATGATGTGCCATTTCAATTTTCTGAGGAGTGTCACAAGGCCTTTGAAACATTGAAGACTGCTCTGATCACAACATCTGTAATTGTAGCCCCTGACTGGACAAAACCATTTGAATTGATGTGTGATGCTAGTGACTTTGCCATAGGAGCTGTGTTGGGTCAGAGGCATGACAAAGCTTTCCATTCTATCTACTACGCCAGCAGAACATTGACAGAAAATCAGTTGAACTACACTACTACAGAGAAGGAGTTATTGGCAGTTGTGTATGCCTTTGACAAATTCATATCATATCTTGTTGGTACAAAAGTGGTGGTGTACACAGATCATTCAGCTATCAAGTATCTACTCACAAAGAAGGATGCTAAACCAAGGCTTATCAGATGGGTATTGCTGCTGCAAGAATTTGATCTAGAGATTAGAGACAAGAAGGGTGTTGAAAATCAGGTTGCTGATCATTTGTCTAAACTACCTGAAGAAGTGCAAAGCTCTGACAGGTATGTAATTAAAGAGCAATTTCTTGATGAACAACTCCTAATGATAACTACTGATAAGACACCTTGGTATGCTGACATTGTAAATTATCTGGTTGGAAAGCACTTATCCCCTGATTTTAATTTTCAACAAAAGAAAAGATTTTTGTCTCAAATAAAAAATTATTTTTGGGATGAACCCTTTTTATACAAAAAATGTGCTGATCAGATAATGAGAAGATGTGTGGCAGAGGAAGAGGCAAGACATATCTTATCAAATTGCCATGCTTCACCTTATGGTGGACATTATGCAAGTGAAAGGACTGCTGCCAAGGTGCTTCAATGTGGCTATTATTGGCCATCTTTGTTCAAAGATTCATATAATTTTGTGCAGCACTGTGATAGATGCCAAAGAAGTGGAAATGTGTCCAAAAGACAAGAGATGCCTCTTACAAACATTTTAGAAATTAAATTATTTGATGTTTGGGGTATTGATTTCATGGGACCATTTCCTCAGTCTTTTGGGAATCTATATATATTAGTTGCTGTGGACTATGTGTCCAAGTGGGTGGAGGCAATTGCAAGCCCCACCAATGATGCAAGAGTGGTGACTAAATTTTTAAAGAAAAATATCTTCACTAGATTTGGCACTCCTAGAGCAATCATCAGTGATGAAGGCTCACATTTTTGTAACAAAATTTTTGAGGAGTTGATGGCCAAATATGGTGTGAGACACAGGATTGCCACTGCTTATCATCCACAGACAAGTGGGCAGGCAGAGTTGTCTAACAGAGAAATTAAAAGAATTTTAGAAAAGATGGTTAATCCATCAAGAAAAGATTGGTCAAAACTGTTAGATGATGCTCTGTGGGCCTACAGAACTGCTTTTAAAATACCTTTGGGAATGTCCCCATTTAGATTAGTTTTTGGAAAGGCTTGCCACTTACCAATAGAGCTTCAATAGGCTTGCCACTTACTTTTGAAAATTTATCCTTATGGTGCTGTTGACCTTCTTGATGAAACAAGTGGTAAAGAATTTAAAGTAAATGGTCAGAGAGTTAAAAGCTATTGGGGTGATGACACAAGGAAGAGAGTCACCACCACCCTTGATGATTCTTAATCATGATTTTACAAGTCAGGCTAAGGTCTTTCTGAAACCAAGCGCTTGCTGGGAGGCAACCCAGCATTCTAATAATTTTTTGTTGTTTTTAGTTGTGTTAATTTCAGGTAATGTGTGAAAATAGATTGCTGTTAGGAGGCAAGACACTAGTAATCTCTAGTTGCCTTTTTCTAGTTGGCTGAGTGATGACAGATACGGTGACTGGCACCATTCTTAAGCTCTATGCCAACCAGTGAACCAATGAAAGGAGATTGAAGTAAATGTGGACTTAACTAAGTCCAAAGGAAGAGGCATGCCAGAGGTTATCAACAGGAAGTTGGAATGATGAGCCAGTAGTTATCAGAAGTTACCACGTGGCATTTGGCAGACGAAGTGATATCACGCGTTGAACTAGCCGTTGCATTGATTTTGCGTATAAACCGGTTTTCCAACGGTTAAACCCACATCATCCGCCATCATTCATCATTATCCCAACGTCCACAAAACTTTTCCATATCTTTTCCATCAATATCCGTACCAAAAATATAACCACCCATTACCTTCTATATAAACCAACCCTTATCACTCATAAAACCCTTTTACAAACAAACTTTCTAAACCTACTACTCTCTCTACTTTCTGCAAACAAATTCTACAAACCCTTACCTTTCAACACACCCACCTTTTTATCAATCCTTATCACGCAATCATGTTGTTGCGGGATTTTTGTGACATACCCCACTACAGTTTTATTTTTCATTTCCAAAGGAGGGGAAAAATTGAAAACCTTTTAAAAGAAAGAGATTCTAAGGTACGGGGGTTAGTTGCGCTCAAGGAAGGTGTTAGCACCTCTAGCGCCCATGGTACTCCATGGTAACCTCTTGTATGTTTTTAGTGCTTTATGTACATGCTTTAAGAATGGAGGGAGAAATTGTATAGAGGAAAAAAAAGAAAGTGGATAAAAGATAAGAAAATTTTCTTTCATAAAGTAAATAAAAAAAGAAAAGAAGTGTAAATATTTTTTGTTTGCAAAAGAAAGATTTTTGAGAGAATTGTAGGTGTTGAGAGAAAGAGGTTGTAAGAAAAGATGTTGTAAAGAAAAAATTGTTGTTTGAAAACGAAAGTGTATTCGTTTTTTGGTGTTGAAAGAATGTGTTGTAAAGAAAAGAAGTTCTTGTTGCCAAAAAAAATGTAAGAAAAGATGTAAAAAATGTTGTGATAAAAGCATGTTAAAATGATTGTAGTGGCGTTGAGATTAACGTGAACTTGCGCTGTTTTGTAAAAGGATCGCATGTTTGTTTTTTTAAAGAAGGGGTTTTTCGTTTCGAAAAAAGTCTCGTAATTAATTTGAAATTTAACTACGACTCCTCTCATTTGGAAATGAATTTTTTTGGCGTTGTGTGTGATGTGTGAGCTAGGAAAGCAATAAAAGCGATAAATAAAGTCCTACGCTATTACAACCCAATTGAATAATTAATATTTACAACCATATCGAATTTGAATAAATAATAATAACAATAAGCAATAAATAGATAAAAGGGCGATGCATATAAAATAAAAAAATGTAAGTGCGGAAAATAAATATGATGATGAATATGCACATAGGAGGAGAAAAAGCATCGCAAAATAACATCCTAATTAAAAGTGGAGTGTGTGAAAGAAATGTGTCGGAAGCAAAGACATGATAATAGCATTTTCGAAAGTCACTCACATCAACAAACAATCCTAATTAACACATACAAGCAAAAACATTTTTTTATTTAACAAGAGAAAAGTTTTTTTTTCAAGAGAATGAATTTAGGCCAAAAGGCCCTTAACTATTAATGCTAATTGTTAGAGCTCAATGATCTTATAAAAATAAAATATTGTCTCTAACATGCATTTTTTGAAATGGTGCAATGTCCTAGTCTAAATGCAATGCATGTAGAAAAATGTAAAGTGAAGTTGTAATGTGAAATTGTAGTGTGATATGAAAAACTTGTGTAAAATGTTAAGTGACATGAAAAATGCATAATGCGATGTAGTGCAAAAAATGTAGGATTTCAAATGCATGCATGCATGTAATTAATTTTTTAAAGTAAAGCATGTTATGCTTTCATAAAATGAAATTAACGAAGACATAATCATGTTATCAATCATCACAACTAAAATTTTCCATCATAGCATATTAAAAAGAAAACTTGACATTTTTTGTTGTTTTTGTGCATTCTAAATAACTAATTAAAAAGTGAACATATGACAAATAAACAAACATTTTTTTGACATTTAAATAACTAAAAAAAGTCTTTTTATTTAAAAGATAAGTTTTTTAAACTTAGAAGTTTTTTGAATATTAGTGTAAAATTTGGTCTCAATAAGCTTAAATAAGCTATTGTCCTAAATAAGCACTTATTGAAATAAGCTATTAAAATAAACAAAGTTGCAGTAGTATAGCAGTAGAAATGGGGGTGTAAATAAGAAACTGTTAACACAAACCACAAAAAAAACCAGCAAAGGCCCAAAGTAAAGCAGCCCAAAGCCTTATTCAAAAACTGGATCGGGTCGGTTTGATCCATGGGTCAACCCAGACCCGGTCACAAACCCACAAACAAGAAAGGGAAAAAAAACAAAAAAGAGTTGGGGCCAATCGTGTGCTGACACGTGGCAAGGGAGGTTTCTTCTTCAACCTCACAACAACAATCAAGCAGTACGCAAGAAAAAATCAAAGAACTCAAGCTTCAACAACTCAAACCACACAAAACTCAAATGGACACCAAATCAAGCAAATGAATACTCTATTTCATACTATTTTTCACATAGATCATGAATATGCAATTATTTTTCACAATATAACATCATGTTATGAGAAACGATGGCACAAAGTAAAAGAGTCAAAATGTGAAAATGAGTTTCAAGCAAAATTGAACAAAATTAGTTTGAGGGAAAGCTTTAACACATCAAAATAAGATCACAGCAACAATAATCATGCGAAATGATGGCCTATAGAGTTCAAAATGGTTACCTCAAGTTTGTCGGAGACGGTGGTTTCGACTTGGTTTTCCGGCACGTTTCCTCTGCGTTTCTGATTGCTCCTTGCTTCCTGAACAGCTCCAGGTACGTCCAGAAGTGTAACTCTACCTCAGTGAAGGCCTTAAACGGACTGGAACATTAATAACTCAAACCCGCCGCCGGATCTTTTTCCTTCGTTTCTGTGATGTTTCGAGTGTTGTTAGAGGATGAGATTTAGTGTTTTGAGTATGTGTTCGTTGTATGAATGGTATTTGGGATGATTGGAAGTGAATTTGTGCTGATTGGTTTTGAATCCGAGATAAAATTTGAATATGATGAAGATGATGCTTGTTTATGGTTTGATTTGTTTTTTGGCTCTTTGATTTTGTTGTGTTTGTAATTTTTGATTGATGTAAGTTTGTGAAGTGTATTTGAAGATCAATGAATGATTAGAAATTGATTTTGGTTGATTTGATGAAGGGTTGAGAAAAATAGGTGATGGAAATTGTGTGATATTGTTGTTGGATGTTGAATCAATGAAGAAGAAAATAAAGAAAATTGTTCTTCGTTGTTCAACTTCTTTTTTATTTATTTTTTCGATTTTTTTTGGTTTTGAGAGAGATGGGTGAGTGGTGGCTAGATCTAGGTCTTTTTCTCTCTAGTTTTTTCAGATTTTTTTGATACCCCCTTATCCTCAAGATTTAGGGTTTGTATAGTTAATAGAGGAAAGAAAACATATGGCTTTTTGGTTAGTAAGTTTGTTGAAATTTTTGGTCTATATTGAGGAAGAAAACAAATTTGTATAGTTGTTAATGTGTGGTTTTGCTTTGGATTCCTTTTCCTTCTCTTTCAAATTTTGTTGTTTTGTTTTGAATAATAATAATAATAGTAGTAATAACATTTTACTAATAATACTAAAAAGATAAAAAGTTTTTTTTGGAATGCTACTTGTAAAAATGAAAAAATATGGAAAAACATGAAAATAAGTAGCAAAATAAATGCATGGAAACAAGAATAAAATAAAAGCCATAATCACACATATTTTTGGAATTTTAATATGAAAAATAAAGAAAACGAATTTTAGGTCCAAAATTGGGGTACAACACATGTCAACCGGAAAGAGGCAAGTGATCACTACTGCCATGTTTGAAGATGAAGAAGATTATGATGTTTTTGTGAATAGCGTAGCTGCTGAACGCTATGAAGTTTTCAACTCCAAGCAAATCCATATTGAACGTGGATTCATATTCAACGCTAACTTTGAGCGTTTGGAGATAAGTGAAGACCTTGAGATGATCATCCATTCTCTCAAGTGGCAGAAGTTTGTTGCACACCCCTCAAGTTACAACACTCAACTGGTGAAGGAGTTCTACTCCAATCTTACCAACTTTCACCAAAAGAGAAGAGAAGTTATGGTGCGAGGAAAAGCAATCCTCTATTCAGAGGCAAACATAAACTGGTTCTATGGCATTGACGTATCAGAGGATGCCTATTCTACTACCCTTGACACCATTGATGAAGAACAACTGGATGAAATCATGAAGAGTCTCATTATTCCTGGAACTGAATGGAATCTAGGAGTAGGTGAGAAGTAGAAGACTGTTCAGAGGATGAACCTGAAGCCTGTACCAAAGGTTTGGTACCAATTTTTGAAGCACAGCATCATCCCAACAACTCACAATGACACTGTGAGTAAAGCAAGACTAATCCTGCTGCACTGCATCATTGAGAAGCAGCCAATCAATGTTGGGAGGATCATATCAGATGAGATACAAAAGTGCTCAACAAGGGAAGGTATGTTATATTTCCCCTGTCTCATTACTGCTCTGTGCAAGAAGCAAGTGGTTCCCCATAGGATGGGGGATGAAGTGAAGAAGCCTGTGACTGGGTTTGACGCCAAGGCTATTAGAACGTTGATCAAGGGAAACACTAGAAGAAAGGAAAGTCAGGAGTTTCCTGCTGCTAAGCCTAGTACACCTGGTGCTAGTGCTTCTGGAGAAAAGGACCTGCTATCTGAATTGGTTGTGGAGCGCTGATACCCATGCTTGGTACATCAGCAACTTGTCCCTCCATTTTCCAAACTTTGATTACATGAGGGCGCCTACATTCCAAGTGGAGATTTTGGGTGAGTTCAATCCGGACTTGCCTAAAGAAAAGGAAACCACTGACGTGCCTGAGAGCTCCAGCAAGCAGCAGAAGAAGAAAAAGAAGAAATTGAGGAAGGCAACTATTGAAGAGGTTATTATGGAAGAAGAGAAGGAAGAAGAGAAAAAGAAAGAAAAGAAGAAAAAGAAGAGTCACAAGAAGAAGAAGCTACCAGCTGAGGTGGTAGTGGAAGATAAGGAAGCCCATGCTGAACCAATGGAGAAAACTCCTGCCTCACCACAAATTGGTGAGAACTAGGATGTAGCTTTGGAAGATGAGGAAGATGAACATTATGAAAGGGCTGACAGTGACTACATACAGGGTGCTGCAAACTCTGATCCCAATGAGAAAGAAATCAACTGGTCAGAAGAGAAGAAGAGTGAAGAAGAGGAGGACAATGGGTCTGACAGACAAGACCCAAACCCAGAGGAAAGTAATGGCACGCCTTTGAAGGGTGCAGATGCTGCAAAGCATACCACTGAACCTGATAATGCACCTCCACAGATTCATTTGGCTATGAAGGATAAGGCTGCATCTGAGGAGCTGGATCAGATCTTGACCACTCCTACTGCTAAAAGGAAAAGAACAACAAGAAAGAAAGATGCACCACAGGCAACTGCTGATAAGCCTGAGGAGGCTGTTCTTGAGCCAAATCAACCATCAGAAGAGGAGACTTATGAAAAAGAAAGAGCAAGAGAGGAAGAGAAGAGATCAAAGAATGAAGTTGACTCTGCTCTAAGGAGAAGCAAGAGGTTCAAGGCCTGATGGTATGTCTTGACACACTTTGCCTTTAGGATCGAGTCTAGCTTAGGTTTTTATTTTCTGTTCTGTTTTTGAAAACTTTTTGATGAGTCAGTCGTTGCCTCTCCTTAGTGTCAACAGTGAGGGCAATGTTTAGTTTAAGTTTGGGGGAGAGGTAACATCAAATAAAAACTTTTGAAAATATTTTGAAATAGATTGCTTTTAATGTGTTCTGATAAGCATTTTATTGACATGCCATAACTGAGGTTAGAGTGTAAGATGCATGACCATAGGTTTGTTTGGAAATTTTTGGAAATTCTTATGTTTGATGCTTGATTTGATGATCTCTGCACCTTAATGCACATTGTTGAACACTGTCAAACTTAAGAGTGGCTAGATAACTCTTTTAAATACACATTCTCTACTCTAAGTTTTCTAAAAATGAATATAATGGAGAATATGGCTAGAACTAAGTTTGGGGGAAAGGACTAGAGTATTGAATTGGTGATCATTGCTACTATAATTCCTAATAGGAGGCTGTTGGTTAGCTAAAAAAAAATAATATGAAATTAATGAATAAGTCTCTAAGAGACAAGCTAGTAGGGTGCTTTACTCTTATTAGCAGGTTAAACCTATTACAAGTAGGATCTAGTCAGTGAAAAGATGGAGTATTCCCAAAGCTATATATAAATGAATGATAATGAAAAAAAGCTACCAATCAGTTCTCCTTGGCTATAATCAAAATGCTTTGGTCACTCTTGAAAAGAAATACTCCCCCCTTTTGCTGAAACTCTAAGTAAATTCAAAATTATAGGAAAAGGAGAATAGCTTAGCCTTTAGAATGAGTAGTTTAAGAGTGGGATATAGTCATTAATCTGGTTGACAGTGCTAAACAGTTCACACACACATGCATGGTCATCATTGAAGGTGATCGACGATTTGTGTATCAAAATATTTTAATGACCGCAAGTGCACAGTCTCGTCGTGTAGTTTTAAAAGATATCGAATCCACAGGGACCAATAGTTGATCTACCGTAATTCTGCCGCTACGTTGTAAATCTAAGGCGATTAAGTAGTTGTTCAGGGTTGTATTAGAATTAAGAAGAGGGAGAATTTAAACTTAAGATTTAAATTAATTAAAAGCGATATCGGTATGTAACTAATTAACCATCGTGAATTTAATAAATTAATAGTGCGCGGATAGGTGTTTACTTTTCAGAAGAACTTTCTTAATTTAAAGGTTTAAACCTCACACTCTCGTTTTGTTGATAAAAACCATACTTCCTAAGCTAGGAGTTTTACTGTCACTTTTCTACCACCTTAGCCTCGAAAGTATATTTTGAAAACCAATGAGTTCTAATTAATCCTAACGTGGCTCTTGCTCGTTCAAAGATTAATATCAAATTCCTACTATCTAGTTAAAACCTCAAACTCTCGCTCTATTGATTTTAACCTTAGTTGCTTTAATTTACTCTCGTTCAAAAGCTTTGAATTAAATTAAGAATTTGAATCAGAAAAGTAGTGTGTGTGCGCGCGCTATGTCATCATTAAATCCCCTTCGGAGAATTAAATTACATACCGATATCTAGGAATTTAGCTAGACATGGTAAAGGAAGTATAGAAATAAAAACAGTAAATAAAACAAGACATAATAATTAAATGAATAAATGAACGCATAAAAACCTGGAAATAAAAGTTGCTGGAAACTTGAATTAAACTTGCTTGAATTAAAGGAAATATAATTCTTGACAGGGAATTGAAAACGGATCTGAAATCGGATTCCCGGTGTGGAAATACCGACACAGTTTACAAAGCGGGAAATATAAACTGACTGAAAGAAAAGGAAGTAAGGCGTAGAAAAATCTGAGAAATGAGCTTGCTATTTATAGGAGGGGATTGGCTAGTACGATCCACAAAAAGAGGGAGGATAAGCTTTATTTTGATCTCATCCATTTGCCATCCGATTGGGAACAGAAAACGGATCAGACGGTTCACTTCTTCCCCACGTCACGCCAATTCTGTTTTACTGGGCTTGCACATTTGGTGGCGCTCGCCACCTATTCTGTGGCGCTCGCCACCTAGGTCTTCATTTGGTGGCGCTCGCCACCACCACTGTGGCGCTCGCCACTGGGCAGATTTGGGCCAATGCCCATTTCTGCCATGCTCCTTTGTGGGCTGCGCGAATTTGGGCTTTGCACCCCCTTTTTTGCTCCGTTTTTGACGTTTTTTTCTCAATTCTCTTCTTCGACCTATTTTATTCGACAAAAGTAAAAACAAATCAAATAACGACATAAAAACACATAAAAGAAATAAATACGTATGAAAATGCACCTAAAGTTCACCTAAATTAGGCTAAAAATACGATATGATTTTGTGTCATCAAATTCCCCCACACTTGAACCATTGCTTGTCCTCAAGCATAAAAGAGTAGTGAATCGCAAAGCATAAGTAAAAACGCATGACACGATCATTTTACTCGTACGTGGTTGCCGGCTAAGCCATGAAAACTAGGTAACAGTGCAGACAACAAGAATACCGTAATGACACGAGAGATTCCCGTTATGTGAAAACAGACCTGAAGCATTTCCTCTTGACTCTACCTCTCACCTAAGTTTTCTTCCCCCTTTTCATTCTAGCGCAATCACATTAAGCCCGTTATCTTGTACACGCCCATGGTAGGAAACCTGTTAGTGATTATGATCATCATATAGCGAGGGGTGCTGATAACATAAGTTTGGTAACCCCTATTTGCTTTACCCATTTCGCAGTTGCGGGGGATCGGATCGTAACCCGCCCTACCAAGTTCAGAATCAGACACCTCTGAACCAACTACTAATGAGTTTTTATACTATGGTATTTTTTTCCTTCCTCATGTTTCAACATTTGCTGAATTTTCATTAATTATTTAAAGGAATCAACCAATAGCATTCATTTATAATCAAAATCATTCACTTATATTCTTCGGTTTCCCACTTAGTTTGTGCCTTGAGATGGTGCCGACTGCTAGATAAACTACTAAGGGTTCATTAAAACTCAAGTTCAAAGTTTTATCAAAATTAGTACTCAAATCAGTTTTACACACTTCAGGGAATCTAAGGTGTTAAAACGGTATTGATTTTATCTAACCGTTACCTAAATTCCACAACATAGCCTAGATAGTGCAAACAACCTATATACTTTCAAACAATCAATATCAAGCATCAGAACTCAATACTTTTGCTTTTCGCAAGAAAATTTTGGTATGGCTCAAGAAATGGGAAAATCAGACAATAACAAGACCAACACGCAAAATCAACTCAATCTAAGTGAACTAACCTAAGGTTTTATTATGCATGCAAAACTAAATGACTGAAAAATAAAGGGAAAGCGATAAAGCTTCCTCCCCCACACTTAAATCGAGCATTGTCCCCAATGCAACGACTAAAGGTGAGCTTGGAAGGGTACAACCTGAGTAGCGAAGCTTTCACAACTTGTAAAGTCGTCGAGCGTGCTATCTCTTTATTACCTGCAAAATGAAATGAACTAAAAAAAAAGAAAAACATTAAATTCAAAATCAGCGGGTTGCCTCCCACCAAGCGCTTTGTTTAAAGTCGGTTAGCTCGACTTCAGAGATGGTGACTTAGTTCACGTAACAGCGGACAGGGTGGATAGGTTGAAATTTGTAAGTGTGGTGTCACTATCCTTAAGGTTGCAATGTTTCAACCGCTGCCCATTAACTGTGAATGTATCACCAGAGTCACTCTTTATCTCAATCGCCCCATGAGGATATGTCTTAGAAATTGTAAAGGGGCCTGACCACTTTGAGCGAAGTTTTCCAGGAAAGAGTTTAAGTCTTGAATTAAAAAACAGTACTAATTGTCCTACCTTAAACTCTCTCCTAGATAGACGCTTATCATGCCATTTCTTTGTTCTTTCCTTATAAATTCTGGCATTCTCATAGGCGTCCAACCTAAGCTCTTCTTACTCATGGATATCCAAGGTCCTTTTCCTACCGGCGGTGGTGTAATCAAAATTGAGGGCTTTGATAGCCCAATAAGCTTTGTGTTCCAGTTCCACCGGCAGATGGCATGATTTGCCATAAACGAGCTTGAAGGGTGTGGTCCCAATTGGGGTTTTATAGGCTGTCCTATATGCCCACAGTGCCTCATTCAGTTTTAAGGATCAATCCTTCCTAGAAGTTGCAACTGATTTTTCGAGGATGTGCTTGATCTCCCTATTGGAAACTTCCACTTGTCCGCTTGTTTGCGGGTGGTAGGGAGTTGCTATACGGTGTCGAACCCCATATTTTGATAACAGTCTTTCGAAAATCCTAGAGATAAAATGGGAGCCACCATCGCTGATGACAAGTCTCGGCACACCGAACCTAGGGAAGATCTGGTTTTTGAACAGTCGAATTACTACTTTGGCGTCATTAGTTGGAGAGGCGACAGCCTCGATCCATTTGGACACGTAATCGACAGCTACAAGTATGTATTTGTTCCCAAAAGAAGTTGGGAATGGTCCCGTGAAATCTATCCCCCAAACATCAAATACTTCCACTTCAAGGATGCCATGTTGAGGCATCTCATCGCGCCTAGAGATGCCACCAGCGTGTTGGCACTGATCACAACTCCTTATGGCAGCGTGAACATCTTTCCAAAGAGTGGGCCAAAAGAGGCCGGCTTGTAAGATCGTAGCACAGGTTTTGGAAGTACTTGCATGTCCTCCATAGGGCGCAGCATGACAATGAGTGATAATGCTTTGCGCCTCATCTTCGGGGACACATCGACGGAAGATTCCATCGGCACCTCGCTTGAAAAGAAGAGGGTCATCCCAATAGTAATGTTTTAGGTCACTGAAGAACTTCTTCTTTTGCTGGTAAGTTAAGTCAGGAGGAAGGACTCTTGCCGCTAAGTAATTAACAATATCAGCATACCATGGCAAAGAGTCTCTTGAGAAGACAGAGTTGACGACTTCAATGTCGTCTTGAAGCAAAGGGCACTCGGAGGCGACACTCTCCATAAGGGCTACGAGCCTCTCATACGGGAAGTCATCATTTATGGGTACCGTTTCGGGCACCATTCCCTCCATTCTTGACAAATGATCCGCGACTGTGTTGTCGATTCCTTTCTTATCTTGGATCTCTAAATCAAATTCTTGAAGGAGCAAGATCCATCTTAGGAGCCTTGGTTTGGTGTCCTTTTTGTTCACTAGGTACCTAATTGCGGCATGATCTGTATAGACAATGATTTTGGCCCCTATTAGGTAGGAACGAAATTTGTCAACCGCGAACACAACAGCCAGGAGTTCTTTTTCTATGGTGGCGTAGTTCATTTGCGCAGGGTCTAAGGTCCTACTAGCATAGTAGATAGCATGAAGCTTCTTATCCTTCCTTTGACCTAGAACTGCGCCTATAGCATAGTCACTAGCGTCACACATGATCTCAAATGGTAGATTCCAATCAGGTGGCTGCATGATGGGGGCAGAAATGAGAGCTGCCTTTAATTGCTTGAATGCCGTTAGGCACTCCTCATCAAAAATGAACTCGGCATCTTTCATTAGCAGCCCGGTTAACGGCTTTGTGATTTTGGAGAAGTCTTTAATGAATCGCCGATAGAAGCCGGCGTGTCCTAAAAAGCTTCGGACTTCTCTCACAGATTTGGGAGGCGGTAGGTTCTCTATAACTTGAATTTTTGCTCTATCTACCTCAATCCCTTTGTTGGACACTATATGTCCAAGAACAATTCCTTGACGAACCATGAAATGGCACTTTTCCCAATTAAGCACAAGATTGACTTTTTCACATCTTTCCAGTACCTTCTCAAGGTTTGTCAAGCATCCTTCAAAACTTTGCCCGCATACGGAGAAATCATCCATGAAGACCTCCATAATGTCATTGATGTAATCGGCGAAGATTGCTTGCATACAGCTTTGGAAAGTAGCGGGGGCATTACACAATCCAAATGACAATCGCCTATATGCAAATGTACCAAAAGGACAAGTGAAGGTCGTTTTCTCTTGGTCATCGGGATGAATGGGAATCTGGAAGAATCCCGAATAACCATCTAGATAGCAGAAGTAGGAATGATTAGCCAGACGCTCAAGCATTTGATCAATGAAGGGCAAAGGGAAATGATCCTTGCGTGTGGCTTTGTTGAGTTTCCTATAGTCAATGCACATTCTACTACCCGTTACGACTCTTTGTGCTACAGACTCTCCTTTCTCATTGGTAACTACAGTCACTCCACCTTTCTTAGGCACGACATGAACGGGACTGACCCATTTACTGTCGGAGATCGGGTATATTATTCCTGCATCCAGAAGTTTTTCAACTTCTTTCTTAACTACTTCAGTGAGAATGGGATTTATCCTTCTTTGCGGTTCTCGAGAGGTTTTGCAATCTTCCTCGAGGTAGATGCGGTGCATGCAAAGAGAAGGACTTATCCCTTTAAGATCAGATATGCTATATCCTAAAGCAGCTGGGAATTTTCTTAGGACTTTTAGCAATTCTTTGGTTTCTGATTGTCCTAAATCGGCGCACACAATCACTGGGCGCTTAAGCTCTTGATCAAGGAATTCATACCTTAGACTCTCAGGTAGAGTTTTTAGTTCGAGAGAAGATTGATCAGGAGACGGTGTCGGGTTTGGTGTAATCTCAAAGCATTCGCCGAGCTCGTCATCCTGAACTTCGAGAGTAGGAGTTGGAGAAGATGTGAGAATTTCAGTGTAAATGGTTTGATCATTCTCCATTTCCTTTCTGCATTCGTCAATGACGTCAAGCAGATAGCAAGTATCATCTATAGCAGGCGCGCTTAGGAATTGAGTCAAAATGAATTCAACTTTTTCATCTCCCACTTTAAAGGTGAGCTTTCCCTTTTTGACATCAATTATTGCACCGGCTGTAGCGAGGAATGGCCTTCCTAAAATGATAGGTGTGTTAGAGTCTTCCTTAATATCCATGACTATGAAGTCGGTTGGAATAAAGAACTGACCTACACGCACTGGCACATTTTCTAAGACTCCTATAGGCATCTTGACCGAACGGTCGGCAAACTGAATGGACATTCTGGTGGGTCTTAGCTCGCCTAGCTTGAGTCTCTCACATATGGTCATGGGCATCAAACTAATGCTAGCACCTAAATCACATAGGGCTTTGTCAATAACAAACTTCCCAATGACACAGGGTATGGAGAAACTTCCTGGATCCTTGAGTTTAGGGGGCATATTATTTTGAAGGATAGCACTACACTCGGCGGTGAGTGTAACAGTTTCGTTATCCTCAATCCTCTTTTTGTTGGTCAGGATCTCCTTGAGAAACTTAGCATATGCGGGCATTTGTGTGATAGCTTCAGTGAATGGGATGGTGATATTCAATTGCTTGAGAAGCTCCACAAATTTTTTGAATTGCCCCATGCTTTTGGTCTTTTCCAACCTTTGAGGATAAGGAATGGGTGGTTTGTAAGGTGGCGGAGGCACATAGGGTGTTTCTTTTTCTTTTGCCTCGACGCCATTTCCTTCTTTCTCTTTGGGTTCACTTTCTTTCTCAGCTGGTTCATCTGGCTTTTGCTGCATGGCAGGCCTCTCAATCCTAGGGTCAACTGGTTCATCATACTGTGTTCCACTTCGCAGTGTTACAGCGTTTACATGGGCTTTAGGATTGGGCTGAGGTTGGCCAGGAAATGTTCCTGCAGGAGCAGACATGGATGATTGCTGTTGAGCCACCTGTGCAACTTGAGTTTCTAGTATCTTATGATGGGTGGTCAAAACATCAACTTTACTGTTCAATTGCTCGAACATCTTGGCGAAATGCAGATTTTGATTCTTGATCCCCTCGTTAGTTTGCATTTGGGACGCCATGAAGGTTTCAAACATGGCGCCAAGGCTAGACTTCCCAGAGTTTTCTTGATTTAGCACTGGAGCTTTCTGAAAACCTGGTGGACCAGAGGATTGGCCTTGTCTAGGTGGGTACAACGCATTGTTGTTCTTGTATGAGAGATAGGGACTGTTTTTCCAAGCTGAGTTGTAGTTGTTGGAATATGGGCCTCCTTGGGCGTAGTTTGCTTGATCGGAAGGAGTTCTGGCCAAGAGTTGGCATTCAGCTGTAGCATGCCCTAGAGCGCCACATATCTCACAACTAGAGACGGTTGCTGCTACGGTGGCAGCAGGAGCATTGAGTAAGCTGTCTAATTTCAGAGTGAGTGCATCAACCTTGGCACTGACGTGGTCAAGGCCGCTTATCTCATGCATTCCTCCTCTCGATAGAGGTTTTTCTGCGGAGGTTCTTTCGCCTCCCCATTGGTAGTGATTCTGAGCCATGCTCTCGATGAGCTGATAGGCATCAGTGTAGGGCTTGTCCATGAGGGCGCCACCCGCGGCAGCGTCTATGGTCATCCTTGTATTGTACAGGAGACCGTTGTAGAAGGTGTGGATAATTAGCCACTCCTCTAAACCATGATGTGGACAAAGCCTCAACATGTCCTTAAATCTCTCCCACGCTTCATAAAGAGATTCGTTGTCTTTCTGCTTAAATCCATTGATTTGTGCTCTTAGCATAGCAGTCTTGCTAGGTGGGAAATACCTAGCCAGAAAGACTTTCTTCAATCCTTCCCATGTAGTGACGGAGTTGGAAGGTAGGGACTGGAGCCAAGCACGGGCTCGATCTCTTAAAGAGAAGGGGAAGAGACGAAGCCTTATCGCTTCGGGACTTACGCCATTAGCCTTCACTGTATCGGCGTATTGTAAGAAGACAGAGAGGTGGAGATTAGGGTCTTCTGAGGGACCACCCGAGAACTGACTTTGCTGAACTGCTGAGAGTAGGGAAGGTTTAAGCTCAAAATTGTTGGCCTCTATCGCAGGGGCAACAATGCTGTTATGTGGTTCAGCATCTGTAGGGGTAGCATAGTACTTCAGAGGGCGGTTTTGAGGACCTATTTCCATTTCTAGTTCCTCTTCGGATTGTTCCGAGTCTTCGTCTGTTTCGGGAAAGATGATTTGACTTTGGGGCACTATGTATCTTTCCCGGAACTGTTCAATTCGGCGTCTTACACTTAGTAGACGCTCTGAGTTGTCGACTGGAGTTTCTAATTCTTTGCTATTAGAGCGGGTACTTGGCATACAATCGACAAGCCAAAAGGGTAATTTTTTTTTAGATTTTTTTTTTTTGAATTTTTTTTTTTTTTTTGACAGAAAAATAAAAGTTGCCTTAGTCTCTACGTTGTAACGACGAAGTTACAATATCGACTAAATTGGTCCCCGGCAACGGCGCCAAAAACTTGATCGACGATTTGTGTATCAAAATATTTTAATGACCGCAAGTGCACAGTCTCGTCGTGTAGTTTTAAAAGATATCGAATCCACAGGGACCAATAGTTGATCTACCGTAATTCTGCCGCTACGTTGTAAATCTAAGGCGATTAAGTAGTTGTTCAGGGTTGTATTAGAATTAAGAAGAGGGAGAATTTAAACTTAAGATTTAAATTAATTAAAAGCGATATCGGTATGTAACTAATTAACCATCGGGGATTTAATAAATTAATAGTGCGCGGATAGGTGTTTACTTTTCAGAAGAACTTTCTTAATTTAAAGGTTTAAACCTCACACTCTCGTTTTGTTGATAAAAACCATACTTCCTAAGCTAGGAGTTTTACTGTCACTTTTCTATCACCTTAGCCTCGAAAGTATATTTTGAAAACCAATGAGTTCTAATTAATCCTAACGTGGCTCTCGCTCGTTCAAAGATTAATATCAAATTCCTACTATCTAGTTAAAACCTCAAACTCTCGCTCTATTGATTTTAACCTTAGTTGCTTTATTTTACTCTCGTTCAAAAGCTTTGAATTAAATTAGGAATTTGAATCAGAAAAGTAGTGTGTGTGCGCGCGCTATGTCATCATTAAATCCCCTTCAGAGAATTAAATTACATACCGATATCTAGGAATTTAGCTAGACATGGTAAAGGAAGTAAAGAAATAAAAACAGTAAATAAAACAAGACATAATAATTAAATGAATAAATCAACGCATAAAAACCTGGAAATAAAAGTTGCTGGAAACTTGAATTAAACTTGCTTGAATTAAAGGAAATATAATTCTTGACAGGGAATTGAAAACGGATCTGAAATCGGATTCCCGGTGTGGAAATACCGACACAGTTTACAAAGCGGGAAATATAAACTGACTGAAAGAAAAGGAAGTAAGGCGTAGAAAAATCTGAGAAATGAGCTTGCTATTTATAGGAGGGGATTGGCTAGTACGATCCACAAAAAGAGGGAGGATAAGCTTTATTTTGATCTCATCCATTTGCCATCCGATTGGGAACAGAAAACGGATCAGACGGTTCACTTCTTCCCCACGTCACGCCAATTCTGTTTTACTGGGCTTGCACATTTGGTGGCGCTCGCCACCTATTCTGTGGCGCTCGCCACCTAGGTCTTCATTTGGTGGCGCTCGCCACCACCACTGTGGCGCTCGCCACTGGGCAGATTTGGGCCAATGCCCATTTCTGCCATGCTCCTTTGTGGGCTGCGCGAATTTGGGCTTTGCACCCCCCTTTTTGCTCCGTTTTTGAAGTTTTTGCTCAATTCTCTTCTTCGACCTATTTTATTCGACAAAAGTAAAAACAAATCAAATAACGACATAAAAACACATAAAAGAAATAAATACGTATGAAAATGCACCTAAAGTTCACCTAAATTAGGCTAAAAATACGATATGATTTCGTGTCATCAGAAGGTTGATTTTATGAGAATTGTGCCAATTTTTGAAAAAAGTCTTAGGGTCTGAGTCTTATTGCTTAAATGTGCTGTTTACATGTCAATATTATGAGTAACTGAACACAGTCTTTGCTTTCTACGCATTACCTGAGGACAGGCAATGATTCAAGTTTGGGGGTGTGATGACACATTATTTGTGTGTTATTTAGGCCTTTATTCATGAGTTATTTCCTGCCAATATGGTGATCAAACCAAGTTTTAATGCAATTTCATTAGTTTATTTAGTTTTTGAGTCTAGAATTATGTATTAGGAATAATTATGTAATTTTGATGAAAAAGAGTTAGTTTAGAGGCAACTTATGTCAAGGCATGTTATTTGGTTCTGGATCGTCATCAAAAGGCATCTACTGATAATGACTGTCAAGACATTGAGTTCCGTACAAGTCAACAAGTCAAGCGCTGCTAGAAGACAAATCTGAGAATGTACTAGAACATTGTGAAAGGCATCTTTGAAGGATAAGGATGACTGGCTGGCGTGCCAGCTGTCAGCATCACAAATGATTATACTATGATTAAGTGGTCCTTGCAAATGGAATATCCTTTATTCCTTGGGCCTAGTAGTCACAATTAAGGTTGCACCCGATCCAAGAAGGATTGTCTTATAAATACACGTCCCTAAACCTAAAAGAAGCAGCCAGAAGGTGATTGAATAGAGAATAGATCTGAGAAAGAAGAGGAGCCGCCGGAGAGATCCATTGTTGCAGGAGGCGACCGGTGATAACGAGAGGCACGACAGTGTCTGTAGGAGTATCTATTGCATTGTAATGGGTATCACTATTATACTTGTTATTATTGTTGTTGTTTCTATGCTCATTCTGAGCTAAACTCTTTGTAGTTGAGATTATGTGAAGTTTAATATAATGAATGAAGTATTTATGTGAATGAATGATTGTTCTTGTGTCATCTTTAACTTTATGTTTTTAAGAAAATACATTTATTTCTTTGACTGATCAACTTAGATTTAAATACAAGTTGCATGTGTAGAGACATCTAGCATGTTAATGGAAATAATAAAGTTAACAAGGTTAAGTGGGAGCAGACATGTAATCCCAACCTTTTCTTATGGATAAGTTAAGGGCCTTAGTGGGATCAAGCACGAGCTTTTCTGAACTCTAATGGGATTAATAGTAACCTCGATAGAGCCAGTTCATTATACCCCATTTTAATTTCTAACGTTTGTAAACATACACCACAAGGCAAGCTTGCTCACAGATGGCACGACAGTAGTTATCATTCACAATGCTTCGTTCATGTGTTAAATGGATCTTAATCTCAGCTACCCTTTTATTCTTGTTTTCAATCATCAACTTACTCAACTGCTACTTCATATTTTGTGTTAAAAATCATTTATGTTTTGTTACCATTGCAATAGACAAAACACTTTATTTGAACTTGGAATGTATAACCCTTATTCTATTCCCTATGGGTTCGACACTCTTTTCACTTATTACTTGCTATGATTGACTGCGTATACTTGCGTATCACATTCACCAACCATCAGGAGGCCCCCTATAAATACCAGTCTGATGAAAACGAAAATTAATTAAATATTATCGATTTTATATTTCAAAAGCAAAAAATATATAGAATCAAATAAAAGTTACTCACTCCTAGCCAGTTTCCCATATCAATGGTCCAACGTATTGTCACGGTTCGGGACCTATTTGTCGTGACAAGTAGACTGGTATATCACTAGGTGCTAACATCCTATAATTGACTTTAAAAAAAACCTATAAAATTAAATTAAGTCGGTATATAGTACAGTACAAAAATCGAAAGAAAATAACAAAATACAAACGTAGATATATATTAATATTAAAGTAAAATACTTGATCTCATGTGGTCTTCGAACATTGCATTTTGCTGTATATGGAAGCGATTCATCAGATACACATCCCATAGTTCTTAACCATTCAAAAGCATCAGCAATAGGTTTTCCTTTTATGTCTTCCTCTATACTACCTACTAAGTTCTCATAAATATCTTGATTCGATAGAAGTATGTCCTCATATCCATTTTTTTGACAATAGTACTCTACCGCTTCGATAGTCGGGAAGGCATAACAACAACTACAGTAAAAAATAAAAGAAATTACTATAGTACATTAACACAACTACATAACATTATACAAAACATAGCATACACACATTTTTCGACTAACAAAATAGCATGAAATTGTTTAAAGTAAAGATAAAAATAAATTACATATTCCTACATAACATAGCATATATACATATTTTAAAGTAAAAATGTTGTGATACATTTTCTTGTTGGCAGACTACATGATAACCACAATATTTATTATTTTATTTTAATAACTACTCTATTTAATTACTACTTTTCCTCAAACGTGGACATAAACAAACATTAGCTGGTTCGGTGGTGATTGATGTTGAACTTGATAGAAAATATCACGGTTCCATTCTCCGCAACAGTGTTTATGAAGGGGCTTAAAGTATGGAACCACTTGAAACCAAAACTCGTCTCAAACTCTAGACTACATTTATTAAGACTCTCTTCCTTTAAAAACCAAAGGATGAAAACTAAAAAAAATTATAAAACACAAATAACTTGTACCTAAAAAATGAATAAAAAACTTTAGAGTAATTTTAAATTATTACCATTAATGCAATATTTCCTGTACACATTTTTATTTATCGTGAACGCATTCAAATTCAATACAACACTTTTTTTAAAGCAAATTCAACAGCACACTTAAAACTTGCATATGTGATTCAACCAAGATAAACTTACATATATCACCGATGCATTCTCTATTCTCTCTGTCTTAAATCTTTGATCTTTTAATTTTTTAGTTTTGTTTCTAAACTTGTGTTCTTTTAAAAAACCATTGCAAAAATAAAGAATTCATTAATGGTAAAAATGATTGAACTAAATAATTTTTAGAGTATCATTTTTAAATCCACTTGCAAAACTTTAAAATGACTAAAGTTTTGAGACCGAGAAAGTATGTAAATTTTATATTTGAAAATAGACAAACATGCACATTTCTTTTGCGTCAGTGCCAACAAACAAACATATTATGCAATCTTCTAAATAACATGCACATGTTATGCAATATTTCTTTTGCTTAAAATAAATTTTACAATTTTTAATTCACAATAAACTTTCACTATATTTTGATCACTAATTTTCTTATGATGATTGTCTGTATTCAAAAGTTTTATATGTGTAAATAAAAAAAAGTTATATTATCGTTTATTATAAATATTTAATATTATATTGTGGTCCTATAACTAGAAAAATAAATCTCTGCAATTGTGCATAAACAATACTCAATTCGTAAAAATAAAGAATATTTTATATTAATTAAAATTTAGAAATTATTCATCGTTATAAAACATTGTGATTAACCCATTTTTATATTATTTTTTTAAAATATAGTAGGAGTGCACATTTGAATGAGCATACCAACAACAAAGAATTGAAAAAAATAAAATATCTGGTAAGTTGGTAACGAAGCAAGTAATGATATAACATAAATGTTGAATTATCAACAAACAAAAAAAAAACTAAATGTTGATCCCAGGTTCGAAGAATGTAATGGTTGAAAAAGTAGCCGATATATTTTAAAAGTTGGTTTCAACAACTTCTTCAAAAGTACTTAATTAATATATTTTACACATAAAATATTTATTAAGTGCTTCTCCAAAATCATGTTTGGCCCAACTTCTCCTTATATTGAATAGAAAAGTTTAAAATAAGTCTGGCCAAACACTACCTAAGAAGACATAAGTTACTAATTAACTAAGAAAATTTAAGAAGAAAGAATTTTTTCGTTAGATTTAAAAAAGAAGATTTCTAACAAATGAAATATTAATGAGACCTGTAGTACCCGGCGCAAAATAAAATATACAGATATGCAATGATGAAATGCAATGCACAAATGTAAACAATGAAGCCGCCACCATAATTTATTTATCTCGTGAGGGGAAAGGAAAATAATGATAAAACCTTGAAAAGATCGGGTTCGGGAGTTGGTTAGATGAGGGGAAGGCGTTAACACTCCCTCTTATCCGTTGTACTCAACGGGAACCATTTGAGGAATTTTGGTTTGCATAAACAGAGATAACCGCATAAAAAGAAATGAATTACTGCATACTGAACAGAAAAGGGAAAAAAAGTTTTTTATTATTTGGCTTGACTAGAGAGGCTCTCGCTCCTACGTATCCCCAAGTACAAAGCTCACGTAGTTCTTCCTTAAAAGAAAGATTGTGTGTTGGTTATTTTTAGTGAACGATGCTTAATTCGCATTCCACTGAGACAACAGTATTGCTTGTATACTCAACTGAGGTTTAAGCGTTTGTTAGAGTCAGGAGAATGGATAAAGCGCCATCCATTTAGGAAAAAGAAGTTGAAAAAGATTTGACTGCACAAGGGCAGTTGAAAAAAGAGTTGACTGCATAAAGGCAGGAAAACATTTGAGTGGGTTGAGTGTCTTTTAGATTTTCTGAGGAATTATTCAGTGAATGAGAATAGTCCTCATTCACGAGCCATGCAGCAGGTACTTGGACTATTCAAGAAATGAAAGTCACGCGTCAGACATCTCTCTTTTCATTCAATAGTTTATTTAAGCTATTTTCAGAGTTTTCCAGTTTCAGAAAAGAAAAAGAAAAAAAGAAAGGTAGAAGAAGAGGGAAATGCAAATGCATGGATGCAAATGACATGTAATCCACAATACAGAACAATTAAAAATGCATCAGATATAAGCATGTAAACAAGTAATCATGTATCAGACAAATAGAAACAAGTCATCAGACAATTATCAATATTTAGCATAACTCAAATAAACGAGAAAAAGTCAATTATAAGAAGTCAACAGGAAAGTCAACATAAAAGGTCAAGGCAAAAGTCAACCGAAAAGTCAACTTAAATGTCAAAGTCAAAAGTTGAGACAAAGACAAGTCATGCGTCAGGCTCTGCCTCGTTGTTTTAGAAGGCTTTGCTTTAAGTTTAAAAAGTCTCGAATTAAAAATAAATTAGTCAAAGTCATGCGTCAGAGACTATTTATTTTTAATCCATTTTCCAAATCTAAGCTTCAAACTCAAAGGTTCCGAATTAAAAATAAAATAGCCAAAGTCATGCGTCAGAGACTAATTATTTTTAATCCGTTTTTCATGTTAAAGTTCTAAATTCAAAAGCTCCGAATTAAAAATTAAATAGCCAAAGTCATGCGTCAGAGACTATTTATTTTTAATCGTTATTTCATATCTATGTTCTAAATTTAAAAGCTCCGAATTAAAAATAAAATAGCCAAAGTCATGCGTCAGAGACTATTTATTTTTAATCCTTTTTACTGCAAAGTATCAAATTAATTGAGAAAAAATACAAAATGATTAAATAAGCGCTTATTTCAAAAGTGTTTATTTGCATAAGCACTTTTGAGATAATCATTTATTTTTCATTAAGCACTTTCATTCAATAAAAGTCATAAAATAATTAATTAATCAGCAGGGGTGTATTAAGTAAAAAGGGGTGCAGCAAATAGAAAATAAAAAAAAAACTAAACAAAAAAACAAACTAGACTAAAGCCCAAACACTATACCACCGGACCGGGCCGGGTTAGAACAGGGTCGACCGACCCGCTCCAGCACCCAGACGGGAGTGCAGAGAGAAAAACAGGGGGCGCGCGTGAGTAGGCCTTGGCCACTCACGCTCTGCCACATGGCAGCCCCCCCTTCTTCAACCTCTAGATCACACGAAACACAGAGCTGCGCGCGCGGAGGTTGCCGGCGGCGGTCACCCTCACCGGTGACTGCTCCGGCCACCAAAACTAACATGTGACTATACCATTTTGACCGGAATTTCGCAAGGATTCTAAATTTATGATCAATTTCAACAAACAAAGCACATATGAACAGAAATGAGCGGAAAACTAAACAAACCAAAAATGTCCAACATGACTTTCCGACGAGAGTTAGCGCAAAGTAAGAGAAGGAAAAGCTTCAGAAGGGTCTCCAAGGTATGAATCCATGTTCATTTACCTTCGATTGTACACGAAACGGACGAATTGTGAGGTTCTAAACCGGCCGGAACTTTAATGCTCCGGTGTGTTGCTTTTCGGTCGTTTTTTGGTCAATCAGAGCTTGGATTCGAGTTCAGGAGGGTCCAAACTATAAGAATTGAGTATTTGATTGTTGATTTTGGGTGGTTTTAGAGTAGTTGAATTTTCCGGCGAGGGGTGGTTTCGGATCTGGTGGTTTCCGGTGTGTTTGGCGGCGTTTTTGGTGAAATTAACGATGGATTAGTGATGAGAAGATGATTAGGAAGCTAATGGTGTTTTTAGATTTTGATTTGGATGAGTTTTGAAAAATGGGTGGTGGTTTTCCGGCGACGGGAGGTGGTTTTCCGGCGGTGGTCGCCGGAAAAGTGTTGGTGGAGGAAGGAGGAAGGATTTTCTCATTTTTTTGGGAATTGTGTAAAATGATTGTTGATAATTGAGTGATGTGAGGTTTGTATTTATAGAGGAATATTAGGTTAGATGGTATTTTTGTAATAATGGGTAAATTTTGGGTTAAGGAAAAGAGTATGATAATGAAAATGAGGTGGACATGATGAGGTGGCACAATCTAATTGGTTTATTGAGAAGATGCTTTTTTTTTTGTCGAAATTGAATATTCTTGAAGCTTTTATTCTATGTACTTAAAATTAAGATGCGACGAATAAAAATGAATGAATAAAAATGAAATGAACATATTTTTTTTTTGTGATTTTATGCAAAATTAATGAAAGACGCGAAAACACTATTTTTGAAACTATTTTTGGGCGTTTCTTAAAAATAATAAATATTTATTTAAAAAGTGAAAAATTAGGGTATTACAAGACCGTTTAGTTTCCAAGGTTTAAAACAAATGAAATATAAGAAGTGATTTCCAGTATTATAGTAGTAGTAGATAAAGAAGGTTAGAAGGGATAATAAAAATTATACCGTCACTCCCTTTGATTTCTAACGGGACTGAGAAGTGCTTTGGGACATAAAATTTTAGGCAGGCTGAGATCCACGTTATTCAACCTTTTGGAACACAAGTATGTAAGAAAAGGAGCTACTGGGAAGTAATACTTGAACTTATGTTATTAACACTTCAAGAAGGCGGATTCTAGCTTCCGTAGGATATGTTTAAAATAGTTCCAATATTAATGATTATGATGAAGTACCTGCAACTTCTTTCTATAGTTGGTAGGTAGCAGATTTAAATTGTTTATTAATTGTTTTAACTTTCTATGTTGACAATTATATTTTACTATAAAGTGTACATAATGTTTTTGATTTTGATTTTAACATTAAAAAACATAATTTTCTAAAATAATTATTTTATTTTAAAATCAAACCAAAATCTATATCTATATTATTTGGTACCTATTTTTCAAGCAATTGTGTACACGTGGCATGACCAAAAGAATTCTCTTTTCTCATAGTTTTGTAATTAAATGTGTTTCATTTTTTTAATACTTCAATTTGTTATAAATGTAGTGTATTATGGTTTGGTAAAACAAAATAGGAAGTTTTTTATTCTTACTTTCTCTAAGCAATAAATAATAAAAAACGTAATTATCATATTTACACTAAATTCATGATACTGATAAAACTTCCAATTTAGTTTCTCTAAACATTATTTAGTTTTTAAAAAACAAAAAACGTAATAAGCACTATTTATTTTTTCTAATCATTATATAGATGAAGTACTAGGCAATTTTCGATATGAATTGTTTTTGAGAGACTACGTATATCTATTTTTTTAAAATAAAAACTACTCTTATATATAAAATGCAATATTATGGAGGACTAAAGTCTAAAATTACCATAGTACCAAAAAAGAGTTTAAAATTACCACTAAAATTAAATAGCGACTAAACTTAAAAAAAAAACATAAATTTATAGAGACTAAAAATATATTTGATCCGTCAAAAAAAAAAAGAAACATATTTGATCCTACATTTTTTTGTATAATTTTTATACATGTAGTAAAAAAAATGAAAGCATAATTTATATTTAACATTTTGGCAAAAGAAAATTATTTTATTATCATCACTATTGTTAACATTATCATCAAAAAATTTAAGTAAATGTTTAATCTTTTTTTTTGACTTAATTTAATCATATTTTTTTGAAAGTCTTAAAAATGATATGATCCATATATGTATCTTTAGACAAAAAATGTAAGTTTTATTATAATAAAAAAAAAAACATATGGTTTAAAAGTGGCTTTGAAAATTAGTAATTAAGACAGAGACAATTTATCCTAAACTTTCGCATATGTATTAAAACGGTTAATAAAAGGTGTGCCTATTCAACATTACCCTAATCCTTACACTATATAAATCAGACCATTGTTTGTCTTTTTGTTTTTTTCAAATTTTCAACTAATGTAAATCTCTCTTCACCAAGGGCGTGTTCATAGACTAATCCTGCCCAACCCAGACATTCAGGAGTCGAGTCATCTAAAAAGTTTACAGCCTCTCCTCCTCAAGTTAAAACCAATTTTTCCATGTTTGTCATATTTGCTCTACGGAGGACAATTATCTACAACACAAGAACAAAATGATCAACATGCGGTTATTTTCCACAACCTTCACAACACCAATATCAATCAATTCCAAACACAAGTTCAAACAAAAAAAGAAATCAAACCTTAATTTGAGAATGGTTAGAAGTGACGGAAGCTTCAGCTGAGAAACCACGGACAAGAGGTCGGGGTTGCTTTGGGTATCCTACATTAACTAGTACAATACCCCCATCTATAAAGCTTTCATCAAAGTTGCACCTTATATTGATGTCAAATTTTCCATATCCCTGATGGCCCCATTCAGTGCCATGGGAATTTTGAATAAGCCAGTATCGAACTAGCTCTCCCCCTACCCATTCACTTCTGTACCCGATTAATAGAATGCTCTATTGTCTTTGTCTTTCCAAAAAGTCGCGCAGGGAGGCCCCCTGTAAATACCAGTTTGATGAAAACAAAAATTAATTAAATATTATTAATTTTATATTTCAAAAGCAAAAAATATTTAGAATCAACTAAAAGTTACTCACTCCTCGCCAGTTTCCCATATCAATGGTCCAACGTATTGTCACGGTTCGGGACCTATTTGTCGTGACAAGTAGACTGGTATATCACTAGGTGCTAACATCCTTTAATTGACTTTAAAAAAAACCTATAAAATTAAATTAAGTCGGTATATAGTACAGTAAAAAAATCGAAAGAAAATAACAAAATACAAACATAGATATATATTAATATTAAAGTAAAATACTTGATCTCATGTGGTCTTCGAACATTGCATTTTGCTGTATATGGACGCGATTCATCAGATACACATCCCATAGTTCTTAACCATTCAAAAGCATCAGCAATAAGTTTTCCTTTTATGTCTTCCTCTATACTACCTACTAAGTTCTCATAAATATCTTGATTCGATAGAAGTATGTCCTCATATCCAATTTTTTGACAATAGTACTCTACCGCTTCGATAGTCAGGAAGTCATAACAACAACTACAGTAAAAAATAAAAGAAATTAGTATATTACATTAACACAGCTACATAACATAATACAAAACATAGCATACACACATTTTTCGACTAACAAAATAGCATGAAATTGTTTAAAGTAAAGATAAAAATAAATTACATATTCCTACATAACATAGCATATATACATATTTTAAAGTAAAAATGTTGTGATACATTTTCTTGTTGGCACACTACATGATAACCACAATATTTATTATTTTATTTTAATAACTACTCTATTAATTTACTACTTTTCCACAAACGTGGACAGAAACAAACGTTAGTTGGTTCGGTGGTGATTGATGTTGAACTTGATAGAAAATATCAAGGTTCCATTCTCCGCAACAGTGTTTATGAAGGGACTTAAAGTATGGAACCACTTGAAACCAAAACTCGTTTCAAACTCTAGACTACATTTATTAAGACTCTCTTCCTTTAAAATCCAAAGGATGAAAACTAAAAATAATTATAAAACACAAATAACTTGTACCTAAAAAATGAATAAAAAACTTTAGAGTAATTTTAAATTATTACCATTAATGCAATATTTCCTGTACATATTTTTATTCATCAAGAACGCATTCAAATTCAATACAACACTTTTTTTTAAAGCAAATTCAACACCACACTTAAAACTTGCATATGTGATTCAACCAAGATAAACCTACATATATCACCGATACATTCTCTATTCTCTCTGTCTTAAATCTTTGATCTTTTAATTTTTTAGTTTTGTTTCTAAACTTGTCCATTGCAAAAAAAAAGAATTCATTAATGGTAAAAATGATTGAACTAAATAATTTTTAGAGTATCATTTTTAAATCCACTTACAAAACTTTAAAATGACTAAAGTTTTGAGACCGAGAAAGTAACATGCACATTTCTTTGGGGTCAGTGCCAACAAACAAACATATTATGCAATCTTCTAAATAACATGCACATGTTATGCAATCTTTCTTTTGCTTAAAATAGTTTTTATAATTTTTAATTCATAATAAAAATTCACTATATTTTGATCACTAATTTTCTTATGATGATAGTGTCAATATTCAAAAGTTTTATATGTGTAAATAAAAAAAATTATATTATCGTTTATTATAAATATTTTATATTATATTGTGGTCCTATAGCTGGAAAAATAAATCTCTACAATTTTGCATAAACAATACTCAATTCGTAAAAATAAAGAATATTTTATATTAATTAAAATTTAGAAATTATTTATCATTATAAAACATTGTGATTGACCCATTTTGATATTATTTTTTTAAAATATAGTAGGAGTGCACATTAGAATGAGCATACCAACAACAAAGAATTGAAAAATATAAAATATCTGGTAAGTTGGTAACGAAGCAAGTAATGATATAACATAAATGTTGAATTATCAACAAACAAAAAAAAACTAAATGTTGACACCCAGGTTCGAAGGGAGTAACGGTTGAAAAAGTAGCCGAGATATTTTAAAAGTTGGTTTCAACAACTTCTTCAAAAGTACTTAATTAATATATTTTACACATAAAATATTTATTAAGTGCTTCTCCAAAATCATGTTTGGCCCAACTTCTCCTTATATTGAATAGAAAAGTTTAAAAAAAATATGGCCAAACACTACCTAAGAAGACAGAAGTTACTAATTAACTAAGAAAATTTAAGAAGAAATAATTTTTCGTTAGATTTAAAAGAGAAGATTTATAACAAATGAAATATTAATGAGACCGTTTAGTTTCCAAGGTTTATAACAAATGAAATATAAGAAGTGATTTCCAGTATTATAGTAGTAGTAGATAAAGAAGGTTAGAAGGGAGAATAAAAATTATACCGTCACTCCCTTTGATTTCTAACGGGACTGAGAAGTGCTTTGGGACATAAAATTTTAAGCAGGCTGAGATCCACGTTATTCATCCTCTTGGAACACAAGTATGTAAGAAAAGGAGCTACTGGGAAGTAATACTTGAACTTATGTTATTAACACTTCAAGAAGGCGGATTCTAGCTTGCGTAGTATTTGTTTAAAAGAGTTCCAATATTAATGATTGTGATGAAGTACCTGCAACTTCTTTCTATAGTTGGTAGGTAGTAGATTTAAATTGTTTATTAATTGTTTTAACGTTCTATGTTGACAATTATATTTTACTATAAAGTGTACATAATGTTTTTGATTTTGATTTTAACATTAAAAAACATAATTTTCTAAAATAATTATTTTATTTTAAAATCAAACCAAAATCTATATCTATATCTATATTATTTGGTACTTATTTTTCAAGCAATTGTGTACACGTGGCATGACCAAAAGAATTCTCTTTTCTCATAGTTTTGTAATTAAATGTGTTTCATTTTCTTAATACTTCAATTTGTTATAAATGTAGTGTATTATGGTTTGGTAAAACAAAATAGGAAGTTTTTTATTCTTACTTTCTCTAAGCAATAAATAATAAAAAACGTAATTATCATATTTACACTAAATTCATGATACTGATAAAACTTCCAATTTAGTTTCTCTAAACATTATTTAGTTTTTAAACAACAAAAAACGTAATAAGCACTATTTATTTTTTCTAATCATTATATAGATGAAGTACTAGGCAATTTTCGATATGAATTGTTTTTGAGAGACTACGTATATCTATTTTTTAAAATAAAAACTACTCTTATATATAAAATGCAATATTATGGAGGACTAAAGTCTAAAATTACCATAGTACCAAAAAAGAGTTTAAAATTACCACTAAAATTAAATAAAGACTAAACTTAAAAAAAAAAACATAAATTTATAGAGACTAGAAATATATTTGATCCGTCAAAAAAAAAAAAGAAACATAATTGATCCTACATTTTTTTGTATAATTTTTATACATGTAGTAAAAAAAATGAAAGCATAATTTATATTTAACATTTTGGCAAAAGAAAATTATGTTATTATCATCACTATTGTTAACATTATCATCAAAAAATTTAAGTAAATGTTTAATCTTTTTTTTTTGACGCAATTTAATCATATTTTTTTGAAAGTCTTAAAAATGATATGATCCATATATGTATCTTTAGACAAAAAATGTGTGCTTTATTATAATAAAAAAAAACATATGGTTTAAAAGTGGCTTTGAAAATTAGTAATTAAGACAGAGACAATTTATCCTAAACTTTCGCATATGTATTAAAACGGTTAAATAAAAGGTGTGCCTATCTCAACATTACCCTAATCCTTACACTATATAAAGGCAGCCATTGATAATAAATTATCAGACCATTGTTTGTCTTTTTGTTTTTTTCAAATTTTCAACTAATGTAAATCTCTCTTCACCAAGGGCGTGTTCATAGACTAATCCTGCCCAACCCAGACATTCAGGAGTCGAGTCATCTAAAAAGTTTACAGCCTCTCCTCCTCAAGCTAAAACCAATTTTTCCATGTTTGTCATCTTTGCTCTGCGGAGGGCAATTATCTACAACACAAGAACAAAATGATCAACATGCGGTTATTTTCCACAACCTTCACAACACCAATATCAATCAATTCCAAACACAAGTTCAAACAAAAAAAGAAATCAAACCTTAATTTGAGAATGGTTAGAAGTGACGGAAGCTTCAGCTGAGAAACCACGGACAAGAGGTCGGGGTTGCTTTGGGTATCCTACATTAACTAGTACAATACCCCCATCTATAAAGCTTTCATCAAAGTTGCACCTTATATTGATGTCAAATTTTCCATATCCCTGATGGCCCCATTCAGTGCCATGGGAATTTTGAATAAGCCAGTATCGAACTAGCTCTCCCCCTACCCATTCACTTCTGTACCCGATTAATAGAATGCTCTATTGTCTTTGTCTTTCCAAAAAGTCGCGCAGGGAGGCCCCCTGTAAATACCAGTTTGATGAAAACAAAAATTAATTAAATATTATTAATTTTATATTTCAAAAGCAAAAAATATTTAGAATCAACTAAAAGTTACTCACTCCTCGCCAGTTTCCCATATCAATGGTCCAACGTATTGTCACGGTTCGGGACCTATTTGTCGTGACAAGTAGACTGGTATATCACTAGGTGCTTGTTGGAACAAAGGATGTTCAGAATCTGACTCTTAGTGTTTTGATGATAACAAAGTATTAATGAACAATAGGGTATTTTAATGTTTAATTTTAAGTGTGCAGATTAAATTATTATGTTGATTGAACTAAGCTCTGAAACAAAGCATTAGCATGGATATCATTAGCATGGATATCAGAAGCATGGATATCAGAAGCATGGACATCAGAAGCTAAGATATCAGAAGCTAAGATATCAGAAGAAAAGCTAATCAGAAGCAAGTCATCTCAGAAGCTATGTTGAATCAGAAGCAACGCATTGAGAAGACCAACAGTTTCAGAAGCTGAAGACTCAGAAGCATATGTCAAATACATAGGCTCTGAATGACAAGCCAGGAATGTCAGTGTTAACTGATAGTGATTCAATGATTGGAAATCATTTGAATTAAAGGCTATGATTGATTGATACATCATAGTACTACAACCTTATCATCAAGGATTGTGACGTTAGTACTATTTTACTCCATAAGGACGAATATTCTCAAGAAAAAGGAATAACAGGATAAGCATTACCAAAATTGGCAAATATTCCATGTTACCTTGTCCTTTTCACAGCTGGCTTGAAAATGACCTCTGCAACGGTCATTATCTTCAAACGTCTCTATTTCCTCTTCACATATAAATAGAGAAAATCTCTTTGAAGATCAAGGTTACAACATATAACAACAACGCACGCACTGATACAACTTTACTCCTTTACATAAGACTAAAAGCACTGCTTCTGAAACTATTTCTGTTGTGCTTCTAACACTCTGTTTTTTCTAATTCATTAGGAATTCTGTGTTAGAGTCTTAAGAGTCTTGAGTTGTAATCTTAAGAAAACTCTTGATTTTATAATCAAGTGTTTATCACTTTCTATCTTATTTCTTTTATATTAGGAAGTCTCTTGCAAGTGTGCTTGAGCAAGTAGGAAGTCTCTTACTAGTGTGTTTGAGCATTGTAATAGTCTAGGTGATTATAGTGAAATCCCTTGGAAGTGCAAGGGGACTGGACTACTCTCGTTTTGTGAGAGGAACCAGTATAAAATTGCTTGTCTCGCCTCTCTCTCTATCCTTACTCTTTTGTGTGAGTGTGTTAATTGTGTTTCTTTATCCGCTGGTGCTTCTGATAAGCTTCAGAACTTAGCAGAAGTTTTCAAAATACCAAAACACAATTCAACCCCCCCCTTCTTGTGTTTTTCACACCTTCAATTGGTATCAGAGACTGGTTTGTTACGCATCACTTAACAGTGAGACAAAAAGATCCTGAAAAACACAATGTCTGAAGATTCAAGTTCAAAGAATGTTGCTATTCCATATGATTACAATTCTGAAAAGTCTGAGAAAATTGGTGGAACTTATAGCAAAGCACCCAAGTTCAATGGTGATCAATCAACCTTCAACTGGTGGAAATACAAAATCTATCCTCATATCATTGCTGAAGATGAAGGTTTGTGGGATATCATTGAAGAAGGTGTTAGTTTTCAAGATAAGCTTGATGAAGATGGTAAGACAACAACAGCTGTAAAGAAGACCTTCATAGCTGAACAGAAGAAAGAATGGAAGAGACACAACAGAGCTATTTCTATCCTTGCTAGCTGTATCACTCATGATGAGTTTTTGAAACTTGGAAATAGATCTAGTGCTAAGGGTATTTATGACTCTTTGTGTGCTACTTATGAAGGAAACCAACAAGTGAAAGAAGCAAAGGCTAATCTTCTGGTTCATCAGTATGAAATGTTTAAGATGAAAGACACAGAAAGCATTGAAGAAATGTATGCAAGGTTTAAAATCTTGGTTTCTGGTCTTGGAGTCTTAAAGAAAAGTTATACCACTGCTGATCATGTTAAGAAGATTCTGAGGTGTTTACCACCCAAGTGGAGACCTAAGGTCACTGCTATACAAGAAGCAAAAGATCTCAATACCTTAAGCCTAGAAGAGTTAACTAGTTCTCTCATAAGTCACGAGATGGAACTAGCTTCTGATGAGCCTAAGAAGAAATCAAAGTCATTGGCTTTGCCAGCAACTTTGAAATCTCCTAAAGCTTTAAAGGCTAAAGTTATTGAATCTGATGCTGATGAATCTTCTGTAGATGAACAGGAGGATGGATCAGATGAGGAACTCTTTGCTCTGCTTTCAAAGTTCAGGAAATGGAATAAGTACAAAAACAACAAAGCTTCTGGAAGAAGTTCTGGTTCTAAGAGTTATGGGAACAAAAACTCAAATTCTAAAGACAAGAAAGATGGTTCCAAAAATAGTTGTTTCAACTGCAAAAAGACTGGTCATTTTATTGCTGATTGTCCTTATTTGAACTCAAATGATAAAGGGAAAAAGGGCAACTTCAAGAACAGAATGAAGAAAAGTCTTATGGCTACTTTTGAAGATCTTGAGAAGTTATCAGATACTGAAGAAGATGATGAGGAAGCAAATCTAGCACTTATGGCTACAACATCTTCTGATATGAATCTGATATGGAGAATGAATCTGACACTGATGATATTGATGAGGTAATTTCTAAACTTCCTCATGATAAGCTTCTTATTGCTCTCAGAGACACTATGAAGCAATACATAAACAAGTCAAATGATTTCAAAAGTTTAAAAACTAAAATTGACTTGCTTACAGAGAAATCTGACCAACTTCAATCTCAATATAATGAATCTCTTTTGAAAATTAAAGAGCTTGAAGAAGGTTGTGTTGCTTGTAACAAATCACATGATAAGCACGAAGTTGTTTTTCATGAGTTTGTTAAACAAAATGTTAACAAGAGCAAAGTTGCTTCCATGATTTACAGTGTGAGCAAGAACAAAGGATATGGACTTGGTTATTCTGCATCTTCTGATAAAGAAAAATCAAGTCAGTCTGTTTGTTTAAGCAAAACACCTCCTCCTCTCTATTCTACTTTCATATCAGAAACTGGTAATTCTGAGAAAGCTTCACAAACTTCTGTTTTGAATAAGGGAAAATCAAAAGTCTCAGAAGATAACAAATCAGTGATTTTTGATAACTCAAATTCAAAAATGAGATACTCAGAAGTAAAGATTCTGAAGAGACCAGTTCCTAAACCAACTAAGGTTCTGAGAACTTCAGAAGCTAGTACTTCTGATACAAAGTCTGTGAAACCTATTAGAAGTTTTGGCAAGAAGAAGTATGCTCCTCAAACTGGTTTTCAAAAATCATACTTCCACAAGACCTACACTAACCCATCAGGACCCAACAAGTTGTGGGTACCAAAATCTGAAATAGTTTATGTTGCAGGTTTGCACTCAAAAAGAGAAAAACTCAAGTACATGGTACCTGGACAGTGGCTGCTCTCGACACATGACAGGAGAAAAGCATTTATTCCTCACCCTGAATCTGAAAAAGGGAGGATCTGTAGGATTTGGTGGGAACCAAAAAGGCACAATAATTGGTACTGGTACAGTAGGTAATTCCTTCTCTACTATTTCTGATGTTCTTCTTGTTGATGGACTTTATCATAACCTTCTTAGCATAAGCCAATTATGTGATAATGGTTATGAAGTTGTTTTTAATAAGAACATATGTACTGTAAACAGATACTCTGATAAGTCTGTAGTTTTCAAAGGAAAAAGGAAAGGCAATGTTTACAAAATCAATCTTTTTGAATTAGTAGAACAACAAGTTGTTTGTCTTCTGACTCTGAGTGAAGAAAAGTGGGTCTGGCATAAAAGATTAGGACATGCTAACTGGAGATTAATCTCTAAGCTAAGTAGTCAAGATCTTGTGAGAGGCCTACCTGTTTTAAAATATCAGTCAGACACAATTTGTGGTCCTTGTCAAAAAGGAAAGCTTTTCAAAAGCTCTTTTAAAGATAAAAACATTGTCTCTACCACAAGACCTTTGGAACTGCTTCATATTGATTTATTTGGACCAGTCAGTACTGCTTCAATAAATGGTAAGAAGTATGGACTTGTCATTGTAGATGATTTCAGTAGATGGACATGGGTTAGATTCCTGAGATCCAAGGAGGATACATATTATGTGTTTAAAACCTTCTGCACTCAAATACAAGTTGAAAAAGACTTGAAAATTGTCAAGGTTAGAAGTGATCATGGTGGTGAGTTTGAAAATGAACCTTTTGAAATCTATTGTGAAAACAATGGAATTCTTCATGAGTTCTCATCTCCTAGAACACCACAGCAAAATGGGGTTGTAGAGAGAAAGAACAGATCTTTACAAGAAATGGCCAGAACCATGATGCATGAAACTAACCTAGCAAAACATTTTTGGGCAGAAGCTATAAACACTGCTTGTTATATTCAAAATAGGATCTATATCAGACCTTTATTGAATAAAACAGCATATGAATTGTTCAAAGGAAGAAAACCTGATATTTCTTATTTTCATCAATTTGGTAGTACATGTTACATTCTGAATTCTAAAGTTCATTTAAAGAAATTTGACTCTAAAGCTTCTAAGGGTATCTTTATTGGATATTCTGAACGCTCTAAGTCATACAGAGTGTATAATTCTGAAACAAACACTGTTGAAGAATCTATGCATGTAAGATTTGATGACAAAGAGCCTGATAATGATAAGTCAGAGCTAGTTGAAGTTATTGCAGATAATCCAGATTCAGAAGTTGAAACTATAGAGGTTAACAAGAGTTCAGAACCTGAAACAACTTCTGATGATCAAGAAACTGCTCCTTCTGAAGATGTTCAAACTCCTCAAATTGATAGTGATTCTGATGCTGAGATTGAAGAAGTTATTAAGAAAAATTCATTCAAATATAAGTCATCTCATCCAGAAGAGTTGATCATTGGAAATAAAGAAAGTCCTAGAAAAACAAGGTCAAGCTCACAAAATGAAGATGCAATGGTCAGTTTGGTTTCTCTCAATGAACCAAAGACTATTGATGAAGCTCTCAAAGAAAAAGCTTGGATCTTAGCTATGAAAGATGAACTACATCAGTTTGACAGAAATGAAGTTTGGAATCTAGTTCCTAGACCAAAAGACAAGAACATTATTGGAACAAAATGGGTATTCTGAAATAAGCTCAATGAAAAAGGAGAAGTAACTAGAAACAAAGCAAGATTAGTTGCACAAGGTTACAGTCAACAGGAAGGAATTGATTACACAGAAACTTTTGCTCCAGTTGCAAGATTGGATGCAATCAGGTTATTTCTTTCCTATGCAGTTAACCTTGGTATTACTTTATATCAAATGGATGTGAAGAGTGCATTTCTTAAAGGTTTTATTACTGAAGAAGTATATGTCAAACAACCTCCTGGTTTTGAAAATATTCAAAATCCTGATCATGTTTATAAACTTCAAAAGTCACTTTATGGTCTTAAACAAGCTCCTAGAGCTTGGTATGATAGACTAAGTAACTTTTTGGTTGATAATGGTTTTGAAAAAGGACAAGTTGACTGTACACTATTTAGAAAAACCTTGAAGAAAGACATTCTGATCGTTCAGATTTATGTTGATGATATTGTTTTTGGTTCAACTAATGCTACTCTATGCAAGAATTTCTCTAAGTTAATGGAAAAAGAATTTGAAATGAGCATGATGGGAGAAATGAAGTTCTTTCTTGGAATTCAAATCAATCAAACAAAGGAAGGAACTTACATTCATCAAACCAAATATACAAAGGATCTCTTGAAAAAGTTCAATCTTGAAGATTGTAAGCCAATGAATACTCCAATGCATCCAACAACAAGCATGAGTCTAGATGAATCTGAAGGCAAAGTTGATCAGAAGTTATATAGAGGTATGATTGGTTCTCTACTCTATCTAACTGCATCTAGACCTGATATTATGTTCTCTGTATGCTTGTGTGCAAGATTTCAATCAGATCCTAGAGAATCTCATCTCACTGCTGTGAAGAGAATCTTTAGATATCTGAAAGCTACTTGTAATTTTGGATTACTTTATAAGAAATCCAAGAAATATGAGTTAAATGGATTCTGTGACGCTGATTATGCTGGAGATAAACTAGAAAGAAAATCAACAAGTGGCAGTTGCCAATTTATGGGTGAAAATCTTATCTCCTGGTGTAGCAAGAGGCAGACCACCATTGCTATGTCCACAGCAGAAGCAGAATACATTTCAGCTGCAAAATGTTGCACACAACTTCTTTGGATGAAATATCAATTAGAAGATTATCATATAAGCAGTCACTATATACCTTTATATTGTGATAACACTGCAGCCATTCAGCTTTCTAAAAATCCTATTTTACACTCTAGAGCAAAACATATTGAGATCAAACATCATTTTATAAGAGATTATGTTGAGAAAGGTGTTATAGATATCAAGTTTGTTGATACTGAAAAACAATGGGCTGATATTTGTACAAAACCTTTAGCTGTTGAAAGATTTGATTTCATAAAGAAAAATCTCAACATGGTGTTTGTTCCTGATTGTTAAGTTCTTTTGAGTAAAACTGTTTTTAAAATCTGATAAGGATCAGAAGATGTTGAACCTCAGAACCTCAAGGTCAGAAGTTCTGATGAGTAACTACTTCTGATAAATATCAGAATCAAAAGAATGGTTCTGATGTGATAGTGGAACAGTTTAAAATTTTTTTTAACTGCTGTCCACTAACGCACCAGTTATTTAAATAATTTTTTTCTAATACACGTGTCTTTTTGCAATTAGATGAGTATTGGTTTATGATGAGTTTAGCGCTTAAAAATGAATATGACTACTCTGTCCTTTTGTGTGTTGTACTGTTTGTTTGTTTTCTAAAAATATACACTTATATCACTTGCACACAAACACGTTCACAACCCACACTTTTTCATATTCTTTCTAAACCTCCAACTCTTCAGTTCTCTTTCTTCCCTCTCTAGCAAAACCAAAACCCTAACCCTCAACAATGGCATCATCATCTGCTCTCACTCCTTCTGTTAAACCTATAGTTGATTTGGAAAATCAAAGGAAGTACAAAATCAGAAAGGATACTATGGTTTTCAAGTTTGAAAGTTTAAAGAGCGTTGTAGAGAAACGGGTCGACTTTGAAAGTCTAAAAGCAAATGGATTCGATTTACAAGAAATGTTCTACTATCAAGGATTAGAACGTTACTTCAATATTCTGAATGGTCCTATCTATGAAGACATGGTCAAAGAGTTTTGGATGAAAGCATACGTTTTTGACAAACAATCTGCGTATGTTGAAGTTCAAAATCTGGTGAAGAAAAACCCTTCACTGAAAGGGAAATCTAGAAAGGAATTGGGTCTTCCTGAGATAACCCAAACGGAAATAAGGTCAAACATTGCTGGAATGGATATCAAGATTACTACTGATCACATTGCAAAAGTGTTGAATATTCCAAATCATGGTATTCAACTGTCTGGTTTCAAGACTAAACCACAAGATCCAACAGTTCAAGCAACCTTGTTTGAAAATGTTAACTCAAATGTACAGAGAGATTTGAAACCTTTCTTCAAATCTGTTTACAAGGTGATGTTCGAATCAATTGCTACAAAGGTTGGTGGCACTGACTGTATTTCTTCTGAACAGAAATACTTCATGCATTTTCTTCATGGTATGATCAGAATGAATATGGCAAAATACATTTTTGATCATCTGTGTGAAGTTATCAAAAATAGCATTGAAAAAGGTCATGCCAACTGTCATCATGTTAGATTGCTGTCACACATCTTTTATCTAAGCAACTTCCATGAAATTCTGAAAAAGAATTATCCAACTTTTGTCAAGTCTTCTTATATGGAATCAAGGATTGTTGATGGTAAGTCCTTGAAGAAGATGTTCTTAATCAAAGGGAAAGTTGTTGTTCCTAACAATCCTTTGCTTATGAACAAGCAAGAAGAAGAGTTTGAATCAACCTTTCCTGCTGTAGACATTGAACAAGGAAAGAAGATTGCTGATGGTCTGTTTAATCATTGGGATGAGGAGTATGGTCTGGAAACTCCTGGAAACGAAGTTGATATAACCAAGCTGGGATTTGATCAGAAACAAGATTTTGTGATGAAGACTGCTGTCACCAGAGATAGAGTCAAAATCAAACAACCTTCTGTTGGTGGTGTTAAGATCATGACAGAACAAGAGCTTGAAGTTAAGGAAAAGGAAGTAAGGTCTAAGAAGCTTGAGGACAAGAACAAAAAACAAGAGGAAAAGGGTTGATGTGTCTGTTGAAGAATCTGATGATGATGAAGAACCTTTGATTACAAAAAGGGAGAGAATTGCCAGAGACAGAGCTGCTCACAAACGTCAGAAGCATCAAGGTACATCTTCTAACACTATTAATAATGAGTCTGCAGAATCTCAATTTAGAAATGAACCTGCTTCTGAGTCTGTTTTTAAAATTCCTTCTCCAATCAAACCATCATCTGAACCTATATCAGAACCAAATGTTTTAGATATGCTATCTGAACATTTGTCACCTCAAACCATTCATACAGAAACTAAGAGCTTACCTGAAACTCCATCCAAACCTTCTGTTGTTATACCTTCTCCTTCTGAGAAATCAGGTCTTGAGAAGTTTAAAGAAAAATATGGTGATCCTCTTAGTGATGTTAGCTCTGATTCTGATACTGAAACTGATCACACAAATCCTATCCCCACTCCAATTCATGTTGACACTCCTCCACATGTTACTCAACCTTCCATCCCAACCATAGAGATTGTTAATCCTTTAACAAAATCATCTTCACAAACTCAACCTGCTTTCACAGTCAGCTTACCTGAATCACCTCAATCCCCAGTCTCACCTCCATCTAATCTTGAACAAAATATCAATCAAACTGTTTCTGAGCCTGAAATAACTTATCAATCCATTCTTGAAAGCATTCAAACCCAACATTCTAACCAAACTGTTTCTAGCATTGAGATTCTAGCTAGGCTTGTTAATAATGATGTTAGAAGAATGCACAGCTTAAAGTCTGAACGAGGCATTATGCCAAGTCAGATTGTTGAAAAGTTTGATGAGATTGACAATGCTCATAGGTTGATCATAGCTGCTTTGAAGAAAAAGTATGTTGATGAGCTAGTGTATGAACATCTGCAATTCACTGACTCTTTTGAAAATACATTTGGAAGTGCTCTTCAAAAGAAAAGATTGATGTTAACTAACTTATCACATTATGAGATGGAAGCTCTGAAGGCTGAAGAAAGGAAACAAAGGTTACTAGAACAGGAGTTAATGATGAAAGAAGATGTAAATGTTTTAAGTACTAGTGACTTTGATACTGTTATGGTTGAAAGTTCTGATGCTGCTGATACAAGGATTCTAAAGGTTGAACAGATTCAAAGAGAACAAAGAGATAAACTCTTAGTGCTGGAAGCTGGTCTGGAAGAGGTCAAGACTAATCAGATGGATCTGAAAGAAACTATCAATAAGAATGCTGAGAAGTCTGACAAAGCTCTTGAGAAGATGATGATGTTGCTTATCTCAAGACTTCCTTCTAACCCCTCCTCATCTCAACCCTAGGATTCTATGTTTGCGCACAAATTTTTTTTAAGTGGTTGTAATATTTGAACAAGTTTTATTTCTGTTAATTGCATGAATATCTTTTGTTTACTTAATTTGTTTTGATTGCTGTTAACTGTTTGCATTGTTTTGTTTAATTATATGCTTTTGAAAAGTATGTCAAACACAAAGAAATTATAGAAAAAGATTTCAAAACAAAACCATAAATCTTTATTGATTAAATAGAATATCATTACATAAGGTCCTAAATCTATTTAGAATCTAAATCTGACTTCTGAGAGTCACCAGAGCCTGAGGTTTCTGTTGGAGAATGATAATTCTCCAAGTACCTCAGATAATCAAAATCTGGCTTATCAGAACTAGAAGAGGATCCTTCTGAAGAACATTCACATTGTTCTGGATCATATGTTCTGAGAAATTCTCTGTAATCAGAATCAGTATCATCAGAATCTGATGAGAGATTGATGTATACTGGTGGTTGTGGCTTTGTTTTTGATCTGGTTCTATAACTTCTTCTTAATGGAACTGAAGAAGATGCTTCACCCTTGACCTTCTTTGCTTTTGGTTTTGTTTTCTTTGGTGATTCTTCTTTCTTCACTTCTTGGGGAGCCTCACCCTTATTTGCTCTTCTATCCTTATCCATTATTTCTGATAATAATGTGTGGAAGTGTTGAGTGAATTGAAATGGTGTTGCTCTCTTCTTTTATAGACTTTTATAGAGTCATAGTCTCTCAGTTCTTGGAATCAGACAATTTCTTTAATGAAGTTGTTGTAACTGTTTTTCTGACTTGACTCTTTGAAAGTTGTGTTTTTGACTGATCTTTTTACGCGCTTTTTAAATGTCTTTACTTCTTTTTATACAAACTGTTTTTGTTTGATGGCAAAAGGGGGAGTAAGAGTCATTAATTAATGAGTTTTGAAGCGCTATTAACTGAAACCAATTAAAAGAATCTGTTTAATTTTACGTTTTCTTTGATTATTTTATCTGTTTATTTATTCTGGAAAATAATATTTTATGTTGAACTAAGTTCTTCATATGATGATAAATGGAAAGAGTGCAATTTTTCCATTAATTGTCAGACTCAGGGGGAGAGCTTACAACACTAGTCTCTAAGAGTCAAATTATGAAGAATTTGAGTCACAATAAAATTATATTCTTAAACTATTTTAATTACTAAATGTTACAACTTAGGGGGAGCATGCAAAGCTTATGAACCTCTGTTGAACATAGTAAATTAAAATAACAACCATTGTTAATTAATACTAGATTTGTCATCAATCAAAAAGGGGGAGATTGTTGGAACAAAGGATGTTCAGAATCTGACTCTTAGTGTTTTGATGATAACAAAGTATTAATGAACAATAGGGTATTTTAATGTTTAATTTTTAAGTGTGCAGATTAAATTATTATGTTGATTGAACTAAGCTCTGAAACAAAGCATTAGCATGGATATCATTAGCATGGATATCAGAAGCATGGATATCAGAAGCATGGACATCAGAAGCTAAGATATCAGAAGCTAAGATATCAGAAGAAAAGCTAATCAGAAGCAAGTCATCTCAGAAGCTATGTTGAATCAGAAGCAACGCATTGAGAAGACCAACAGTTTCAGAAGCTGAAGACTCAGAAGCATATGTCAAATACATAGGCTCTGAATGACAAGCCAGGAATGTCAGTGTTAACTGATAGTGATTCAATGATTGGAAATCATTTGAATTAAAGGCTATGATTGATTGATACATCATAGTACTACAACCTTATCATCAAGGATTGTGACGTTAGTACTATTTTACTCCATAAGGACGAATATTCTCAAGAAAAAGGAATAACAGGATAAGCATTACCAAAATTGGCAAATATTCCATGTTACCTTGTCCTTTTCACAGCTGGCTTGAAAATGACCTCTGCAACGGTCATTATCTTCAAACGTCTCTATTTCCTCTTCACATATAAATAGAGAAAATCTCTTTGAAGATCAAGGTTACAACATATAACAACAACGCACGCACTGATACAACTTTACTCCTTTACATAAGACTAAAAGCACTGCTTCTGAAACTATTTCTGTTGTGCTTCTGACACTCTGTTTTTTCTAATTCATTAGGAATTCTGTGTTAGAGTCTTAAGAGTCTTGAGTTGTAATCTTAAGAAAACTCTTGATTTTATAATCATGTGTTTATCACTTTCTATCTTATTTCTTTTATATTAGGAAGTCTCTTGCAAGTGTGCTTGAGCAAGTAGGAAGTCTCTTACTAGTGTGTTTGAGCATTGTAATAGTCTAGGTGATTATAGTGAAATCCCTTGGAAGTGCAAGGGGACTGGACTACTCTCGTTTTGTGAGAGGATCCAGTATAAAATTGCTTGTCTCGCCTCTCTCTCTATCCTTACTCTTTTGTGTGAGTGTGTTAATTGTGTTTCTTTATCCGCTGGTGCTTCTGATAAGCTTCAGAACTTAGCAGAAGTTTTCAAAATACCAAAACACAATTCAACCCCCCCCCCCCTTCTTGTGTTTTTCACACCTTCAGTGCTAACATCCTATAATTGACTTTAAAAAAAACCTATAAAATTAAATTAAGTCGGTATATAGTACAGTAAAAAAATCGAAAGAAAATAACAAAATACAAACGTAGATATATATTAATATTAAAGTAAAATACTTGATCTCATGTGGTCTTCGAACATTGCATTTTGCTGTATATGGACGCGATTCATCAGATACACATCCCATAGTTCTTAACCATTCAAAAGCATCAGCAATAAGTTTTCCTTTTATGTCTTCCTCTATACTACCTACTAAGTTCTCATAAATATCTTGATTCGATAGAAGTATGTCCTCATATCCAATTTTTTGACAATAGTACTCTACCGCTTCGATAGTCAGGAAGTCATAACAACAACTACAGTAAAAAATAAAAGAAATTAGTATATTACATTAACACAGCTACATAACATAATACAAATCATAGCATACACACATTTTTCGACTAACAAAATAGCATGAAATTGTTTAAAGTAAAGATAAAAATAAATTACATATTCCTACATAACATAGCATATATACATATTTTAAAGTAAAAATGTTGTGATACATTTTCTTGTTGGCACACTACATGATAACCACAATATTTATTATTTTATTTTAATAACTACTCTATTAATTTACTACTTTTCCACAAACGTGGACAGAAACAAACGTTAGTTGGTTCGGTGGTGATTGATGTTGAATTTGATAGAAAATATCAAGGTTCCATTCTCCGCAACAGTGTTTATGAAGGGACTTAAAGTATGGAACCATTTGAAACCAAAACTCGTTTCAAACTCTAGACTACATTTATTAAGACTCTCTTCCTTTAAAATCCAAAGGATGAAAACTAAAAATAATTATAAAACACAAATAACTTGTACCTAAAAAATGAATAAAAAACTTTAGAGTAATTTTAAATTATTACCATTAATGCAATATTTCCTGTACAGATTTTATTCATCGAGAACGCATTCAAATTCAATACAACACTTTTTTTTAAAGCAAACTCAACACCACACTTAAAACATGCATATGTGATTCAACCAAGATAAACCTACATATATCACCGATACATTCTCTATTCTCTCTGTCTTAAATCTTTGATCTTTTCATTTTTTAGTTTTGTTTCTAAACTTGTCCATTGCAAAAATAAAGAATTCATTAATGGTAAAAATGATTGAACTAAATAATTTTTAGAGTATCATTTTTAAATCCACTTGCAAAACTTTAAAATGACTAAAGTTTTGAGACCGAGAAAGTAACATGCACATTTCTTTGGGGTCAGTGCCAACAAACAAACATATTATGCAATCTTCTAAATAACATGCACATGTTATGCAATCTTTCTTTTGCTTAAAATAGTTTTTACAATTTTTAATTCATAATAAAAATTCACTATATTTTGATCACTAATTTTCTTACGATGATAGTGTCAGTATTCAAAAGTTTTATATGTGTAAATTAAAAAAATTATATTATCGTTTATTATAAATATTTTATATTATATTGTGGTCCTATAGCTGGAAAAATAAATCTCTACAATTTTGCATAAACAATACTCAATTCGTAAAAATAAAGAATATTTTATATTAATTAAAATTTAGAAATTATTTATCATTATAAAACATTGTGATTGACCCATTTTGATATTATTTTTTTAAAATATAGTAGGAGTGCACATTAGAATGAGCATACCAACAACAAAGAATTGAAAAATATAAAATATATTGTAAGTTGGTAACGAAGCAAGTAATGATATAACATAAATGTTGAATTATCAACAAACAAAAAAAAACTAAATGTTGACACCCAGGTTCGAAGGGAGTAATGGTTGAAAAAGTAGCCGATATATTTTAAAAGTTGGTTTCAACAACTTTTTCAAAAGTACTTAATTAATATATTTTACACATAAAATATTTATTAAGTGCTTCTCCAAAATCATGTTTGGCCCAACTTCTCCTTATATTGAATAGAAAAGTTTAAAAAAAGTATGGCCAAACACTACCTAAGAAGACAGAAGTTACTAATTAACTAAGAAAATTTAAGAAGAAATAATTTTTCGTTAGATTTAAAAAAGAAGATTTATAACAAATGAAATTTTAATGAGACCGTTTAGTTTCCAAGGTTTATAACAAATGAAATATAAGAAGTGATTTCCAGTATTATAGTAGTAGTAGATAAAGAAGGTTAGAAGGGAGAATAAAAATTATACCGTCACTCCCTTTGATTTCTAACGGGACTGAGAAGTGCTTTGGGACATAAAATTTTAGGCAGGCTGAGATCCACGTTATTCATCCTCTTGGAACACAAGTATGTAAGAAAAGGAGCTACTAGGAAGTAATACTTGAACTTATGTTATTAACACTTCAAGAAGGCGGATTCTAGCTTGCGTAGTATTTGTTTAAAATAGTTCCAATATTAATGATTGTGATGAAGTACCTGCAACTTCTTTCTATAGTTGGTAGGTAGTAGATTTAAATTGTTTATTAATTGTTTTAACGTTCTATGTTGACAATTATATTTTACTATAAAGTGTACATAATGTTTTTGATTTTGATTTTAACATTAAAAAACATAATTTTCTAAAATAATTATTTTATTTTAAAATCAAACCAAAATCTATATCTATATCTATATTATTTGGTACCTATTTTTCAAGCAATTGTGTACACGTGGCATGACCAAAAGAATTCTCTTTTCTCATAGTTTTGTAATTAAATGTGTTTCATTTTTTTAATACTTCAGTTTGTTATAAATGTAGTGTATTATGGTTTGGTAAAACAAAATAGGAAGTTTTTTATTCTTACTTTCTCTAAGCAATAAATAATAAAAAACGTAATTATCATATTTACACTAAATTCATGATACTGATAAAACTTCCAATTTAGTTTCTTTAAACATTATGTAGTTTTTAAAAAACAAAAAACGTAATAAGCACTATTTATTTTTTCTAATCATTATATAGATGAAGTACTAGGCAATTTTCGATATGAATTGTTTTTGAGAGACTACGTATATCTTTTTTTTTAAAATAAAAACTACTTTTATATATAAAATGCAATATTATGGAGGACTAAAGTCTAAAATTACCATAGTACCAAAAAAGAGTTTAAAATTACCACTAAAATTAAATAAAGACTAAACTTAAAAAAAAAAACATAAATTTATACAGACTAGAAATATATTTGATCCGTCAAAAAAAAAAGAAACATATTTGATCCTACATTTTTTTGTATAATTTTTATACATGTAGTAAAAAAAATGAAAGCATAATTTATATTTAACATTTTGGCAAAAGAAAATTATTTTATTATCATCATCACTATTTTTAACATTATCATCAAAAAATTTAAGTAAATGTTTAATCTGTTTTTTTTTCACGCAATTTAATCATATTTTTTTGAAAATCTTAAAAATGATATGATCCATATATGTATCTTTATACAAAAAATGTGTTTTATTATAAAAAAAAAATGTATGGTTTAAAAGTGGCTTTGAAAATTAGTAATTAAGACAGAGACAATTTATCCTAAACTTTCGCATATGTATTAAAACGGTTAAATAAAAGGTGTGCCTATCTCAACATTACCCTAATCCTTACACTATATAAAGGCAGCCATTGATTATAAATTATCAGACCATTGTTTGTTTTTTTGTTTTTTTCAAATTTTCAACTAATGTAAATCTCTCTTCACCAAGGGCGTGTTCATAGACTAATCCTGCCCAACCCAGACATTCAGGAGTCGAGTCATCTAAAAAGTTTACAGCCTCTCCTCCTCAAGCTAAAACCAATTTTTCCATGTTTGTCATCTTTGCTCTGCGGAGGGCAATTATCTACAACACAAGAACAAAATGATCAACATGCGGTTATTTTCCACAACCTTCACAACACCAATATCAATCAATTCTAAACACAAGTTCAAACAAAAAAAGAAATCAAACCTTAATTTGAGAATGGTTAGAAGTGACGGAAGCTTCAGCTGAGAAACCACGGACAAGAGGTCGGGGTTGCTGTGGGTATCCTACATTAACTGGAACAATACCCCCATCTATAAAGCTTTCATCAAAGTTGCACCTCATATTGATGTCAAATTTTCCATATCCCTGATGGCCCCATTCAGTGCCATGGGAATTTTGAATAAGCCAGTATCGAACTAGCTCTCCCCCTACCCATTCACTTCTGTACCCGATTAATAGAATGCTCTGTAGTCTTTGTCTTTCCAAAAAGTCGCGCAGGGAGGCCCCCTATAAATACCAGTTTGATGAAAACAAAAATTAATTAAATATTATTAATTTTATATTTCAAAAGCAAAAAATATTTAGAATCAACTAAAAGTTACTCACTCCTCGCCAGTTTCCCATATCAATGGTCCAACGTATTGTCACGGTTCGGGACCTATTTGTCGTGACAAGTAGACTGGTATATCACTAGGTGCTAACATCCTATAATTGACTTTAAAAGAAACCTATAAAATTAAATTAAGTCGCTATATAGTACAGTAAAAAAGTTGAAAGAAAATAACAAAATACAAACGTAGATAAATATTAATATTAAAGTAAAATACTTGATCTCATGTGGTATTCGAACATTCCATTTTGCTGTATATGGAAGCGATTCATCAGATACACATCCCATAGTTCTTAACCATTCAAAAGCATCAGCAATAGATTTTCCTTTTATGTCTTCCTCTATACTACCTACTAAGTTCTCATAAATATCTTGATTCGATAGAAGTATGTCCTCATATCCAATTTTTTGACAATAGTACTCCACCGCTTCGATAGTCGGGAAGGCATAACAACAACTACAGTAAAAAATAAAAGAAATTACTATATTACATTAACACAGCTACATAATATAATACAAAACATAGCATACACATATTTTTCGACTAACAAAATAGCATGAAATTGTTTAAAGTAAAGATAAAAATAAATTACATATTCCTACATAACATAGCATATATACATATTTTAAAGTAAAAATGTTGTGATACATTTTCTTGTTGGCACACTACATGATAACCACAATATTTATTATTTTATTTTAATAACTACTCTATTAATTTACTACTTTTCCACAAACGTGGACAGAAACAAACGTTAGTTGGTTCGGTGGTGATTGATGTTGAACTTGATAGAAAATATCAAGGTTCCATTCTCCACAATAGTGTTTATGAAGGGACTTAAAGTATGGAACCACTTGAAACCAAAACTCGTTTCAAACTCTAAGGCTACATTTATTAAGACTCTCTTCCTTTAAAATCCAAAGGATGAAAACTAAAAATAATTATAAAACACAAATAACTTGTACCTAAAAAATGAATAAAAAACTTTAGAGTAATTTTAAATTATTACCATTAATGCAATATTTCCTGTACAAATTTTTATTCATCAAGAACGCATTCAAATTCAATACAACACTTTTTTTTAAAGCAAATTCAACACCACACTTAAAACTTGCATATGTGATTCAACCAAGATAAACCTACATATATCACCGATACATTCTCTATTCTCTCTGTCTTAAATCTTTGATCTTTTAATTTTTTAGTTTTGTTTCTAAACTTGTCCATTGCAAAAATAAAGAATTCATTAATGGTAAAAATGATTGAACTAAATAATTTTTAGAGTATCATTTTTAAATCCACTTGCAAAACTTTAAAATGACTAAAGTTTTGAGACCGAGAAAGTAACATGCACATTTCTTTGGGGTCAGTGCCAACAAACAAACATATTATGCAATCTTCTAAATAACATGCACATGTTATGCAATCTTTCTTTTGCTTAAAATAGTTTTTACAATTTTTAATTCATAATAAAAATTCACTATATTTTGATCACTAATTTTCTTACGATGATAGTGTCAGTATTCAAAAGTTTTATATGTGTAAATAAAAAAAATTATATTATCGTTTATTATAAATATTTTATATTATATTGTGGTCCTATAGCTGGAAAAATAAATCTCTACAATTTTGCATAAACAATACTCAATTCGTAAAAATAAAGAATATTTTATATTAATTAAAATTTAGAAATTATTTATCATTATAAAACATTGTGAATGACCCATTTTGATATTATTTTTTTAAAATATAGTAGGAGTGCACATTAGAATGAGCATACCAACAACAAAGAATTGAAAAATATAAAATATCTGGTAAGTTGGTAACGAAGCAAGTAATGATATAACATAAATGTTGAATTATCAACAAACAAAAAAAAACTAAATGTTGACACCCAGGTTCGAAGGGAGTAATGGTTGAAAAAGTAGCCGATATATTTTAAAAGTTGGTTTCAACAACTTCTTCAAAAGTACTTAATTAATATATTTTACACATAAAATATTTATTAAGTGCTTCTCCAAAATCATGTTTGGCCCAACTTCTCGTTATATTGAATAGAAAAGTTTAAAAAAAGTATGGCCAAACACTACCTAAGAAGACAGAAGTTACTAATTAACTAAGAAAATTTAAGAAGAAATAATTTTTCGTTAGATTTAAAAAAGAAGATTTATAACAAATGAAATATTAATGAGACCGTTTAGTTTCCAAGGTTTATAACAAATGAAATATAAGAAGTGATTTCCAGTATTATAGTAGTAGTAGATAAAGAAGGTTAGAAGGGAGAATAAAAATTATATCGTCACTCCCTTTGATTTCTAACGGGACTGAGAAGTGCTTTGGGACATAAAATTTTAGGCAGGCTGAGATCCACGTTATTCATCCTCTTGGAACACAAGTATGTAAGAAAAGGAGCTACTAGGAAGTAATACTTGAACTTATGTTATTAACACTTCAAGAAGGCGGATTCTAGCTTGCGTAGTATTTGTTTAAAATAGTTCCAATATTAATGATTGTGATGAAGTACCTGCAACTTCTTTCTATAGTTGGTAGGTAGTAGATTTAAATTGTTTATTAATTGTTTTAACGTTCTATGTTGACAATTATATTTTACTATAAAGTGTACATAATGTTTTTGATTTTGATTTTAACATTAAAAAACATAATTTTTTAAAATAATTATTTTATTTTAAAATCAAACCAAAATCTATATCTATATCTATATTATTTGGTACCTGTTTTTCAAGCAATTGTGTACACGTGGCATGACCAAAAGAATTCTCTTTTCTCCTAGTTTTGTAATTAAATGTGTTTCAATTTTTTAATACTTCAATTTGTTATAAATGTAGTGTATTATGGTTTGGTAAAACAAAATAGGAAGTTTTTTTATTCTTACTTTCTCTAAGCAATAAATAATAAAAAACGTAATTATCATATTTACACTAAATTCATGATATTGATAAAACTTCCAATTTAGTTTCTCTAAACATTATTTAGTTTTTAAAAAACAAAAAACGTAATAAGCACTATTTATTTTTTCTAATCATTATATAGATGATGTACTAGGCAATTTTCGATATAAATTGTTTTTGAGAGACTACGTATATTTATTTCTTTTATATATAAACTACTCTTATATATAAAATGCAATATTATGGAGGACTAAAGTCTAAAATTACCATAGTACCAAAAAAGAGTCTAAAATTACCACTAAAATTAAATAACGACTAAACTTAAAAAAAAAAAAACATAAATTTATAGAGACTAAAAATATATTTGATCCGTCAAAAAAAAAAGAAACATATTTGATCCTACATTTTTTTGTATAATTTTTATACATGTAGTAAAAAAAATGAAAGCATAATTTATATTTAACATTTTGGCAAAAGAAAATTATTTTATTATCATCATCACTATTTTTAACATTATCATCAAAAAATTTAAGTAAATGTTTAATCTGTTTTTTTTTCACGCAATTTAATCATATTTTTTTGAAAGTCTTAAAAATGATATGATCCATATATGTATCTTTATACAAAAAATGTGTTTTATTATAAGAAAAAAAATGTATGGTTTAAAAGTGGCTTTGAAAATTAGTAATTAAGACAGAGACAATTTATCCTAAACTTTCGCATATGTATTAAAACGGTTAAATAAAAGGTGTGCCTATCTCAACATTACCCTAATCCTTACACTATATAAAGGCAGCCATTGATTATAAGTTATCATACCATTGTGTCTTTTTATTTTTTTCAAATTTTTTCACTAATGTAAATCTCTCTTCACCAAGGGGGTGTTCATAGACTAATCCTGCCCAACCCAGACATTCAGGAGTCGAGTCATCTAAAAAGTTTACAGCCTCTCCTCCTCGAGCTAAAACCAATTTTTCCATGTTTGTCATCTTTGCTCTGCGGAGGGCAATTATCTACAACACAAGAACAAAATGATCAACATGCAGTTATCTTCCACAACCTTCATAACACCAATATCAATCAATTCCAAACACAAGTTCAAACAAAAAAAGAAATCAAACCTTAATTTGGGAATGGTTAGAAGTGACGGAAGCTTCAGCAGAGAAACCACGGACAAGAGGTCGAGGTTGCTGTGGGTATCCTACATTAACTGGTACAATACCCCCATCTATAAAGCTTTCATCAAAATAGCACCTTATATTGATGTCAAATTTTCCATATCCCTGATGGCCCCATTCAGTGCCATGGGAATTTTGAATAAGCCAGTATCGAACTAGCTCTCCCCCTACCCATTCACTTCTGTACCCGATTAATAGAATGCTCTGTAGTCTTTGTCTTTCCAAAATGTCGCGCAGGGAGGCCCCCTGTAAATACCAGTTTGATGAAAACAAAAATTAATTAAATATTATTAATTTTATATTTCAAAAGCAAAAAATATTTAGAATCAACTAAAAGTTACTCACTCCTCGCAAGTTTCCCATATCAATGGTCCAACGTATTGTCACGGTTCGGGACCTATTTGTTGTGACAAGTAGACTGGTATATCACTAGGTGCTAACATCCTATAATTGACTTTAAAAAAAACCTATAAAATTAAATTAAGTCGGTATATAGTACAGTAAAAAAGTTGAAAGAAAATAACAAAATACAAACGTAGATAAATATTAATATTAAAGTAAAATACTTGATCTCATGTGGTATTCGAACATTCCATTTTGCTGTATATGGAAGCGATTCATCAGATACACATCCCATAGTTCTTAACCATTCAAAAGCATCAGCAATAGATTTTCCTTTTATGTCTTCCTCTATACTACCTACTAAGTTCTCATAAATATCTTGATTCGATAGAAGTATGTCCTCATATCCAATTTTTTGACAATAGTACTCCACCGCTTCGATAGTCGGGAAGGCATAACAACAACTACAGTAAAAAATAAAAGAAATTACTATATTACATTAACACAGCTACATAATATAATACAAAACATAGCATACACACATTTTTCGACTAACAAAATAGCATGAAATTGTTTAAAGTAAAGATAAAAATAAATTACATATTCCTACATAACATAGCATATATACATATTTTAAAGTAAAAATGTTGTGATACATTTTCTTGTTGGCACACTACATGATAACCACAATATTTATTATTTTATTTTAATAACTACTCTATTAATTTACTACTTTTCCACAAACGTGGACAGAAACAAACGTTAGTTGGTTCGGTGGTGATTGATGTTGAACTTGATAGAAAATATCAAGGTTCCATTCTCCGCAATAGTGTTTATGAAGGGACTTAAAGTATGGAACCACTTGAAACCAAAACTCGTTTCAAACTCTAAGACTACATTTATTAAGACTCTCTTCCTTTAAAATCCAAAGGATGAAAACTAAAAATAATTATAAAACACAAATAACTTGTACCTAAAAAATGAATAAAAAACTTTAGAGTAATTTTAAATTATTACCATTAATGCAATATTTCCTGTACAGATTTTTATTCATCAAGAACGCATTCAAATTCAATACAACACTTTTTTTTAAAGCAAATTCAACACCACACTTAAAACTTGCATATGTGATTCAACCAAGATAAACCTACATATATCACCGATACATTCTCTATTCTCTCTGTCTTAAATCTTTGATCTTTTAATTTTTTAGTTTTGTTTCTAAACTTGTCCATTGCAAAAATAAAGAATTCATTAATGGTAAAAATGATTGAACTAAATAATTTTTAGAGTATCATTTTTAAATCCACTTGCAAAACTTTAAAATGACTAAAGTTTTGAGACCGAGAAAGTAACATGCACATTTCTTTGGGGTCAGTGCCAACAAACAAACATATTATGCAATCTTCTAAATAACATGCACATGTTATGCAATCTTTCTTTTGCTTAAAATAGTTTTTACAATTTTTAATTCATAATAAAAATTCACTATATTTTGATCACTAATTTTCTTACGATGATAGTGTCAGTATTCAAAAGTTTTATATGTGTAAATAAAAAAAATTATATTATCGTTTATTATAAATATTTTATATTATATTGTGGTCCTATAGCTGGAAAAATGAATCTCTACAATTTTGCAAAAACAATACTCAATTCGTAAAAATAAAGAATATTTTATATTAATTAAAATTTAGAAATTATTTATCATTATAAAACATTGTGGTTGACCCATTTTGATATTATTTTTTTAAAATATAGTAGGAGTGCACATTAGAATGAGCATACCAACAACAAAGAATTGAAAAATATAAAATATCTGGTAAGTTGGTAACGAAGCAAGTAATGATATAACATAAATGTTGAATTATCAACAAACAAAAAAAAACTAAATGTTGACACCCAGGTTCGAAGGGAGTAATGGTTGAAAAAGTAGCCGATATATTTTAAAAGTTGGTTTCAACAACTTCTTCAAAAGTACTTAATTAATATATTTTACACATAAAATATTTATTAAGTGCTTCTCCAAAATCATGTTTGGCCCAACTTCTCCTTATATTGAATAGAAAAGTTTAAAAAAAGTATGGCCAAACACTACCTACTAAGAAAATTTAAGAAGAAATAATTTTTCGTTAGATTTAAAAAAGAAGATTTATAACAAATGAAATATTAATGAGACCGTTTAGTTTCCAAGGTTTATAACAAATGAAATATAAGAAGTGATTTCCAGTATTATAGTAGTAGTAGATAAAGAAGGTTAGAAGGGAGAATTGCGTCAAAAAAGAAGGGAGAATAAAAATTATACCGTCACTCCCTACGATTTCTAACGGGACTGAGAAGTGCTTTGGGACATAAAATTTTAGGCAGGCTGAGATCCACGTTATTCATCCTCTTGGAACACAAGTATGTAAGAAAAGGAGCTACTAGGAAGTAATACTTGAACTTATGTTATTAACACTTCAAGAAGGCGGATTCTAGCTTGCGTAGTATTTGTTTAAAATAGTTCAAATATTAATGATTGTGATGAAGTACCTGCAACTTCTTTCTATAGTTGGTAGGTAGTAGATTTAAATTGTTTATTAATTGTTTTAACGTTCTATGTTGACAATTATATTTTACTATAAAGTGTACATAATGTTTTTGATTTTGATTTTAACATTAAAAAACATAATTTTTGAAAATAATTATTTTATTTTAAAATCAAACCAAAATCTATATCTATATCTATATTATTTGGTACCTGTTTTTCAAGCAATTGTGTACACGTGGCATGACCAAAAAAATTCTCTTTTCTCATAGTTTTGTAATTAAATGTGTTTCAATTTTTTAATACTTCAATTTGTTATAAATGTAGTGTATTATGGTTTGGTAAAACAAAATAGGAAGTTTTTTTATTCTTACTTTCTCTAAGCAATAAATAATAAAAAACGTAATTATCATATTTACACTAAATTCATGATACTGATAAAACTTCCAATTTAGTTTCTCTAAACATTATTTAGTTTTTAAAAAACAAAAAACGTAATAAGCACTATTTATTTTTTCTAATCATTATATAGATGAAGTACTAGGCAATTTTCGATATAAATTGATTTTGAGAGACTACGTATATTTATTTCTTTTATATATAAACTACTCTTATATATAAAATGCAATATTATGGAGGACTAAAGTCTAAAATTACCATAGTACCAAAAAAGAGTCTAAAATTACCACTAAAATTAAATAACGACTAAACTTAAAAAAAAAAACATAAATTTATAGAGACTAAAAATATATTTGATCCGTCAAAAAAAAAAGAAACATATTTGATCCTACATTTTTTTGTATAATTTTTATACATGTAGTAAAAAAAATGAAAGCATAATTTATATTTAACATTTTGGCAAAAGAAAATTATTTTATTATCATCATCACTATTTTTAACATTATCATCAAAAAATTTAAGTAAATGTTTAATCTGTTTTTTTTTCACGCAATTTAATCATATTTTTTTGAAAGTCTTAAAAATGATATGATCCATATATGTATCTTTATACAAAAAATGTGTTTTATTATAAAAAAAAAATGTATGGTTTAAAAGTGGCTTTGAAAATTAGTAATTAAGACAGAGACAATTTATCCTAAACTTTCGCATATGTATTAAAATGGTTAAATAAAAGGTGTGCCTATCTCAACATTACCCTAATCCTTACACTATATAAAGGCAGCCATTGATTATAAATTATCATACCATTGTGTCTTTTTATTTTTTTCAAATTTTTTCACTAATGTAAATCTCTCTTCACCAAGGGGGTGTTCATAGACTAATCCTGCCCAACCCAGACATTCAGGAGTCGAGTCATCTAAAAAGTTTACAGCCTCTCCTCCTCGAGCTAAAACCAATTTTTCCATGTTTGTCATCTTTGCTCTGCGGAGGGCAATTATCTACAACACAAGAACAAAATGATCAACATGCAGTTATCTTCCACAACCTTCATAACACCAATATCAATCAATTCCAAACACAAGTTCAAACAAAAAAAGAAATCAAACCTTAATTTGGGAATGGTTAGAAGTGACGGAAGCTTCAGCAGAGAAACCACGGACAAGAGGTCGAGGTTGCTGTGGGTATCCTACATTAACTGGTACAATACCCCCATCTATAAAGCTTTCATCAAAATAGCACCTTATATTGATGTCAAATTTTCCATATCCCTGATGGCCCCATTCAGTGCCATGGGAATTTTGAATAAGCCAGTATCGAACTAGCTCTCCCCCTACCCATTCACTTCTGTACCCGATTAATAGAATGCTCTGTAGTCTTTGTCTTTCCAAAATGTCGCGCAGGGAGGCCCCCTGTAAATACCAGTTTGATGAAAACAAAAATTAATTAAATATTATTAATTTTATATTTCAAAAGCAAAAAATATTTAGAATCAACTAAAAGTTACTCACTCCTCGCAAGTTTCCCATATCAATGGTCCAACGTATTGTCACGGTTCGGGACCTATTTGTTGTGACAAGTAGACTGGTATATCACTAGGTGCTAACATCCTATAATTGACTTTAAAAAAAACCTATAAAATTAAATTAAGTCGGTATATAGTACAGTAAAAAAGTTGAAAGAAAATAACAAAATACAAACGTAGATAAATATTAATATTAAAGTAAAATACTTGATCTCATGTGGTATTCGAACATTCCATTTTGCTGTATATGGAAGCGATTCATCAGATACACATCCCATAGTTCTTAACCATTCAAAAGCATCAGCAATAGATTTTCCTTTTATGTCTTCCTCTATACTACCTACTAAGTTCTCATAAATATCTTGATTCGATAGAAGTATGTCCTCATATCCAATTTTTTGACAATAGTACTCCACCGCTTCGATAGTCGGGAAGGCATAACAACAACTACAGTAAAAAATAAAAGAAATTACTATATTACATTAACACAGCTACATAATATAATACAAAACATAGCATACACACATTTTTCGACTAACAAAATAGCATGAAATTGTTTAAAGTAAAGATAAAAATAAATTACATATTCCTACATAACATAGCATATATACATATTTTAAAGTAAAAATGTTGTGATACATTTTCTTGTTGGCACACTACATGATAACCACAATATTTATTATTTTATTTTAATAACTACTCTATTAATTTACTACTTTTCCACAATCGTGGACAGAAACAAACGTTAGTTGGTTCGGTGGTGATTGATGTTGAACTTGATAGAAAATATCAAGGTTCCATTCTCCGCAACAGTGTTTATGAAGGGACTTAAAGTATGGAACCACTTGAAACCAAAACTCGTTTCAAACTCTAGACTACATTTATTAAGACTCTCTTCCTTTAAAATCCAAAGGATGAAAACTAAAAAAAATTATAAAACACAAATAACTTGTACCTAAAAAATGAATAAAAAACTTTAGAGTAATTTTAAATTATTACCATTAATGCAATATTTCCTGTACAGATTTTTATTCATCGTGAACGCATTCAAATTCAATACAACACTTTTTTTTAAAGCAAATTCAACACCACACTTAAAACTTGCATATGTGATTCAACAAAGATAAACTTACATATATCACCGATGCATTCTCTATTCTCTCTGTCTTAAATCTTTGATCTTTTAATTTTTTAGTTTTGTTTCTATACTTGTGTTCTTTTAAAAAACCATTGCAAAAATAAAGAATTCATTAATGGTTAAAATGATTGAACTAAATAATTTTTAGAGTATCATTTTTAAATCCACTTGAAAAACTTTAAAATGACTAAAGTTTTGAGACCGAGAAAGTATGTGAATTTTATATTTGAAAATAGACAAACATGCACATTTCTTTTGGGTTAGTGCCAACAAACAAACATATTATGCAATCTTCTAAATAACATGCACATGTTATGCAATCTTTCTTTTGCTTAAAATAGTTTTTACAATTTTTAATTCACAATAAAAATTCACTATATTTTGATCACTAATTTTCTTATGATGATAGTGTTAGTATTCTAAAGTTTTATATGTGTAAATAAAAAAAATTATATTATCGTTTATTATAAATATTTTATATTGTATTGTGGTCCTATAGCTGGAAAAATAAATCTCTACAATTGTACATAAACAATACTCAATTCGTAAAAATAAAGAATATTTTATATTAATTAAAATTTAGAAATTATTCCACTACTAGAAATCTGCCTATTTCCTGCGGATATTTATGTTTCTGAGGATTTTCCTGCGGATTTTACCACTCAGAACAATTCCCTGCGGATTCTTTTGTTTCAGGAAATTCTGCAGGTATTCCCATGGATTTTTCTGCGGATTTTGACACCTCCAATTGCTGCGGATTTTTGCTTCAGGAAATTCCGCAGGTAATTGAATTAGTTTTTTTAAAATAATTAAAACTACTTGTTGTAGGCTAATGTTGTAAAAATGATAGTATTATAACAAAAAAAATTTCTCCTGCAACCCTAAAAACGAATCACTCTCACTCCCTGCGAGACTTCGACCCCACGAGGAGCACACTCACCGGCGAATCCTCCACCGTAGCTCCGGCCACCACCTTTCCGGCGAATCATCCACTCTCACTATCTTCATCGTTGTAAGTAATCTTCTCAGTGCGGTTTCCATCTTTGTCTTTCCAAAAAGTCGCGCAGGGAGGCCCTCTATAAATACCAATCTTATGAAAACAAAAATAAAATTGACCTCTATCTTGAGTCTTATCAACTTTTAATTTTAGAAAGTTACTCATATAATACAAATATTTGAGTTTTAACTCTTTATTCATGTTTTGTAGAGAACTAAGTTGGAAAACATTTGCAATATTGAATTGAGTTTAATTAGTTTATATGTACTCTCAGTGAAAACAAAGTTTGCATATGCGTTCAATAATGATATATTATCATGTCGTTTAAAAGACTCGTAATCATTAAAGATTATTATAAATTATATTTGTGCAAACTTACTTTCATGGTTTCTTTGTTTTATTGAAGCACTTTGGCCAATTAAGACTTTCATATTCATGCTTCAAATACACTCAGAAGGGCAGCATTAGTATCAGCAAAATGTACTTAACTACTTTGAACAAGATATTTAAAAATTAGCTATTTCTATATCGATGGAAACACTCGTGCAGTGGCATTTGCTAATATGTACAGATTGGGGCCCAATATACATAATCAAGTTTTGAATAATGATATGGTCAGAATGGTTGTAACCAAGGTGATAGTGGAAAATGCTAAAGTACATGTACCCACGGATGAAGTTATAAAAGTTAGTGAGGCCCTCAACACTTTCATTCAATGGCCGAAATGACTTTTGAAACTTGCTCCCAATAAGGTATTCATTACTTTTATTATTCTCTTTTTACACTTCAGATTTTTCAAATATGTTGTCTAATATTTTATCATAATGATTCAAAATGTTTGACCTAAGAAATATGACGATCCACCGAAAAAGTCGGAATCGATCTGGCAAAAATTAGGAGTAAAAGCAATGTATATGGATGAAACCTTGAAGTTTAATGATGAGCTCGGTGGAAAAAATTGCGTTATTGAACTCCCAAGAGAAGATATTGTTGACTTGTGTGTGGGTGTTAGCCAATATTTTGGCTAAATCAAGATAAAGTTGAATATTCTTTCTGAATATATTTAATACACATTTAATCATGAGAATTTATGTTTTCAATGATTAATTAATTATGAAAGTCAAAATTAAATGTAAAGTCAAATGAAAGAATATTCCCAGTGATGCACGAGTACTCCGTTTTAAGGAGAGTATCGGTACCGGGTACGTATCGGGTACCGGTACGCACCCGGTACTCAGTGGGTACGCACCGACGCCGCACTCTTTTTTATTTTTTATTTTTTGGTCTGGGTACTCGTTAGGTACTTACCGGGTACTCCAACGATTATTAAAATTAAAAAAATTGTTTTTTTTTTTCATATTTTTTTAGAAATATTTTGTCAGAAAAATATCTTTTATTTGCTTATAAAAAGAGTATTAACCTAGAGTTGCAAGAAACTGTAAAATAATACTATTTTTTTGAGCAATTTATTTTTTAATTTGATATGATTGTTTTGATGTTTTTGAACAATTTTAATTACTTTTAAAGTGTGGTACTTTTTATGTTAAATGAAGTGTTTTAAAAGTATGTTTTTATTATTTTATTTATATAATTATATTAAAAAAAAATTATACTAACGTACCCGTACCTTAGTTTTTTTTAAAATGTCGTACCCCGTACCCGTACCAGTACCGGGTACCGGTACCGTACCCGTACCGTGGCAACCCTGAATATTCCTAACCCTGCAAAGAGCAAAAATGTTCAAGTCTCAAGGTTTTTGACTCGAACAAATACTTATTCGAGTAACTACCAAGGATTATTCGAACTCGAAGAATGCTTAAAGACTTGGCATATTTTCAGCATTTTTGAAGATTCAAATTTTAAACCATTGCAATGTTTCATTCAAGATTGGCAACTATTGGCATTCAGGAATGAAGATTATGTGGCAAGACACTTGTCAGATGGTCGTTATTTAGTCGTTATTAGATAGCACTAGATCTTATCTATAAATACTAGTTCATTTGTTGTAAATCATATCTCAAATTTACATACTAAAAATCCTTACAAGTTCTGAGTACCCAAGCGTTCGAGTGAAAGGAATACAAAAGGAAACAATGTATGATCTTGTGATCACTTTCTTTTGATTTAATGCAATTTATATTCTTATGCAATTTACATGCTTTTATTTACATTTCTTGCATTTTAATTCATTGAAACATTTACTTTTCTTTGTCAAATACGTACTCACTTTGAGTATTTTTACATTTCTTGTCAAACAAGTTACATTTTATTTACTTTCTGTTATTTTCACAATCAAACTTGTTCGTTTACATTAATGAACATTGTTATTTTCAATCTTAAACAATAAATGCACAAACATGTCCCGAGATTCTCTAGTTGGTCTCTCAAGCATTGCAAACTAGCGCTTGTTTACCAAAAATCAGTGTAAACAAATTGGCACGCCTAGTGGGACTGGTTTTGTGCGTTCTTATTTTCAAAGATTTCTTAAAAAAAATTCTGAAAATCTTCTTCTTTGTTGTTTTGGAAAGTTGTGTGTGTTGTTTTCAAAGAATCTATATTGTTTAGTGCATGCAATTGAGAAGTGGTAGGATAAAACCAGAGATGGTGAGACCTAGAGGCATTAACGCTAGTAATAGCAACAACAACAACAACAATAATAATGACAACAATAATGTCAATAACCAAAACAACCAGGATCCTGATGATGTTAACCCTTTATTGGGGCATGTAGTCGGTTCAAGTACTTTAACGACATCAGCCACAGATGCAACATCTGTGGGGGCAACACAGGAAATCCCTGTATCTTTTTCGATGCCCTCATCAACATCTAATGCTGCAACCACAATGGCTGAAAATACAACGACCATGCCTTTACAAACTTTTGTTGGGGTTACACCTCCATTTTCAGGGTCTTCGTTTGACTTTCGAAGTCAATCAGGGGGTTTGTTTCAGTCACAAAGATCCTATCCATATGGAATGCCTACATCCATGATGCAGAATGTGTATTCACATCCTGCAATACATTCTGATAGGATAGCAGTGAGGTCTCCTTTTCAACAAGGACAAACCTCTAATAATGCTAGAGTTCGAGTGAACCAACCAGCCCTCACTACAGATTCACTTTTATCTATGAGGCAACAAATGGATGAGAGTAATTATGACATGGTGAACTTACTCACTGAACAAATGGGCACGATAATCAATCCATTAATTCGAGACACCAATCAGACTTACCAAACCTTGGCTACTCAAATGGGTAGAATTGTTGATTTCTTTGGTGGACCACAAGTGCCCATCCAACAATCACTTCAACCATTACAGGCCCCTAGACCAAGGCCTGGACAAGTTGCTGACGATCGAATTGAAGATGCTCAAGGGCAGCAACAAGAACCACAGATTGTCAACTAACCGGTACAAAGAAATGTTGAACCCGAAGTGGTGCTTGTTCATCGAAACTAAAATGCTGATGAGGTTTTGAGAAACGTTCAACATAATGATTTTGGGCAAAACAACTTAGCCAATTTGGTGGAAACCATTCTTGCCCAAAATGGTCTAAATGTAGGTTTGCATAGACCTAATTTTGTATCACCCCTATCTGAGTTCGTTTTGCAAACAGAAATTCCAAGGGGTTGGAAGACCCCAAAATTTACCAAGTTTGCTGGTGATACAAAAGAGTCTACAGTCGAGCACATTGCTAGGTATTTGACTAAGGCTGGGGACATAGCAAATAATGAGAATTTGAGGATGAAATATTTTCCCAATTCTCTGACCAAAAATGCTTTCACTTAGTTTACAACTTTACCCCCACATTTTGTGTTTACTTGGACCCAACTCGAAAGGCTTTTTCATGAGCAATTCTACATGGGTCAAACAAAAATAAGCCTCAAAGAATTAGCAAGTGTTAGACGTAAAACACCAGAGTCTATTGATGACTATCTCAATAGATTTAGGCTTCTTAAAGCTAGATGTTTCACTCAGGTTCCAGAACATGAATTGGTAGAAATGGCTGCTGGTGGCCTAGACTACTCGATTCGAAAGAAATTAGATACACAACATCTTAGGGATATGGCTCAAATGGCTGATAGGGTTAGACAAGTTGAAAGACTTAGAAATGAAAAAGCCAGAAATAATAAGTTCCATAAGAAAGAAAAAATAGCCTATGTTGGGAACTATGAGAGTGATAATGAGTATTAGTTAGAATCTGATGAGGTTGATCAAAATGAAATAGACTTGGCTGAATTGAAACCAGGACCTCCTTATACTTGTAAATTGTTGAAACCCTCGAATGGAAAAAATCCTAGTGAACCCAAAAATGAAAAGTATGTTGCTAAAACCTACACATTTGATGTCACCAAATGTGATGAAATTTTTGATTTATTGGTCACTGCTGGCCAAATAATTGTTCAAAAGGGATTGAAAGTTCCTGCTTTAGAACAAAGAAAGAAAAGAGGTTATTGCAAATTTCATAACTTTTTGGGTCATAAAACTTCTCATTGTGTTGTTTTTAGGGACTTAGTGCAAAAGGCATTGGATGAGGGGAGATTGAAGTTTGATGAAATGGCTAAACAGCCCATGAAGGTAGATATTGACCCCCTCCAAGTGGCTGAGACTTCCTATGTGGAGCCATTCGAGTGCTTAATGATAGATGCTATGGAAGCCTCCCCAGTTCGAGCTGTTACTGAGGGAGAATATGCTGAGAAAATCAAAGTGGTATATCCTCGAGCTGAAGATGAACTCATCGATTTTCTGAATAGATGCAAGCTAAGCAACAAGGAAGTGATGTTGTGTCTTCGTTGCAGTGTTGTATGAAGAGGCTACTGCAGGCCTCAAAAATGTTATGCCATATGTGGATAACAGGAACAAGTGGTCTACTGAAAGACCAAACAAGGGTAAGGCCACAAATCAAGGCCCTACTATCCATGACAGGCTTGGAAGGAGGCAAACATATGTGCCTTCAAATAGAATTCCTGTCAACCAATGGTCTTCTAGCCAACACCAGGTTTATCAAAAAAGGAGGATGGATCTTGGTGGCTCGAGTCAAGTTGCTTCGAGCAACAATGTTGAAAATAGGAAGTACTCCTACAACAATAACTATAAGGGGAAGAATCCTATGACTCGAACCCAGTGGCGTAGGTACCAACGCCTTAAGAAATTGGAGAGGGAGAATGCCCATGCTGGGGGCAACTCCAATTCGAATGCCCATGCAGGGGGCAACTCCAATTCAAATGCCCATGTTAGGGGCAATACCAAGGTTGCATATCCTGAAGGCAACCACAGTGATGTAAGGAACAAGAAAGAGTTTGTTCCTAAAAAGGCTGAAAAAGCCTTGGTAATTGATGAAGTGTCCTCTTCAAAGAGGCCTGCCAAAGAAAGAATATCATTCCCAGATGACAATATGGAGGATGATATTCCAGATGAAGATCTGCTCGAATCTGGCTCTGAACCAGACTTCGATGTGTTGGTCAATATGGTATCTATTTTGCCATGTGAATATGATCAGAGGTCCACTTCTGACCCTGAAGAAGAATTTGTGGAACCAGAGCTTGAAGATTACACTCCTGCTTGTTACTATGTTATGAACAATGGGTGTATAGAGCAACAGAAGGCTGTATTCGAACGGCCTCATGAAGGAATGAAAAACCATCTCAAGCCTTTATACATTAAGGCTAAGGTTGGTGGCATTGGAGTGAACAAAGTCCTGGTGGATGGGGGTGTTGCAGTGAATCTAATGCCCCATTTCATGCTCAGGAAATTGGGGATGTATGATACTGACATGCATTCTCACAACATAGTTCTCTCAAATTATGAGGGAAAAAGTGGCCAATCCCTAGGCGCCATACAAATGGATGTTGCTGTAGGCAGCACCATAAGGCCAACTCTTTTTATAGTTGTGCCTTCAAGGGCTAGCTTCAATCTACTCCTAGGAAGGGAATGGATCCATGGAGTAGGAGTTATACCTTCTACTCTCCACCAAAGGCTTATATTATGGAGAGAAGACAACATGGTGGAAAACATAGAGGCTGATCAAAGCTTCTATATGTCAGAGGTTGACCACATTACTAAGGCAACTTTTGATAAACACTTAGCCTCCATAGCACCATGTCGAGAAATAGACAGTGGCTTTCGAGGAGCCACAAATGATATGTACCATTCAGTCAGACTCCATCCTACTCATGGATTCTGCTGCGAGAGGGAAGAAATTGATAATTTCCCTCCTGAAGATGGAGTAATTCCACCATCTGGGTGGGATATAGACTACCCAGACAATGACTAAGCCCTCCTCTTGGGCAAAAATAACGGCATATATTGCCGAACGGAAGCTCGAGACGGCCCTCGAGGCTGCTGCAGAACAAAATATGGTCAATGAGACCATCACTGAAAATCATGGCAACATAGTGCCAAATGAACAAAGGTTGGACTGCATATATGATGATGAACCTTTGGGATTCGAGCAAGATCCATTAAACTCGAACCCAAAGATGCAGGCCCAAGACCCTTTGCAAGAGGTAGATCTTGGCGATGGCTCGACTAAAAGGCCAACTTATATAAGCGCCAACCTCGACCTCGAATTTAAAACTAAAATGGTTAACCTGCTTAAAGAATTTAAAGATTGTTTTGCTTGGGACTACAATGAAATGTCAGATTTAAGCAGGGAAATGGTGGAACATAGACTACCACTCAAGCCATAAAAGAAGCCAATAAAGCAACTGCCAAGGAGATTCAACCCATAGATTTTATCAAAAATCAAGAGTGAGATCGAAAGACTACTGAGAAGCAGATTTATTCGAACTACAAGGTATGTTGAATGGTTAGCTAATATAGTTCCTGTCATTAAGAAAAATGGTAGTCTTAGGGTATGCATAGATTTTAGAGATTTAAATAATGCTACACCTAAGGATGAATATCCAATGCCAGTGGCAGAAATGCTAATTAATTCAGCAGCAGGGTTCGAGTACCTGAGCATGCTTGATGGCTATTCTAGGTATAATCAAATATTCATTGCTGAAGAAGATGTGGCTAAAACAACGTTTCGATGCCCTGGAGCATTAGGGACTTATGAATGGGTTGTTATGCCATTTGGTCTAAAAAATGCTAGAGCCACATATCAAAGAGCAATGAATCTTATTTTTTATGATTTCATTGATGCCTTTATGCAAGTATATATTGATGATATTGCTGTAAAATCCTCATCTAGTGATGATCATTTGAATCATCTTAGAAAATCATTCGAAAGAATGAGAAAATGTGGATTAAAAATGAATCCACTAAAATGTGCTTTTGGTGTACATGCAGGGGATTTCCTTGGTTTTGTGGTGCATAAAAAAAGGCATAGAGATAAATCAAAACAAAACGAAGGCTATTATGGGAACTCAGCCTCCAAAAACAAAGAAACAACTTCAATCCCTATTGGGAAAGATCAACTTTTTGAGAATATTCATTTCAAATCTAAGTGGAAAAGCTCATCCTTTCTCTCCACTACTTAGAAAACAAAAAGGTGATCAATTTCATTGGGGGCAAGATCAACAAAAAGCGTTTGAAGATATCAAAACTTATTTGGCTCATCCACCAACGCTAATGCCTCCTATTCGAAACAAAGCAATGAAGTTGTATATTTCAGCATCTGATTCAACTATTGGTAGCATGCTTGCCCAAGAAGATGAAAATGGTGTTGAAAAAGCTTTATATTATTTAAGTAGAGTATTAAATGATGCTGAAACTAGATATAGTGCTATAGAAAAACTATGTTTGTGTTTATATTTCTCTTGTATCAAACTTAAGCATTATATAAAGCCTATTGAAGTTTATGTCTATTCTCATTTTGATGTTATTAAACATATGCTTCTGAAACCTATTTTACATAGTAGAATTGGTAAATGGGCTCTAGCTCTAACTGAATTTTCACTAACATATAAACCTTTAAGAGATAGAAAAGGTCAAATAGTGGCAGATTTTCTTGCTGATCATTCAGTGATTGAAATGCCACTAAGTTATGTGGAAACACAGCCGTGGATTTTGTATTTCGATGGTTCCAAACATAAACATGGAACTGGAATTGGGATTTTAATAATCTCTCCAATACAAATTCCAACTAAGTTTAAGTATAAAATAAATGGTTTTTGTTCCAATAATGAGGCAGAATATGAAGCCATAATAGCAGGTCTTGCACTATTGATAGACTTGGGGGAAAAAACATTATCGTTCGAGGTGATTCAGAATTGGTAATTAAGCAATTGACAAAAGAGTACAAATGTATTAAAGAACATTTGGCTAAGTATTTTGTGATTGCAAGTACCTTGCTGGATCGATTTGAGTCTGTGGAATTTGAACATATTCCTAGACTACAGAATCAAGAAGCCAATGATTTGCCTCAAATAGCCTCTGGTTACAAAGTTTCTCCAGAAAACTTGAATAAGTTAATAGAGATTAAAGAAAAATTGATTTTTCATGAGCCATTAGCTTCAGAGTTATCAACGGCAAAACATGTGGGGCAGATTCACCACAAAATGTTGATGGCTACTCGAATATAGAAGAATATGAGAATGCTGACATTTTTACCATTGATAACTTGATAGATGGTGATTGGAGAAAACCAATAGTAGAATATTTACAAAACCCTGTGGGTCAAGCTGATAGAAAAATCAAATACAGGGCTTTGAGTTATGTAATCATTGGAAATGAATTGTTTAAAAAGACAATTGAAGGTGTTTTGCTAAAATGTCTTAGTGAATCTGAAGCCTTCATTTCAATTTCTGATGTGCATAGTGGAGTTTGTGGTGCTCACCAAGCAGGCCACAAAATGAGATGGTTATTGTTTAGACAAGGTCTATATTGGCCTTCTATGTTAAAAAATTGCATAGAATTTGCTAAGGGTTGTCAAGAATGCCAAATGCATGCATGAATTCAACATGTCCCTGCAAGTGAATTACATTCTATAATTAAACCATGGCCATTTCAAGGATGGGCTTTGGATTTAATTGGTGAAATTAAACCTGCTTCATCCAAAAACCAACGTTATATTTTAGTTGGTATTGATTATTTCACAAAGTGGATTGAAGCAATACCTTTGCCTAATGTGGATCAAGAGGTAGTAATTAATTTCATTCAAAATCATATTATTTATAGATATGGCATTCCAGAGACAATTACCACTGATCAAGGTTCAGTTTTCACTGGAAGAAAAATGCAAGAGTTCGCTAGTGAAATTGGATTCAAATTGCTTACTTCAACACCATATTATGCTCAAGCAAATGGTCAAGTTGAGGCAGCAAATAAAATTATCATTAATTTGATTAAAAAACACATTGCTCAAAAGCCAAGAAATTGGCATAAAACTTTAGATCAAGTTTTATGGGCATGTAGAAATTCTCCTAGAGAATCAACTAATACTACACCATTTCGATTAACATATGGTCATGATGCAGTTCTACCTGTTGAAATTAATATGCAGTCATTTCGAATACAGAGGCAGATGGAAATACCACATGACCAATATTGGGAAATGATGTTAGATGAGTTAGTTGATTTGGATGAAGAAAGGTTACAAGCTTTAGAGTATATGACTAGGCAAAAAGATAGAGTTGCCAAAGCCTACAATAAAAGGGTTAAGTCGAAAGCTTTTAACTTAGGGGATTTAGTTTGGAAAGTTATTTTGCCTATGGATAAAATAGATAGAGTGTTAGGCAAATGGTCCTCTCATTGGGAAGGCCCATTTAAAATTGTTCAAGTATATTCGAATGGTGCTTATGAAATTGAAGAGTTAAGTCCTGAAAAGCATGTTTTAGGAATAAATGGTAAGTATTTGAAGAAATATAAACCAGCTTTACTTGAAATAAACATAAGCGCAGAATAAAGAACTTAGAACAAATAACGTGGCAAGAAATAATAAATTGCCACAAAAGGGGCATTGTCAAATTACAACCAAAATGATTCGAATAGCATAACAACTTATAAATTATTCAAGTAGGATTAAAAATTACAAAGCCTCAGCAACATTGCGATACAAGGCATCTAAAGACATTTTTTCTGCCCTAATGACTCGCTTGTTGTCCTCGAGGGCTTTGATTTCTGTTGCCACCACTTCAGAGTCATCTATGGCTCGAACCACTTCTCTGCCCTTAGCATCAATCTCTGCTTGAACGGATTGAATCATTTCAGCCTCAATTGTTGCTTGGGTTTGTTGTTCTTCAGCTATCTTTTGCTTATATTCATCAATTTGACGTTGCAGATCCATTATAATAGCTTCCCAAGCAGCAATATTGTTTCTACAGGCATCAAGTCTAGGTGTCTGGGCTTCAGCAGCTTTGGCTAGATTCGCAGAGACTTCTTGGTTTAATCCCGCAGCCTTGGCTATCAAATCATCATAAGCAGCTATTTGAACGTTTAGCCTAGCTTCGTTCTCCCTCTCCTTTTGTACAACTTTGGCATACTGATCAATCAAGCTCTCCAATTGCATGACTTTACACAAAGTAAGAGTATCAGTGGAAGAATTGTGCAATTTTTTCAAGAAAGCCAAGTATTCAAAGGCTTTCAAGGGATTAGCTTCGAGTACATCCAACACATTCTGCATCCCAAAGTCTGTCTTCAGCCTGTTAAGTAAAGAATCTTGCCTAACAGTAGCATTAATGGCAGCAGTTGAAGGGTGAGATGTGCCGTCAGTTTTCTCACTCGAAGTCTGAGATTGAGACTTGGACTGTAGGAGAAGATTTAGGGCAGCTGCTGGGTCAGTCTTGTGGATTTTTGCAAAAGCTTCCTCTTGGACCCCAATGCTGGCAGATAGCCTCGAAGTAGAAGATTTTGATAATAGTTCAGGCCCACCAGCCTTAGCTTCTTCAATTTTAGTATCATCTTCAACTCCATCTTCTTCTTCCCCTAATTCAGTCTCAATAGACTCGCTCGAGTCGCCCTTGCTAGGAGTTGGAGTTGGCAATTTTGTCTCAGCCTTGCTCATTCAATCACCTGGTCTTGTTTCCCTTTGAAATATAATGTTGGCTTCAGCTTGGGTCATATACACAGGGGGACCAATGTCAGGTTGAGCGCTCGAATTGACCTGGAAGTAGAAGTACTTTCACAATTAAAACACTATTGGGATCAAAATGTTGAATACATGGGCAAGGATTTAAAAGATGTCTACCTGGCCATACTTAGCTCCAATGTATTTCTCCATTAGGGGGGGACTCCTATTCTTCCCAGCAGAAGTCTCACTAGCATTTTTATTCTAAAAAAAAAAAGGGTGTAAAGATTGAGAAAATTAGTTAACATGTTCATTCGAGTATATGAACAAAATAAGTGACTTACCTTGTCATTTCCAAATTTGTTTAGGTTTTCTGTTTCTTCGAGAATAGGAGTTGGGAAGATTTGTTCCATCACTGGAGAAAGTGGAGGATTGCTTTGATCATTTGCATCATCATTAATAACCTTTTCAGCATTTTCCTCATTCTCCACAGTGAGGTCATGATCCACTCGAGCAGTACTGGTGGTATCAGACTTAGAAGATTTGGAAGGCTTGGAATGTCCTTTTTTCTTTTTCTTCTTCTCCTTCAATTCTTTCACCACTGTGGAGTCTTCTTGTGCTTTCTCAGTTTTTTCTTCTTCCTCCCGTTTCTTGCTCGATTCAGCGTTCGAAGAACTGGTCTTCTTACTGTTGTGGCTCTTGTGTTTTTTGGATTGTTGGGGTGCAGGATCTGCTGCAACTGTATTGCCTTGGGCACTATTATCCTCTAGGGTAATATGCTTATGTTTCCTTTTCAAAGGTCTTTCAGGTTCAGTTTCCTACAACAAGAGGAAAAAACATAAGAATAATAAAGCATGAAGAAGGGAAAACTTAGTAAAACAGTAGGTATTCGAGTGACTAACTTCATCTTCATGAACTATTACGCGTGGAAGTTTGTTTTCTTTCGAAGGCCTAACAATGCTAGTAGTATGTTTCTCTCTTATTATCTAGCATAAGTGTAGAGGAAAGATTATTTAGGCATGGCTCGAATTAAAGGAAAAGGTGAGAAATTTTTACCTTATCTGTTTTTGCCTTGGTTCTTGTCTCCTCTCTTCTTCTTTCTTCTTCATCAGCCTGCCTTTTGTCTTCTTCATCAGCCAGGTGAATGCCTTTAGTGTTTTTAGACTTTACCGTTCGAGCAATAGGCTGTGAGGATCCTCCAGTCATTTCTTTCCCTAAAAAGAGGTAACAGTTAAAATTCGAATTAGGGAAACATAAGAAATAAACAACTTGGCTTCTATTGCTAATAACGTACCTTTATTCTTATGTTGTTCTTGTATGTCATGAATTTGTTGCCTTATAAACCCACTGTTCAGCCTAATGATGTTAGCTCAAACATCACCAACAATATGCTTATTATAGTGATTGCCCCACCAGTTGAAGAATTTTTCAGTGCAATAGTACGAATGGTTGAATTCGATAGGGTTCACATTATAAGCAATATTGCCAAGGATGTTAAGGTATTTTTCAAACAAATCCTTGGAAACTTCATTGCCTATCACCATGTTCTTAGCACTTTTGAATAAGCATTTGGGGTAAACTCGAGACAATCCAAATTGCCTCGAGACTAAGTTAGGCTGGTACCCAACCAGAATGCGGTGATTCGAGTTGCTACCAATTCTGCAGGACAGAACAGTTGGGTGCAAATATTGCTGCCATAATTCATTTACCTCATCAGCATTGTCAGGATTAGTGGCTGGAAATTCATCTTGTAGCCAAGCTGGTCCTATTTCTCTCCTTACAAAAGGGGCATGATGAGGTAGAAATTGGTTGAAATTCAGAAAAACTTTCATATACTTAATGAAAAGTTTTTGTGGATCAGACTCATTCGAGCTAGGGGCTAATACAGCCAATCTAACCCCTTCGATCGAGCGATCATTCACTATGGCCTGAAACTAGGCTGGGATTGATAATCCCATTTCCCTTGTGAACGTGGCGTTGAGCCATAATTGCAGCAACCATAGTGGTCCTGATACTGGGAAAGAAGCCCCATCCTTTGCTTTTTTGAGGCTATCACAGAATTCACCCATAGATTCGTACAATACCTCAAGAAGTAAACGCCCAAGTGCTAATGGCTGGCCTGCATGAATTTGGATAGCTAAAGGAATATACATTTGAGCCACTTGTAGTGACTTCGAGCAGAAAATGTAAAGGGCTAACCAGAAAGTGAGGAATGCCACATGCTCCTCTTCAGAAACTTCGCCTTCACCATGATGCTCTTGAATAAACTTATAGAAAGTTTTTTCATTAAGCTTGAAAAAAGTGTTTTTGCCAGAATTCGAGGGATCGAATGTTTCCCCACTAGGCCTCAGACCAGTAATAGCAGCAACATCTAGCAGTGTGGGAGTCATCATTCCACAAGGGAATTGGAAGGTGTGGGTACTTCTCTCATAGAACATTAACGCAGCAGTCAGCATTTCTTGTTGATAGGGAGGGCCATACCTCGAAATCTGGATTATGTCAAAAATCCCTAAGTTTTTCCAATAATCTCCCCAAGCTCCCTCGACTCGATCAAGCCATTTCACATACATAGGATTTTCACAATTGGGAGCAGATCTCCACATATTGTGAGGCTTTCAAATAAAAGTAAAATTGAAAGGGTCAGTACTAAAGATTTTTGGTTCACAAGTTTCTCGAATGGGAAAGAATTCAGATACTTGAGATTTAAGGGATTCTTCATCTGGAAACGGTCCTCCAAAAGCAAACACATTATTAGCAATTGAAAAGGGATTCACTAGTTCATCTTCCCAGCGTGTTTGTTCTTCTTTAGTTCCATGAGGTTCTGGAACTACCTCAATACCATTAGGCTTAACTATGGTTTGCTGCCATTTGCCAGCAAAAGGTACAGGAACAGGTTCTTGATGTTGTTCAGCCATTTTTAACGAATGAAGAAGATGAACAGTTGAAAAATGGGTTTGATTTTGAAACGGATCTAGTACAGATCTGACGCGATGAAAAGATCTAATATTTGCAAATTCAAATCAAATACTAGTTTGTTGATCTAATAAGTTCAGCAGAGAGTGTAATGGTTTCAAGAAATTCAAGAATGAGATTAAAGAAGAGGGTTGCAAAAGAGAACGGAGAAAGCTGGTTAAAAAATTGCAGAAAAGTGATTAAGTGATGACCTAGTCCTATTTATAGCCTTCGTTTTCTTCTGAATTAAATAAATGAGAAAGAAATTCGAAATTTCTTTCAACTTCCGCACTCGCCACGTGTCCCATGATGACTGAAAAAGCGAAGTGGTGTCAGTAGTGGGAAAACACGCTGACGGTTACAATCATGATTACCATCACGTGCAATTACTGTGGAATAAAAAACGCCAACTTCTTCATTCGAAATACTCGATTCGAAATTGGCATTTTTTGGGGGCAATTTGTTAGCCAATATTTTGGCTAAATCAGGATAAAGTTGAATATTCTTTCTGAATATATTTAATACACATTTAATCATGAGAATTTATGTTTTCAATGATTAATTAATTATGAAAGTCAAAATTAAATGTAAAGTCAAATGAAAGAATATTCCTAACCCTGCAAAGAGCAAAAATGTTCAAGTCTCAAGGTTTTTGACTCGAACAAATACTTATTCGAGTAACTACCAAGGATTATTCGAACTCGAAGAATGCTTAAAGACTTGGCATATTTTCAGCATTTTTGAAGATTCAAATTTTAAACCATTGCAACATTTCATTCAAGATTGGCAACTATTGGCATTCAGGAATGAAGATTATGTGGCAAGACACTTGTCAGATGGTCGTTATTTAGTCGTTATTAGATAGCACTAGATTTTATCTATAAATACTAGTTCATTTGTTGTAAATCATATCACAAATTTACATACTAAAAATCCTTACAAGTTCTGAGTACCCAAACGTTCGAGTGAAAGGAATACAAAAGGAAACAATGTATAATCTTGTGATCACTTTCTTTTGATTCAATGCAATTTATATTCTTATGCAATTTACATGCTTTTATTTACATTTCTTGCATTTTAATTCATTGAAACATTTACTTTTCTTTGTCAAATACGTACTCACTTTGAGTATTTTTACATTTCTTGTCAAACAAGTTACATTTTATTTACTTTCTGTTATTTTCACAATCAAACTTGTTCGTTTACATTAATGAACATTGTTATTTTCAATCTTAAACAATAAATGCACAAACATGTCCCGAGATTCTCTAGTTGATCTCTCAAGCATTGCAAACTAGCGCTTGTTTACCAAAAATCAGTGTAAACAGTGGGTAAAAAACAATTACACTTCACTATTTTACAAGTGTGGCTAATGTAAGTATATTTTATCATTTACTTAATTTATCATTTGCTTAATTTCATTTATAATGTAAATAACTTTCAATTTTTTAGATATTTACACCGTCTATGTCATGAGTTGGGCAACAATGACATTTATGGATTTATTGATCCGCATTTCCCTCATAGTCAAAATGAGCACGGTAGTGTTCAGTCTTACATACAAAAGAAGATGTGTAATGATAAAAAAAAAGATTGTTACATTGCTCCTTATTTTAACAAGTAAGAAGTTTTTTATACTTGTTATAGTCAATCACTTATAGTAGGTAGAAATAATTAATTTAACACAATAAATTTATGTTTTCCTTTGTAGTCATCATTGGCGATTGCTCATCATTATCCTCAGAAGCTTGATGTAACTTTTTTTATGTTCATGGGAAAGAAGCCAGATAAGAAAATCTATGAAATTGTTGAAATGTAAGTATTCAACATGAACTTTGTGATATTTTTATGATAGAAATATATAATGAATATTTCTTTATAGTAGAGGTTTGGGAGGTTATAATAAGTTACAAGGTGTGAGAAAGCAGAAGAAAGTAGAATGGTTATATCCGATCTTAAGTTGTTAACTTAATATTTAAATGAATGATTAATTGATATATATTCTATAACAATTTTTGAATAATATTTACTAACGTCCACATATGATCATATTCAAATTTAGATTCAAAAGCAACAAGTTAGTTATGAGTGCGACTATTATGTAATGATTCACATGTTAAACATTGTTTCCGCTAGTATTGTTGGTTCATGGACCCAAGTAAGTAATAGAAATTTTGTATCAAAGTTGTATCAATTAATTAATACTATTGTTTATCTAATTTATGTAAACATTTATTTATTCAGATATATAAGGACTCAAATCCATTTAATAAGGATGAAGTTAAAAATGTCCAAGAACGTTGTGCAAAGATGATTTTAGAACGTGTTGAAGCTAGTGCGGATATATGATCTTTTGTGGTCTTTAAGGTTTCTTGTTTTGATTGTCTCTTGACAAGTACTTAGTTATTGTTTCATATAAGTAGTTAATTACTCTTATTTAATATTTATGCTCTTTTGATAAGACAAACGTTTATCTAAGTGTAACAAATCTTACCCTACGTGGTTGTTTATCTACTTTGATCACAATGTTATGTTTTAATTTGGTGTGACATTATTTTTACTTCTATGGTTTTATTTTGAAATTTAGGTGAAATATGGAACATATGATGTTGCATTATATTTATGGTTATGAATTGATGTTGGTTGGAGTAAATTCAGCAGATAAATGTGCAGGAAGAAATGTAATATTATAAATAGAGGAAAAAAAAATTGCCCAGGAATAAATAAATAAATAAATAAAAACAACAACGTCTTAGGTCGGTTAAACATATCCGACTTAAAAAACAAACTTCTTAAGCCAGTTGCACGTACCACAGGTTGTTCTGAAAAATAAAGCTTCTTAAGTCGCATAGAATTTACCTGACCTAACAACTATTTCTTAAGTCAGGTCAAAATCCGACTTAACATGTCAAAACTTGTTATGTCAGTAATTGTTAAGTCATTCGCAGAACTGACTTAAAAAGTTATTTTTAACTGACTTAACAAGCGTTTTTTGTACTAGTGTAGATAAAGAAGGTTAGAAGGGATAATAAAAACTATACCGCCCCTCCCTTTGAGTTCTGACGAGATTGAGAAGTGTTTTGGGACATAAAATTTTAGGCAGGCTGAGATCCACGTTATGCATCCTCTTAGAATAGATGAATGCAGTGACGAACCATATAAGAAAAGGGTCTACCGGGGAGTAACATTTCAACTTATACTACTAAGTATATAAAAAAGAAGGAGCTAGGAGCGGTTTAAATGGCAAAGAATGTGCTGTGTCAAATTAAATGTGCAAGTACTACCTCATGTTGCCTAGGGCTAGGAGGCTAGAACTGAAGAGGGAAACATTAGGGTGGCTAAAATGTCAGAGCTTGAATTTATACTTATTGTTTCTATCTTCATCAAATCCATGGATTAAATTAAATTAATGCTAGGATCCATCACCAAAAGTAATCATTATCTTTTCTATCCTTTCTTCTTCTTTTACGTCACCATTGACCATAATTAATAAGGTACTTTTTAGACAAACAAAGACTAGAAGAGTGGTAACAAACAAAAGGAAAGAGTAGTCGAGGAGTACGAATAGTGTGGAGCGCGCAAGTGGAAAGAGTAAATAATAGGAGGAGTAATTTATTTTTGGCATTTTATTTTGTGTAATACTACTTCCGATCTTTAATATAAATTTTTTTTTACTTTTTAGATTCATTGGATTTTCAATGTATCTAACCTATAATATGGTTTAGATACAATAGAAACTCAATAAATCTAAAAACAAATTTTTTCTTATATTAAAGACTGAAGAGAGATACATACAAACAAAAACTATAGGAGGAGTAATTTATTACGTCACCCCCCGCTATCTACTTTTTAGACATAATAGGAAAGAGTAAATAATAGGAGGAGTAATTTATTTTTGGCATTTTCTTTTATGTAATAATACATACAAACAAAAACCGTTAGATTTAATAGACCTATTAATTTTTTGATGTACTCTCTACAATAGATAGCATCCTCTTTTATTTTTCTCTTTCATCTTTAGTGTTTCATCTCTTTCCAGAAAAAAATTGTAATACCTTGTGACTAATTGTGTGGCTATGGAAATTCAAACTACCAGACTAAATATTTAACAAAATAACTTCAGTAATTTCAAAAACTTAATAAAAGTTATTTCCAATTCATCTTTTTATAAATTAAAAGAGTGATTTTAACATTCAATAAATTAAATATCATGTTAATTTAATAAAAATCAATTTTTTTTATTAAAAAACTACTCTTTCTATCCTTTATTATAAGCTTTTTTTCCAATATAATGTAGCCACACGTTTTTTATTTTTGACATCAATGTAGCCACACGTTATTTCTTCTTCTTTTCCTATTTTTATCGACATTATAACTAAATCATGAAATTAACTCATGATATCAACCTCCATTATGTGGGGGCGTGCGAGAAGTTGAGGAGTAGTGTGGAGCGCGCATGTGGGGGGCACGTAAGTAGTTGGGAGGCACGCGAAAACAATTAGGAGACATACTAAATAATTACATTTACTAGATCAACACTGCTAACTTTGATCAACATGGTCTAAATTAACGGCCCCTAACATTGCTAACTTTGAAGACACTAATGTAAAAGTGAATATAACAAAAAAAATGAGTCTAAAATTCAATTTTATAATTGCAACAATTTTCAGGTTCAAATAGATCAATTTTGAAAATAAAATCAATTATTCTTTTAAATAATCGAACTTGTCAAAATGGAACCAAATATACCTCATCTTTATCTTTATTATTATAAAAGTTGTTAAGTCTGCTAATTAACCCTAATCAACCCTTAACCCTAATTTTAACTCTAATCACTCTTAGCCTAATAACAATCCAGCCCAATTTGATTTCAATTAAATAATTAAATAAAATTAAAAAAAATAGATGGTATTGGAAACCGCAAAACAAACACGCGCATCATCATCATCATCTAGAAACACCCCAACTCAACTACTAAGAGCAGTATGCATACTTTCAAATTCAAAAATTTGCTCCATTCCATGCTTACATAGGAAATCAAATATAATTATTATTATTATCATCTTCTTCCAAAACACAAATTCACCCTTTCTAACATTATCCCTTCTCCATAGTTTTCTTCTCTCCATCTCTCCCCTAAAAAAAAATTGAAATCAATTCTCCTCTCCATTTACTGAGCAACACGGACGGCGATTTCATCATGTACGCCTCCAATCCTAACACCTTCTCCTGTAAAACCCTCTCTCACAAACCTTCCCCACACGAACAAACAAACGACGGCACCGATCTTTCCGGGTTTGTCGTCGACCGCCATCACCATCATCATCCACGTTTTCATAAGGTCTCATTGAAAAAATTTGGACTGCACGATGAGATGTAAGGTGAGATTGGAAATGATTTCTTCCCTTTTAATGTTAAAATGTTGTTGACAATGGTTAAATAAGTTATAGATGACTTTCTCAACCTGCATAATATGCTTTAACAATATGTTTACTGTTTGGCCTTAGATTCAAGTGTCATGATTAATAATATATATTTAGTTACGTTAATTTCGCCAAAAGTGTTTCTTGCTCTGTGAAAAAACTCTTAGCAACTCAAATTATAAATGAAATTGACTATTTGTTAAATGCATTGTAAATGACACCAAATTAATTGTTATAGCTATAAACTTTGTTAATTGACTGATGCTATTGAGTCCTATAGCAGTTTATTGGATGTTTATTTTGCTCAAGGTAATATAAAAAGTATGTCTATCATTTTCTTGAGGTGATTTTGTTTTTTTGTTGTTGCTTGAAACAGATATATAATGAAGAAATTGAGAATTTATTTGATTCAACCCAGCTGAACCTTTAGGTAAAAGATGAAGGATGAATCCAAAAATGCATTGTTCTTAAAGGATCTGAGTAAGGTAATATGGAAATCTTCAAATCAATCACTTTTTTTTTGAAAAAATTGTATATGCAAAATTTGCAGCTTAGTTTATACGATCTTTAATTGTTGCAGGTCCTCTCTTTCAGAAATTTAGAGCAACGACCTTAAATTCTAAGATCTCTAGATTACATATCATTTTAACTATTGTGGTTGATTCTTGGCGTAAGGTATTGTCACTATAATTCTATTTAACATGAATTGTTATGGATGCTATCATTTCTTTTACACAAAACTGAAGACAACTTCAAATTGTTTGTTTACTCTATTGTTTAATTGCATTGGGTTTGCAGGTATGTTGATTATTTTTGTTAGCGTTTGCAGGTATTGAATCGGCCTTGACTATAATTTTGCAGGAACTTTATACAGTCTAACAGAGAACTTTCATATTGGAAAATTTATAGTTTTTGTGTGGTCAATCTCTATGTGAATTGTCTTAAATGTTGAAATTAATGTTTAGACAGTTGATGCAGTAAATTTTTTATAAATAAGAGGTATATGTATACATGAGATATATCCAATTAAGATAAAGATAATATTACTAAAATTTTTATAAATAAGAGGTATATGTATACATGAGATATATCCAATTAAATATCTAAAGATAAAATGTTTCACTGTTTGTTGCCTTTTATTTTGCAAGTCAGCGAAATAACATGTGCACTATCGATTAGATTATCAACCATAATGATTAAGGGTCTGTTTGCAAGACACCTAAATGAGCTTATAGCTTTTAGCTTATAGCTTATAAGTTTATTTGCCAAAAAAAGCCTTGTTTAGTAACTACATTTTATCAGGAGCTTATAGCTTATTTGACTAACTTTTAACTTATTTTTCAAACACTATTTTAAATAGCGTTTTAGCTTATAGCTTATCACTTTTTATTCCATTTTACCCTTACAATTTTAATTAAAATTCAAATTTACCCTTAATTACCTATTAGTATAATTTAAAGTTATTGTGAGCTTTAGTTATTTAGGATTTTGTTGCTACATAGCTTTCTTCTATTTATTTTTTTCAGCCAGCATGTGAGTTTATTTTTTATTTATTTATTTTGAAGCTGTTTTTTTTTTTACGATGATCGTTTTAGTCTTTCTTTCATTTTGATAGAAGCTTTGTTTTATTTTTGGCCTGACAAGTGAGTTTTATTTTTGATCTAAGCATTGTGCTATCACAATATTTGATCGATGCTTTTTTTTAAAGGAATTAGTATACTAATATATTTTTTTTTTTTGTACAAACTAGTATATAATGTTTCTTCTTTTTTTTCAGCAAAATTTATTGTTTCCTTTTTTCATCTTTTGGTTACGCATAATTCTCACTTTCTTTATTTTTTTAAAGTATTTGGTTATAATTTTTTCAGCTTAGTTATATTTTATTGAGGTGTGTTCTTTTTCTGGGTAAAATTAAAAATATGTTAATATAATAAAAAATGAAATTTATATTAAATTAATAAATATAAATTACTAAATTTTAAATATAAAATTATTATTAATTTTGAATGTCATTTTATGTCATTTTACATTTATTATTATTTGAACCGCTAATTTTACCAAGCACTTTAATTAGCTTATCAGCTATAAGCTATCATCAGCCATCAGCTATCCGCTATAAGCTATAAGCTATCAGCCATCAGCTAGCTTATCAGCTATCCGCTAATTTTGCCAAACAGACCCTAAGATTTTTTTTTGACAAAGATTTTTTTTTTTTTGATAATCTAGTGATTGAGATTTTTATTTCCAATTACTAGACACATTATAATTAATATGTATGAGTTGATATTGGAATCCATAATTTTAATTATTATAATATTTTTAGTTATTTATTAAAAAAATATAAAATTTAATATTGTGTAAATAACCATTGAGAGAATAAATAAAAAATCATATGTTAATATTTGGTTTTATATATTAATAAAAAATGCTATCAAAATAATATGTCCATAATAAGTTAATATCATTAAACATTAGTTGATCAAGTGGTGATTAGCGTTAGACTTGTCAACTACCTTTTGGACGAGACTGGAATAATTTGATGTCAGAACTTGTCCGAAATTCTAAACTACTAGAGTCTCTTTCTCATAAAAATCAGAGGATAAAAGATAAAAATAAATAATACCATTTGCATCAAATCAACATTGGCAAAAATAATGATGACCTTTAACAACCTACATTCCCTTTTAGGTTTGTAGTGCCTAAACAACCTACAACTAGTCTCAAAAATGACAAAATCACTAGAAGAACAATGTGATATGTTGAGTGTGCTTTGAAATCACAAATAACGAATCAAAATAAATGAAGAAAAAGAATGGAAAAAGTAATTGGGCGCACAGGGAGACCCATGGGCGCGCACGCAGAGGGGCTGCTAGGGTCTGAATGAAACACAACAAAAGTCAATCAGCATCACAATTGAACAAAAGATTATGGATTTTAGGAGTTAATAGAAAAGCAAATCTTGCGGTCCAAGTGGACCGGAGAATGAAGATGTAAAAACATGGGACAAATAAAAAACAAGCTCGAAAGTAAATGTTCTTTGAAGTTTGCACATCCCTATCTGTAACACCCCGATTTAAATTTTAAATTTTTTTGTTTATTAATTATTTCATATGTTTGTGACTATTAAGTTATTTTGTGTGTGTAGATTTTAGGTTGAGAGTTAGTGAATAAAGAAGTAAAATAAATGAAATTTGAGTTTAGAAGAGGAAGAGAGAATTCTTGCTGCAGCTTAGGATCAAAGAAAAGAATTCATCAAAATTAAGGTGAGGGATTAGTTTTTGAATTTATATATATATAGGTTGCTGAATAGGGTGATGCTTGAATTTTGTTTTTCTTCCGCTGATTTTCATTTTCAATTCATGCCTTGTTATCCCTTATCATCATGACCTTGACTGTTGCTTACACTACTAGAAAAATTGTGTTTAGAGACCGATTTAGAGACCGATTTTAATGCAAATCGGTCACTAAATCAATTAGTGACCGATATAGAGACCAATTAAAATCAATTGTAAAAACCTTGGTGGCTGATCTGTTGTGACCAATTTAGTGACCAATTTGTTGTGACCGATTTAGTGACTGAATTTAGAGAGCGGTTTAGAGACTGAATTTAGAGACCGATTTAGTAACTGAATTTAGATACCGATTTAGTGACTGAAATTAGAGACCGGTTTAGAGACTAATTTTAGAGACCGATTTAATGACTGAATTTAGAGACCGATTTAAAGACTGAACTTAGAGACCGAAATGGTGACTGATTTTAGTGACTGAATTTGTGACTAAATTCAGAGACCGAATATGTGAAAGCAAGCGAACGTGACGTGCGACGCCTCGAACGACGCTATCAGCGACTGATTTAGTGACCCTTATTAGAGACCATTATTGTGACCAATTTAGAATAATTTCTATGTTTTTTGTGACCGATTCAGAGACCAAATTAAAAACGTGGTATGTTATATTCGGTCTCTAATTCGGTCTCTAATGAGTTTTTTTTTTCTTTTTATTATTCCCTCCGTTCCTTTTTATTTGTCGTTTTTTAAAGAAGAAAAAAGACCAAATTAAGATAGTGTATTTTTGCATCTTATCTTCCTATTATACACTTCTTTTTTAATATATAATCATAATTTTAATCCAGCAATAAAATTGTATTTTTTTAAACACACTTTCTCTTTACAAAAAATAAAAACAAATTAAAACAAAAACAATACCTTACCAAAAAAAACAAAACAGAAACAATAAGAAGATTATATGAATAAGTATAGTAAAAAAAATAGATAAAATAAAATTATTATATAAAATTTAGTCAATAAAAAAATTAGGAGGGAGGGTATAATAGACAAAGTATAACCTTAAATTGTCAAACGACAAATAAATAAAAATAAATACTTTTTTTCTAAAACGACGAATAAAAATGAAGGAGGGAGTATTATTTATAATTTTTTTTACATGAAAGACATTATTATTATTTTTAATTGAAAATCCCTAAAAGAAATTTTTTAGATCTAATCTAATATCTCTAAAATTATTTCATAGACACCAAAAATTTAATCATGCAACCTAGAGGGTGTAGTTGGGCGGTTGAAGCTCATCCTTCTTTAACCAAGGGTCGAAGGTTTGATCATCGCCTTAGGTACGAAACAACTTTAAATCTCTAGGCCATCTATCCCATCCTTTGAGGTGCCTCCAATCTAGGCAGGAGAATAGTCATTGTGTTCGACGGTGGATACTCTGATCTCGACAAAAAAATAAAGAAACAATTAATTATGCACACAACAATATTAACATAGTAGAATTAAGGATTACCAAATACTTATCAAAAAAAAATTTAAATCAAACAAAACTTACATTAGAAAATTAATAGATACTCTTGATAAAATTTTTCCTTTTGCACCAGTTTTTTTAACTGCAAAGATATTGTTAATAAATAAAGCCAAGTACGAGGAGTAAAAAATCAGTCCATAGGAAAAAAGGAATAGAGGAACTATCCTAAGGCCAAAATAAACTACAGTACTATCCCTTAACACTATCAGAGAAGATAGTATAAAGGCTCATAAAAAACAAATCAAGGGTCATAAAAATAAAAACAAAGCCACCACATCAAAACATACAACCATAGTAGTAGAAAATAAAATAAATACGTAGTTGCAACAACAAGGACCATGCTCGCAGCCACCACCAGCATAGAAGGATGAGAACAACTGCTGCAACAAAAAAAGACAAACCATACTCACCGTAACATACAAATTTTCGGATTCCAAATTCATTATTACAACAAACACGGCTCTTTTGCCCTTCTCTAGCGCCTTGTTCTTGTATTTTGTCGAGTCTTCAGTTATTTTTCCCTCTTCACTTCCCACCAACGGTTCCAATTAATCTTCCACACTTTCTTCCTTTTGAACATATTCATGAGTCTTTTATATTTTTTTTCTCTCAGATATGTTATTTTACTCCGCACTTGAAATTTTTAACAATTTCTACTCATCTTATTTATAAAATTTTAGCCCTTCATAAAACTATTATTTTATGTAACAAACTTTGTTTAGATATCTAAACATAACAAACTTTGTTTGAAATATAAATAATTTGTCTTAAAAAACAAATTTAAGTTTTTCAAATATATATATAAGGGGCTGCTAACTTTCTCCTACCTAAAAAACATGTGGAGTAAGTTAGCAAACCTACACCCAATATAAAATGACTAAAAAATCAATTCTTACTTTTTAAAGTAGTTTTAAATAAAAGATAAATTGGTCATTTTATATTTATTTTATTTTTTTAATAAAAATAAAAGAAACATGTTTGTTTAATTTTTTTGAATGTTTTCCGTCAAAAAAAATGTTTTTGAATGTCTCATGTTGTAGCTTAATACACAGCATATTCCTTAATACAGTATTTTGGATTTCTTGATAAAGAACCAATTACCGTCCGTACGTCATCATACATGTTAACTTTTTTTTTTTTGGGTACAAAGTGCATCTACAGAATTCTAATTACAATATTGATTTAACTTTTGTTCTCATATATAAACTTCAATAATCTCAATTATAATGTCTCCAAAAAATTAATTTAGTAGATTCGTGTTGCAAGGCAAAAAATCAGATCCATAGAAAGAAGAAAAAGAAGGGAAGAAAAAAGGTAACAATAGTTGGTACTAATAACAATAATAATAATACTGTAAAAAAAACAATAATAATAATAAAAAAGTTTGTTTTAAGAGTTTTTTTTTGATAAGTTTTTTTTTGTAGAGTTTGATAAAAGATAGTAGTTTCCATAAATAAAAAAAATAGTTTTTTTTATTATTTGTAAATTTTTTGTCTCTAAATCAGTCGTTAATTATTAGTCTTTAAATTAATCACTAATATTCGGTTTCTAAATCGGTTGCTGATTGTCTGTCTCTAAATCGGTCACTCTAGTATATTAGTAACTAATTTAGCGACCAAAATATTTTTTATTATGTGACCAATTAATCAGTCTTTATATCAGTCACTAGTTATTAGTCTCTAAATCGGTCACTAATATAAATATAGTAATTATTGGTCTCTAAATCGGTCACAAATTATTTGTCTCTAAATCGGTCGTTATAATAATTTTTGGTCTCTAAATCGGTCACTAATTTTTAGTTTCTAAATCGGTCACTATTATAAATATAGTAATTATTGGTCTCTAAATCTGTCACTAATTATCTGTCTCTAAATCGGTCACTAATATTATATTAGCGACTGATTTTGAGACCAAAATATTTATTATTATGTGACCGATTATTCGGTCTCTATATCAGTCGCTATATTATATTAGTGATCGATTTAGCAACCAAATATTTTTTTATTTTAAACTCAAAATTTTGGTCTCTAATTCGGTCTCTATAGTGACCAAAAAATTTTAGTCGCAAAATCGGTCTCTAAACGCAAAATTTCTAGTAGTGCTTTAGAATTTTGTTTCTATGTATTTTTGATTTTTCATAAATTGGTGATTCGATCCTATACTCTTCCTCTCAAATTTATAAATACTAATAATAGTTTTCTTTATGCTAATCAAACACAAGCCTGAGGGATATTTTATGTGTTAGCCACATCAATCTTAGTTTTTGTAAGTTTCAGCTTTGTATAATTAATAAGGATTTTGCTTCCTCAAATAATTAAGATTCTTAGTATAATTAGATTCATATAATTGATTATATGTATCGGTTCTGATTACTGAAATTTAAGAAGATAAAAATATATATTAGAGTTTATATTGTGTCCCGTATCAGTTCGTTTCCATTAGGAATCAATACCTTTTAGTATTTGAAAACTTTGTCTTTAGACAATTAGAACGTCATTCCTTAAAATGAAACATTAAAATTCGAAGTAAATTTATTTTATAAGAAGAACTTGAATTGGTTAGCATCTTGGTGCGGAATTGAGAAAATGTCGTTGTATTTTTTATTAAATTTTTTTTGTGCTGAGTTAAATAAAAAGAATTCTTTTGAAGCCATTAAATTAACTTTAAAAACAAATTACCTAGTATTGTAGTGGTTAAGTTTAGTTGCAGAGGTGTTTCGTTAAGTTTAGACGTGACACCCTAGCCTCATATAGCATTTATCTATAAACTAGTATGTTAACCCGTGCTGTGTACGGGATTATTTTTTTTTTAATATTATTTATTAATTAATTTTAAATTATTATTTTAAATTTATTTTAATATTAAATAGTGAATTTGAGATATTTTTTTGATAAATCAAAGTTATTTTCCGCACGCAACTGCAGAGATAAATCCACTCGAGATAACTGGAATCCATTTAAGGAGTTTTTTTTTTTGAACGGCAAATATTATAGTAATAAGACCATATCTATGCACAAGACGAACATAAAACGGCAAAATAGAAGTTACAAAACAATGGCGCCCCGTATATAAGCAGAACGCCATAAAAAACTAAAACCTACACTACCTAAAAGAGATATACTTCTAATCTCATTCTTAAAAGCTACTCTTCTGCTTTCATACCACCAGAGATCCCTCAACCCGACCCAAAGAGTTGCCAAAAGACACTAACTTTTGAACTCGAATCAAAAGTGCTTAGCCCACCAGATCCAAAGAACAACTTCTTGAATCGAAATAAGGGGACAACCGTAGAAAATAGTTGCTTATAAATAATATGTTTTTGCACACAATATATTATGTATCAATATATTATCTGATACATGTGTAAAATAGTTTTATACCAACAGTATGTATAAATTAATAAATTAAATTCATAATATAATGGATAGTTGGGTGCGGGCCACACGGGAAATGAACTGTATGAGCACAATTTTTTGTGGATACCTCACATAAATGATAAATCAATGCTATTATGACATAGTATCCATAATATTTTGTGATAAATTGTGTTTCCAAAATTGGCAATGTGGCTGTGCTTGGCATCACTTCTTTTCACTACTAGAAAAATCGCATATAGAGACCGATTTAGAGACCAAAATATTTTGGTCACTCTAGAGACCGAATTAGAGACCAAAATTTTGAGTTTAAAGTAAAAAAATATTTGGTGGTTAAATCGGTCACTAATATAATATAGCGACCGATATAGAGACCGAATAATCGGTCACATAATAATAAATATTTTAGTCTCTAAATCGGTCACTAATAGTATATTAGTGACCGATTTAGAGACAGATAATTAGAGACCGATTTAGAGACCAATAATTACTATATTTATATTAGTGACTGATTTAGAGACAGATAATTAGTGACGAGTTTAGAGACCAATAATTACTATATTTATATTAGTAACAGATTTAGAGACTAATAACTAGTGACCGATTTAGAGACTAATAACTACTATATTTAGTGACCGATTTAGAGACTAATAACTAGTGACTGATTTAGAGACCAATAATTACAATATTTATATTAGTGACCGATTTAGAGACTAATAACTAGCGGCCGATTTAGAAACCAATAATTATTATATTTATATTAGTGACCGATTTAGAGACTAATAATCAGTGACCGATTTAACTACCAATAATTACCATGTTTATTTTAGTGACCGATTTAGAGACCGATTAATGGGTCACATAATAAATAATATTTTGATCGATAAATCAGTCACTAATATAATATAGTGCTCGATTTAGAGACGGACAATCAGTGACAGATTTAGAGACTGAATATTAGTGACAAATTTAGAAACTGATTTAGAGACTAGAAATTACTATATTTTTAGCCCGGGAACCTTTTCGTTCAAAGGAAATATTTTTTTTTCAACTTTCAGCCAAAAAAACAAAAATAGGAAAATAAGTATCTTTAACTAAAAAAACTCAATACTTAGTTAAAAAAAACAAAAGATAATTAACTAAAAAATTTGATACTTAAATAAAACAAAAAAAGCAAACTCATACTCCAAAAAAGAAGAAGCAAAATTCAGATTTGTTCTTTCACTCTTCGCTATATATATATATATATATATATATATATATATATATATATATATATATCACTTCCATGTTTTTTTTTTATTTATATTTAATTTTTTTTTACACATATTTACATTTAAATTTATAATTATATTAAAGGTTGAAAATTTGTTTAAAATAAAATATTAAAATTAATCGAGTAAAATTATATTTAGAGTATACAATTTTGAATATTATTAAAAATGATGAGGATAAATAAGTAACTTGATAGTAGTTACTTTTCTTCTTAGTGTTTCTTTTAATTCTAAACTTATCTAAATCTTGATAGGAAAAAACAAAAAATTTATTTGGTATTTATAAATAAAAACCCAACTTTTTTATCAAAAAAAAAAAAAAAGAACACAAGTTTAAACGTTAAAATGTTAAATTTTATCATCACTATTTCATGAATATATATATATATATATATATATATATTTGAAATACAAAAATTTGTTTTTTAAACAATCTTTCGTTTTTAAGACAAAGTTTGTTATAGGTATTTAAATAAAGTTTGTTACGACCCACTTGAGTTAGTATAGTGGTGTTGGTTTGTGTCATTGGAGAGTGTTTCTCACAAATTATTAGGTTTGATTCTTACTAGTGTCAATTTCGGTAGATTAGTCTATACAGAACAAAAAACTCTAGTGAGATTAATCCTTTCAGATTAGTCGGTCCTTAAACCGAATACCGAACTTTCAAAAACAAATTAAATAAAATTTGTTATATATATTAATTAATTATTTTCTTAAAACTCAATTAGTTGTGCCACAGCGTACCAACAAAAATTAGTTGTGCCACTTAAAAGTAGGACTATGTTGTTGTCATCCTCTTAACTCAAATATTGATAAGATCATAAAATAAAAACTAATAACAGAAATTTAAGGGAGTGATTTTACTAGATCAGAGATGGTTGTTACACTTACATCTAGCAAAGTGGAATGCTTTTGTTTTTCCTCTAATTATACCGATTTAGTATGATACTTAAATTACACTTTCTTTTGTCAAATTTGTTTTACTTGATTGGTAATTCAATTCACCTCAAGTTCACAATTTATTTTCATTTGTTGCGTATGTAGTTTTGACTTCTAAGTTTTAATTGATATTTTTAATCTTTAATATATAAATATATACTGTGTGATGGTCATATTTGAGTTAGAATGTTTCAATCCGATAAGTATGTTTGCCTTTTCTTCAATCCAACCTAATTTTCATCCACTTTATTTTAAATAGATAGATTTTCGGTTTACTTATTTCTTCTCCGGGTATACAAGCGAAAACAAATCGAGCATTTGACCATGAAAGGTCATGGAATGTTCCTTCACACTTGTGGTTCTATCACTTTCTTTCAATATAGAGCTAATTTGGTAAAGTTTATTTTGTGTTTATACTGTATATGTTTTACCTTATTGTATGAGTTGCAATACTTTAGTCTAAGATAGGTCTCTATGAACTTTTATATATGTATATAGTTGAAGATAATCAATAGATTTATATTACACATGCATCCTTTCTTTGTTGATTTTATGATAGGAATTGTAAACAACGCTTATTAGTGTGTCTCTTTATGGTGAATGACTATAAAAATATAATATAAACATAATATGAAATTGATTTTTTTTTTAAGATCTTAAATTGTTTTTAATTCATATTTTTTGTTTGTTAGACAGAACTGAATGGCGATGGCGCTCCTCCCACTCCTTCATAATTGTTTGTTCATACACACCAACATCGCAAGAATAACAATTAGGTTGATCGAAGATCGGAACATGTCTATGTAATGAATTCTCAACTTTAAATTGTATTATTTATAATTTTGCATATTGATTTTATTTTACTTGATTTTAAAAATTAATTAGTCTTATATTTGTGTCAATAGAAAACGTATAAATGTAGATGAGAATAATTGACTGAACAAGCATCTTCGCAAGGAACTCCGCTGTCAAAGGAAAGAAATGTGTAGTTTTAGGTTGCAGCAATAAGGAAAGGACATGTATATGGTCTTAGGAGTGAATCTTATTTATTTATAGACAGACGAAGTTACCGTGGTTCTTCCTCGTCAACTGAGTGGTTGCAAATATCTGAATTTGAATAGCTAAAAACAGAAAGGAAATAAATGAGAAAGGAAAGGAATGAATTTCGTGATATGGTAAGACAAATTGATGGACAACTTAAACCTTCAGCCGAAGTCATATACTGGAGATCAAGTTCATGAAGATAAGGTGACTAATGATAATGAAGATAATGTGGCTAATCATAATTATGTCTATGATGATAATGATGATTTGTTTGATAATAATGATGCTGGTGGTGATGATTTAGATCCATAAAGAATGACAACTGTTGTATAGCTAGAGATATAGTTTTGTATGCAAGTGTTTGATGATGTTTAAATCTACTATGTTAATATTATTTTGTGCATGATTATTTGTTTGGTGTCTATGAAATATTTTTAGCGATATTAAATTAGATCTAAAAAATTGTTTTTAGGGATTTTCAATTGTAAATAATAATATTTGTCAAAAAATTATAAATAATAATAAAAAAAGAAAAGATTATAAATAATAATAAAAAAAAAAAATTCATTAGAGACCAAATTAGATACCGAATTTAACATACAACATTTCTAATTCGGTCGCTGAATCGGTTGCATTAAGCATAGAAACTAATTTTAAATTGATCACAAAAACGGTCTCTAATAAGGGTCACTAAATCAGTCGCTAATAGCGTCGTTCAAGGCGTCGCATGTTACGTCGCTTGAAGTCTCTGAATTTAGTCACAAATTCAGTCACTAATATCAGTCATTGTTTCGGTCTCTAAATTCAGTCTCTAAATCAGTCTCTAAATTCAGTCTCTAAATCAGTCTCTAAATTCAGTCACTAAATCGGTCTCTAAATTCAGTCTCTAAATTGGTCTCTAAATTTAGTCACTAAATCGGTCTCTAAATTCAGTCTCTAAATTGGTCACTAAACTCAGTCACTAATTCAGTCGCAAAAAATTGGTCACTAAATTGGTCACAACAGATCAGCCACCATGGTTTTTAAAACTGATTTTGATTGGTCTCTATATCGGTCACTAATTGATTTAGTGACCGATTTACATTAAAATCGGTCTCTAAATCGGTCTCTAAACGCGAATTTTCTAGTAGTGTTTTCATTGTTTTTGCATATTAAATATTTTTTTTTTGAAAGTGCACATTAAATATTATTATAATCAAATATATACAATATTTGTTTATATAAGTAATGGGAATATATTGTGGTTTGATATATGGTATGAATATTTAGAAAATATAGTTAAATTGTTTAAATAATTATACATATATTTAATAATGTATCAAAAAACATATATCACAAAACTCCCACATTGTGATATATTTTTGGTCCCTATAATTATTCTCATAATTTATCTTTAATACATATAAATAGACAGTCTTGCATATAACAAAACTAACACATTTTTATATAAAAAAAACTCTCACATTTAGTGATCTTCCTTAGTTTATTGTAGATTCATTCAGTTTAATCTCATCAAACTATATTTTTTTAACACAATGTATATTAAGATATATTTTCAAATTTTAAAATAAACAAAAAAAATAGACAACTTTGCATATCAAAAGCTCAGGTATTTTTACGTAAAAAAAAAACCTTCATATATAGTGATGTTCCTATGTTTAGTGTATATTTATTCATCTAAATCCCATCAAACTACATTTTTTTAAAATACAATGTAAATTAAAATCTCATTTTTCATCTTTGTCCCACTTTGTTTCACTACTAGAAATTTTGCGTTTAGAGACCAATTTTGTGACCAAAATTTTTTGGTCACTATAGAGACCGAATTAGAGACCAAAATTTTGAGTTTAAAATAAAAAAATATTTGGTTGCTAAATCGGTCACTAATATAATATAGCGACTGATATAGAGACCGAATAATCGGTCACATAATAATAAATATTTTGGTCTCAAAATCAGTCGCTAATATAATATTAGTGACCGATTTAGAGACAGATAATTAGTGACCAATTTAGAGACCAATAATTACTATATTTATAATAGTGACCGATTTAGAAACTAAAAATTAGTGACCGATTTAGAGACCAAAAATTATTATAGCGACCGATTTAGAGACAAATAATTTGTGACCGATTTAGAGACCAATAATTACTATATTTATATTAGTGACCGATTTAGAGACTAATAACTAGTGACTGATATAAAGACTGATTAATTGGTCACATAATAAAAAATATTTTGGTCGCTAAATTAGTCACTAATATAATAGAGTGACCGATTTAGAGACAGACAATCAGCAACCGATTTAGAAACCGAATATTAGTGATTAATTTAAAGACTAATAATTAACGACTGATTTAGAGACAAAAAGTTTACAAAAAATAATTAAAAAAAAACTATTTTTTTTATTTATGGAAACTACTATCTTTTATCAAACTCTACAAAAAAAAAACTTATAAAAAAAAAGCTCTACAAAAAAAAACTCTTAAAACAAACTTTTTTATTATTATTATTATTGTTTTTTTTTACAGTATTATTATTATTGTTATTAGTACCAACTATTGTTTACCTTTTTTCTTCCCTTCTTTTTCTTCTTTCTATGGATCTGATTTTTTTCCTTGCAACACGGATCTACTAAATTAATTTTTTGGAGACATTATAATTGAGATTATTGAAGTTTATATATGAGAACAAAAGTTAAATCAATATTGTAATTAGAATTCTGTAGATGCACTTTGTACCCAAAAAAAAAAAATTTAACATGTATGATGACGTACGGACGGTAATTGGTTCTTTATCAAGAAATCCAAAATACTGTATTAAGGAATATGCTGTGTATTAAGCTACAACATGAGACATTCAAAAACATTTTTTTTTTGACAGAAAACATTCAAAAAAATTAAACAAATGTTTCTTTTATTTTATTAAAAAAATATAATAAATATAAAATGACCAATTTATCTTTTATTTAAAACTACTTTAAAAAGTAAGAATTGATTTGTTAGTCATTTTATATTGGATGTAGGTTTGCTAACTTACTCCACATGTTTTTAGGTGGGAGAAAGTTAGCAGCCCCTTATATATATATTTGAAAAACTTAAATTTGTTTTTTAAAACAAATTATTTATATTTCAAACAAAGTTTGTTATGTTTAGATATCTAAACAAAGTTTGTTACATATAATAATAGTTCTTTAGTCTTTATCAAAACAAAAATAATAGTTTTATGAAGGGCTAAAATTTTATAAATAAGATGAGTAGAAATTCTTAAAAATTTCAAGTGCAGGGTAAAATAACATATCTGAGAGAAAAAAATATAAAAAACTCATGAATATGTTCAAAAGGAAGAAAGTGTGGAAGATTAATTGGAACCGTTGGTGGGAAGTGAAGAGGGAAAAATAATTGAAGACTCGACAAAATACAAGAACAAGGCGCTAAAGAAGGGCAAAAGAGCCGTGTTTGTTGTATAAATGAATTTGGAATCCGAAAATTTGTATGTTACGGTGAGTATGGTTTGTCTTTTTTTGTTGCAGCAGCTGTTCTCATCCTTCTATGCTGGTGGTGGCTGCGAGCATGGTCCTTCTTGTTGCAACTACGTATTTATTTTATTTTCTACTACTATGGTTGTATGTTTTGATGTGGTGGCTTTGTTTTTGTTTTTATGACCCTTTATTTGTTTTTTATGAGGCTTTATACTATCTCCTCTGATAGTGTTAAGGGATAGTACTGTAGTTTATTTTGGCCTTAGGATAGTTCCTCTATTCCTTTTTTCCTATGGACCGATGTTTTACTCCTCGTACTTGGCTTTATTTATTAACAATATCTTTGCAGTTAAAAAAATTGGTGCAAAAGGAAAAATTTCATCAAGAGTATCCATTAATTTTCTAATGAAAGTTTTGTTTGATTTAAATTTTTTTTTTGATAAGTATTTGGTAATCCTTAATTCTACTATGTTAATATTGTTGTGTGCATAATTAATTGTTTCTTTATTTTTTTGTCGAGATCAGAGTATCCACCGTCGAACACAATGACTATTCTCCTGCCTAGATTGGAGGCACCTCAAAGGATGGGATAGATGGCCTAGAGATTTAAAGTTGTTTCGTACCTAAGACGATGATCAAACCTTCGACCCTTGGTTAAAGAAGGATGAGCTTCAACCGCCCAACTACAACCTCTAGGTTGCATGATTAAATTTTTGGTGTCTATGAAATAATTTTAGAGATATTAGATTAGATTTAAAAAATTTATTTTAGGGATTTTCAATTAAAAATAATAATATTGTCTTTCATGTAAAAAAAAATTATAAATAATACTCCCTCCTTCATTTTTATTCGTCGTTTTAGAAAAAAAGTATTTATTTTTATTTATTTGTCGTTTGACAATTTAAGGTTATACTTTATCTATTATACCCTCCCTCCTAAATTTTTTATTGACTAAATTTTATATAATAATTTATTTTATCTATCTTTTTTACTATACTTATTCATATAATCTTCTTATTGTTTCTGTTTTGTTTTTTTTGGTAAGGGATTGTTTTTGTTTTAATTTGTTTTTATTTTTTGTAAAGAGAAAGTGTGTTTAAAAAAATACCATTTTATTGGTGGATTAAAATTATGATTATATATTAAAAAAGAAGTGTATAATAGGAAGATAAGATGCAAAAATACACTATCTTAATTTGGTCTTTTTTCTTCTTTAAAAAACGACAAATAAAAAGGAACAGAGGGAATAATAAAAAGAAAAAAAAACTCATTAGAGACCGAATTTAACATAGCACGTTTTTAATTTGGTCTCTGAATAGGTCACAAAAAAACATAGAAATTATTCTCAATTGGTCACAATAATGGTCTCTAATAAGGGTCACTAAATTAGTCGCTGATAGCGTCGTTCGAGGCGTCGCACGTCACGTCGCTTGCTTTCTCATATTCGGTCTCTGAATTTAGTCACAAATTCAGTCACTAAAATCAGTCACCATTTCGGTCTCTAAGTTCAGTCTCTAAATCGGTCTCTAAATTCAGTCACTAAATCGGTCTCTAAAATTAGTCTCTAAATCGGTCTCTAATTTCAGTCACTAAATCGGTATCTAAATTCAGTTACTAAATTGGTCTCTAAATTCAGTCTCTAAATCGGTCTCTAAATTCAGTCACTAAATCGGTCACAACAAATTGGTCACTAAATTGGTCACAACAGACCAGCCACCAAGGTTTTTACAACTAATTTTAATTGGTCTCTATATCGGTCACTAATTGATTTAGTGACCGATTTGCATTAAAATCGGTCTCTAAATCGGTCTCTAAACACGATTTTTCTAGTAGTGTTTGAACTTGTTTCATAGTAGTCCACGTGTACAATTTAAAAACAAAAAAAAAACAAGGAAAATATAATTCTTAATATCACAAAACTTTGTCCCCGTTACATAACTCAGGTGGTATGAGCTGAGGAACGTATTAGTTGGAGAGGTCCAGGGATCAATTCCTAGCGGGAGAAATTTATCTTTCCAATCTACCCAAAAAACATATATCACAAAACTCCCACATTGTGATATATTTTTAGTCCCTATAATTATTCTCACAATTTATCTTTTTAGAGTTAAATATGTTTTTGATCCCCATAAATATTCCAAATTTTGGTTTTAGTCCTTCTAAAAATTTTCTTCGACTTTTTGTCCCTATAAAATTTTTCATCTTCACTTTTGGTCCCTCATTTTAAATAAACTCATAAGTAGAATTCATATTTTTGAATAAAAAGTTTGCAGAAAAGTTTATAAAATTATAATTATCTCTCCAAAAAAAAAAATTAGAATTTTTTAACAAAATAGAAATTAATTATGAATTTTTAAACTTTTTGTGGTTTAAAATTCGTATTTAATTTATATTTTGTTAAAAAATTCCAAATTTTTTAGGGAGAGATTATCATAATATTTTTCACATTTGTGCACAACTTAATTAAAAGTATAAGGACTAAATCCAAAATTTGATATATTTATAGGGACCAAAAATGTATTTAACCCAAAAAAATATCTAAAAAAAAAATAAAAAAAAATGGGTTAAATATTTTTTGGTCCTTATAAATATATCAAATTTTATTTTTAGTCCCTCAATAAATTTTCTTCAATTTTTAGTCCCTATAAAATTTCCAATCACCACTTTTAGTCCCTATTTTTAATTCAACTCATGTGTAACTTTGTATTTTTTAAATAAAATTATGCAGAAATCTGTATTGGTAAAAAACTAAGATGAGAACTATCGTAATATATATAATAGAGATACGAATCTCTCCCACAAAAATTTAGAATTTTTTAACCTGAGATGAATTATTTATAAATTTTTAAACGCAAAGAACTAAAAAAATTAATATTAAATTAATGTATTGGTAAAAAAAATTCATCTTTTGTAATAGAGATCCCCATAATGTACTAAACATGTCAGCGGAAAAAATTTTAAATTTTGAATGATATACTCGAGTTAAATGATAAATAAGGACCAAAAATCATGATAGGAAATATTTGAGAAACCATAACCTGCTAAAAAAATTTTTAGGGACTAAAAATAAAATTTTGTATATTTATAGGGACTGCAAAGGTATTTATTCCCAAAAAAAAATCTAAAAAAAAGACTACAAACGTATTTATTCACAAAAAAAAAATCTAAAAAAAATATGTTAAGAATGCAACTGAATTACACTACAAAAAATATCTAAAAAAATATAAAAAAAAATCTTAGAGAAGCTCTAATTGAATGACACATAAGCAAATTTTCTTGAGAATTTTCGTGAGAATGCACAAGAGAGTTCCGTGGAACTATCGTAATGTATATAATAGAGATAATAGAGATAATCAACGGGTTTCTGATTATCGGCCTATTTCTCTAGTTAGTTGTGTGTATAAAGTATTGGCAAAGGTCCTGGCTAATAGGTTGAGTCAGGTGATTGGGAGCGTCATTTCGGATTTTCAATCAGCTTTTGTTAAGGGTCGACAGATATTAGATGGTGTTTTAATAGCAAATGAATTAGTTGACGATGCGAAGAAGTCAAAGAAGGAGTTCATTTTGTTTAAAGTGGATTTTGAAAAAGCGTATGATTCAGTCGAATGGGGATATTTGCTATCTGTTATGGCTAAAATGAATTTTCCAGATAGGTGGTGTCGATGGATTTCTGAATGTATTAGTACAGCCTCTGCTTCTGTGTTAGTGAATGGTAGTCCCACTGATGAATTCTGTTTTGAGCGGGGGCTTCGGCAAGGGGATCCGCTGTCTCCGTTTCTTTTTCTAATTGCGGCTGAGGGGCTGAGTGTGATGATGTCGGCTTCGATTCAATCTGGTCTGTTTTTTGGTTATCCGGTTGGGTCGGTGGATCCGTTAGTAGTGTCTCATTTGCAGTTTGCTGATGACACTTTGTTGATGGGTATTAAGAGTTGGGAAAATATCCGTGCTATTAAAGCGGTGTTGGTTCTCTTTGAGTTGATGTCGGGATTGAAAGTTAATTTTCACAAGAGTATGTTAGTAGGTGTGAATGTGACTGGGTCGTGGTTAGAACAGGCGGCAAATATCTTAAATTGTCGTGTTGGGTCCATACCGTTTGTGTATTTGGGGCTGCCGATTGGAGGTAATTCTAGAAGACTATCATTTTGGCGTCCTGTTGTTGAGAAAATTAAATCCCGTTTGTCTTTGTGGAAATGTCGAAACCTTTCCATGGGTGGTCGTTTGGTGTTACTAAAAGCTGCCTTGTCTTCGATCCCGGTATATTTCCTTTCTTTTTTCAAGGCTCCCTCAGGTATTATTTCTCTCATTGAATCACTTTTTAAATCTTTTTTGTGGGGTGGTGTTGGGGAGGCTAGAAGGGTGCATTGGGTTCATTGGGATAAGGTTGAAGTAGCAAAGTTTTTCACAAGAAAGGGGGGGGTTTGAATTGTGACCCTTTAAAAATAAACTCAATTCGTTAGTAGAGTAAGTTATATGATAAATCAAACTAAATGGAATGAATTAAACACAAAATAGAAAGCAGAGAATGTTAAGAGAATGTTCTCTGATCAGTCTATGTTAAATTGCAGAGAACGTTCTTGGGATATTCTTTCAGAATATTATTGTGTGTGTAAGTGTGTCTGTTTTGCAAGAGAATAAGGATAAAGAGAAGGAGTATAACACAAAGAGTTTATACTGGTTCACCCTTAATTGGGCTAGTCCAGTTTCCCACACCACGTGAGGGTTTCCACTATTCTCTTTTGATCTTAATCCCAAGACCAAAAACTTCTGTCAAGCTATACAAGCTTATCTTCCACCTTATACCCAAGGTGATCTCTACCTTTCCTTCTAAGGTAGTTGCTCAACCAATAGTAACGTACTGATGAGCAAGTTCTTTTCTTATTACAAAGAGTTGTTTGGATCTAAAGCTTAACAACAAACCAAACCAGGTTTATAAAGCTTTCTAAGTAACTATAAAAATCTCTCTGAAAATCACTCAAATGAATTGCTGATCCAAGTATGCAATTATGAAGCTTTGGAGTGAAAGAGATCAAAAGAAGAGTTTGTGATTCTTGTGCGTGAAAGACAAGTAATTGATGATTGATATTGCTTCAAAACTCTTGCTTTGCTCCTGCTGTATTCCATGCTATTTATACTTGTTGAAGAGCCTTTGGAATCTTGGAGAATGTGTTAGAAAATCAGAGAACAATGAACTAGCCGTTACTCACAAACTGGGAGTAAGCTGGAGAATGTTCTGAGAATGTTCTCCAAGAGGAGCGTCTTGATGAGCTGGCATTGTACTTCCATTACTTGATGAGCAAGTGTGACCGTTGCCTTTGAATTTTGCTGTCATATGAGAACAATGCTTCAGGGAGAATGATGAAAGAACATTCTCACAGAACTGTGTACATTCTCTTGTGATGTCTTCATAGAATAGTGGGAGAATGGTGTGGGGACAGCTTTATCTTCAAGTAACCAGCTGTAATCTGATCAAGGCTATGTAGAAAAGTACTTTTGCAAGTACAACCTTGATGAATAGTGGAGTGTAGCCTTTGTTGGTGATTGACTTCTACTTCTTGGAGAATGAACATTAAATAATCCTTTGCAAGTACATAACAACTCATAGTGAAAGAGTTGTTGTCTTCTCCTCATTGGTCTATGTTCATTTCCATCATAATAAATTCAAATGATAATTTATTATGTCTTGAGATCAAAGAACATTCCTTGGCACATGCTCCATGTGATGGCTTAGAATAGTAAGTCCCATAAGATGTTTGATCAAGATTCTTGCCATAAAGGAATTGTTGCTGTAGAGATCTTGTGCTTAAATTCTCATGAAAAGTCCTCCTTTGTCTTGTTCATTTATCACTTAAAATAAATAAGTGCTTTGGCTTTGAAGAACAAACACGTTGGAGTCCAGAGAATGATGAGAGAATGATGTCTGTCTTTCTTGTATCATTCTCAGAGCTGATATCAAATGTTTTGCTTTGCATAATAATTCCTATCTTTTTAATATCACTCAAAAGCACTTGTTAGATAACACAATGACCAAAATTATACATTAAAATATAATTAAGAGGTTTGTTATCTTTAAAATAATAAATTGGGATTTTGCCTCAACAATCTCCCCCTTTTTGATGATGACAAACTTCTTGAATTATGTTTTAAATGATTAATTTTGGTTTAATCAAATCTCAAGTAATATGAAAATATTAGTGCCTTAATTTTTCAAGCTCCCCCTCAATTCAAGCATTCATAAATCAAATAAAATTTAAACAACTTGATATGATGCAAAATGAGACATAACCATGAATTATATATATTAATTAATCCAAAATCTCACAAAGTGAGAAATAAACATAGATCAGAGTACATGGATTAATACAAAAGGATTTCATGGCATAAAAACAAGAATACATACTACTAGAAGTTCACAACAAGTACTGTTCACAAGAACTTCCTATAATATCTATTTCAAAAAGATCAATTCCAGAGAATGATCAGGGAATGTTCTTGCAGACTTGAAAAGCTTGAAACTTGATTGATTAAAACTGAAAGATGATTGATAAAAAGACTTCTTTTCTACTCCCCCTTGTTTTCCCAAACTATTCTCCCCCTTTGTCAGAAATCAAAAAGGAGGGGGCTAGGGTAAAAAGGATTAGAACTCAGTAGAAGCAGATGATGAAGAGGAGGTACTAGGGGATGGGAAATTATCAAACACTGGCATTGGATCAGCAAAGGGTGGTGAGATTCCAAATTTTGGACAAACTTCAGTTTCAGCCCATTTTTTCATGATCATTTGCTGGTTCATCATATGCTGCATCATGTTGTTCTGAATCTCTAAAGCAAGCATTATCTTGGCCTGGCCTTTTCTCAGCTTAGCATTTTCCTTCTCAAGCTTTTGCTGCTTAGTTGGCCTAGTGTATGAAGGACCACCAACTAACTTAGGAGAATATCCTAAAAACCTATCCCAAGCTTCAGCTGAAGCAGTACTTCCAGGTGAAAGGAAGGTACTCAGAGTTCCAAAAGAGGAAGGGATTGAAGGTAAAGATTGAGATGAGTTGGTACCTCCTTGAAAGTGATAGTCAGGACTCAACAAGTTTTGCACAAACTCAGCATGAAACATGTTTTCTAAACTCCCTTGAGAAGAGTTCATAACTGGAGAGAACAAGGTGGAATTCATTGAAGAAGTTGGAAAAAATCCTTGGAGTTGTTTACCGGTTCTTGGTGGATGGTTGGTAAAAGATGTTCCAAAGTGTAAAGAGGTGTCCCAATAAGATGGAAGGGTATCAATAGAGGCTCCAAAAAGAGTTGAGGTGTTTTCCATGGCAGGGAGAACGTTCTCTTGTTGTTCTCCTGCAACCTCAGTCTCTGGGAGAACGTTCTCCTGACGTTCTCCTGCAACATTTTCTTCTGGGAGAACATTCTCTTGATGTTCTCCTGCAACATTCTCCTCAGGTGTTGCTTCTCTTTTTCTCTTTAAACCAGTGATTCTCTCAGCCTTTTCATCAATCTCCTTCTTCATATGACTCAGATTCTTTCCATTAAAAACTGAGCATGCATTTTCACTAGTGTACCCAGATAAATCAACCTCAAATTTCTCAAAAATTCTAGTCAACAGCATACCATATGGTAGGGCAACTTTCCTAGTTCCAGACAGTGCAGTATGCATCATATGGTGTAGAATGATATGAGGAAGTGAAAGTCGCTTACCTCTGTACAAATGATACATTACTAACATATCATTGTCAGTGACCTTGTCCTTGCTTCCACTCTTTGGAAAGATATTGTGAAGACACAAACTGTGCAGCAATTTGTAATCATGTTGAAGTTTTGATGAAGTAGGTTTGACCATCATTGCTCCTTCACTTGTGAACATCTTCACAATGAGCTCATCCTTGTTCAACTTGAGATCCTTATACCAATCTCCCCCATAGAGAGTGCTTCCATCACAAGGAATATCCAACAAATCTCCAATAATCTCAGGAGTAAGCTTAATCTCAACTCCTTTAAGGTTGGATACTAACACATCCTTGTCAGGACTGACCTTGGCATTGAAGTAGAAAGCTTGAATCAACAGTGGAAAAATGGATTCCTTAATCTTGAAGAAAGAAGTCCAATTCATTGGATCAGTGAACTTGGTCAAGTCAATGCCATTCTTCTTCAACTCATCAAAATCAAAGTACTTTCCAGCACTGATTGGTTTGATTTTCCAATAATCATTAAACTTCTCCTTTTGCTCAGAATGGATTAGAGGCACATTCCTTTGCCTTGGCTTCTTCTCAGCAACAACTTTTTCTTTTCTTTTTCTCTCTTTGACAGGTTCAGTTTTGGCAGGAGAAGGGGTTGGTTTAGGTTTGGAAGATGAAGCAGCCTTTTTCAAAGTGATGATGGGTGGGGATTTCTCACGTGTTTCTTCATTTTCTTCTTCTTCATCAGAATCGGATATGGTATGGACAGTGTTGTCAATAACCACATTTCTCTTAGTTCCAAAACCAGACAAAATGCGTGCAGACCTCCTAACGGTGCATGCATCAAAGGATTTTGTTCTTCTCATTTTTCGCACATAAGGAGGTGATTGTGTGTTAGGCTCAGCAGAGGGTGTTTGTTGATTTTGTTCAACAATGTTTGGTGTAGGAGAAGGTGGGTCAGAGAAATTTAGGGAAGATGAGGAGTTGGGTGAAGGAGAAACAGGTTTAGGAGAAGATGATTGAAGGTGTTCATCAGTTTGTGCCACATCAGAAGGTTTAGGTGAGGGATTTTGTGAAGGAGAAAGGTCATGTTCACTTGCTACAGTGGCATTTGGTGAAGAGGGGTTTTGCAGCGGAGACATGGGTTTAGGAGATGGTGATTCAGGAACATTCAGAGAATGTTCAGAGAGAGTTTCCTCATGAGGAGGAACAAAAACAATGAGAGCTTTTGAAAGATCTTCTTGACCCATTTCGTTACAATGAACAGAGTCTGAGAGGATTACAGACGGTGGTGGTGATGGAGGTGACGGAGGTGAAGGAGAACGGGGAGGAGAAGGTGAAAGTGATGGTGTACGGTTTCTTCTTAGGACGGGTACTTTTGTTCTAGCCATTGTTGATTTTTTTTTTGAGTTTGTTTGAGAAAAATGAAAACTGATTTTGGGTAGTGGTGAGAAGAAGAAGGAACGGTTTAGGTGAGAGACAAAGTAGTGGGAAGTTTTAGAAGAGAGAGTGAGTTGATAGCTTTAGGTGTGTGAAAAGATGAGATAAGGTAAGCACTATTTATGATAGGTAATGATGGTACCTTTTACCATTAAAAAAGGTTTATAGGGAGATAGCCTAGTACAACAAGAGGGACTAAATAAAAAGCATTCTCCAAAGCATGTACTATCATTTTGAAAACTTGAACATATATAAAAAGTAAGGAACGAAAATAAAAGGACTAAAAACCAAAGTCATAAAATTTTTAGAGAATGTTCTCATATCATTCTCCTAAAAACGTGTTTCACAAGGAATTGGGATTTTTGATAATTTTCAAATTTTCTTTGATAAAAATGAAACGATCCTCAACCAATGGTTTAGTAAAAATATCAGCAAGTTGATTTTCAGTATCCACAAAAACTAATTCAACTTCTTTTTTACTAACATGATCACGTATAAAATGATGTTTGATTTCAATGTGTTTTGATCTAGAATGCTGAATGGGGTTTTTTGACAAATTAATAGCACTAGTATTATCACATAGAATTTGAATGTTTGTGTACCTTAATGAGAAGTCTTCAAGTTGGTTTCTGATCCATATCACTTGAGAACAACAATTTGCTGCAGACACATATTCTGCTTCAGTTGTTGAGAGTGCTATGGTATTCTGTTTTCTGCATGACCAACTGACTAGAGCTTCACCAAGAAGTTGACAAGCACCACTTGTGCTTTTTCTTTCTAATTTGTCACCAGCATAATCAGCATCACAATAGGCTTTTAGATCAAAGTGAGTACCCTTCTTGTACCATATGCCTACATCAGGTGTTCCTACCAAATATCTGAAGATTCTTTTGACTGCAGTTAAATGAGATTCTTTGGGAGCACTTTGAAATCTTGCACAAATTCCCACTGAGAATACTATGTCAGGTCTGCTTGCAGTTAAGTATAGAAGAGATCCAATCATTCCTCTATACTCCTTTTCAGATACATTTTTACCATTTTCATCCTTGTCTAGACTTGTTGATGGATGCATAGGAGTTGACATGATTTTGGCTTCACTCATCTTGTATTTCTTGAGAAGATCCTTGATGTATTTTTCTTGACTAATAAAAATACCATCATCTTGTTGCTTGATTTGCAAGCCAAGGAAAAATCTAAGTTCTCCCATCATGCTCATTTCAAATTCACTTTGCATAAGGTTAGAAAAAGCTTCACACATTTTTTCATTAGTAGCTCCAAAAATAATATCATCAACATATACTTGAACAATAAGCAATTCTTCTTTGTTAGTTTTTATAAAAAGAGTAGTATCAATTTTTCCTCTAGAAAAACCATTTTCAAGTAAAAAAGTGCTCAATCTATCATACCATGCTCTTGGAGCTTGTTTAAGTCCATAAAGAGCTTTGGTAAGTTTATAAACATGATTAGGTTTATGTTCATCAATAAAACCAGGAGGTTGATGCACATAAACTTCCTCATTTAGAAAACCATTTAAAAAAGCACTTTTCACATCCATTTGAAAAAGTTTGAAACATTTATGAGATGCATATGCAAGTAAAATTCTTATAGCTTCTAACCTGGCAACTGGAGCAAAGGTTTCATCATAGTCAATACCTTCTTGTTGATTGTAACCTTGTGCTACAAGTCTAGCCTTATTTCTGATTACCTTACCATCTTCATCAAGCTTGTTTCTGAACACCCATCTTGTTCCAATAATTGAATGGTCTTGAGGATGTGGTACTAAATCCCATACTTTATTCTTCTCAAATTGTAGCAATTCTTCTTTCATAGCTTCAACCCATGATTCATCAATGATAGCATCATCTATAGATCTAGGTTCAATTTGAGAGATCATTGCGAGATCATTCTCCAAATTTTGAAGAGCTCTTCTAGTTCTTACACCATCTTCAGTGTTTCCAATAATTTGATCTTGAGGATGATTGTTCACTAATCTCCATGTTTTAGGAACACTAGGTAATGACTCTTGATCAGCATTGAGTTGTGGTTCTTCATCATTGTTTGTTGAAGGTTCTTCATTGTTATGAGGTTGTGAATTTTTCTCACTTTCTTCTTCTTCCTTTTCTTCAGTGATGACATTTGGATTTATTTGTTCTTCAAACTCATCAAACTTGACATGCATACTTTCTTCTACAGTTTGGGTTCTAAGGTTGTAGATTCTGTAGGCTTTAGATGTGAGAGAATAACCCAAGAATATTCCCTTGTCTGACTTTGAATCAAATTTTCCCAAGTTATCTTTTATGTTTAGGATGTAGCAGTAGCATCCAAAGATATGAAAGTATGAAACATTTGGTGTCCTCTCTTTCCAAAGTTCATAGGGTGTTTTGTTGAGAATTTTTCTAATGGTTACTCTATTCAAAATGTAGCAGGCAGTGTTGACAGCTTCAGCCCAAAAGTATTTCTCCACATTTGATTCATTCAACATTGTCCTAGCCATTTCTTGCAATGTTCTATTTTTTCTTTCAACCACACCATTTTGTTGAGGAGTTCTTGGACAAGAGAAATTGTGAAATATGCCATTTTCATCAAAGTATGATTCAAATAAAGAATTTTCAAATTCTCCTCCATGATCACTTCTTACTGAAATGATTTTGGAGTCTTTTTCATTTTGAACCTTTAAGCAAAAAGCTTTAAATGCCTCAAAGGATTCATCTTTATGTTTTAAAAACAAAACCCATGTAAATCTTGAAAAATCATCAACAATGACAAAACCATAATTTTTACCACCAAGACTAGTAGTTTTGATAGGTCCAAATAAATCCATGTGAAGTAGTTCAAGAGGTTTCTTTGATGATACAAAATCTTTTGGTTTGAAACTACTTTTAACTTGTTTTCCTCTTGTACAAGATTCACATACTTTATCTATATCAAAACTGATCTTTGGTAAACCTTTTACTAGGTCAAGTTTGGAAAGTTTTGAAATTGTTTTCATGCTTACATGACCAGTCCTTTTGTGCCAAATCCATTTGTCATTTTCAAGAGAGATAAAACATGATTCAACAGGAAGTTCATCTAAGTAGAAAACATACATATTTCCTTTTCTTGAACCAGTAAACAAGATTTCATTTGAAGAAGATTTTTTAATTTCACATGTGTGGGGTTTAAAAATAACTTCATAACCATTGTCACATAATTGACTTATGCTCAATAAGTTATGTTTAAGTCCAACAACATATTGCACATTTTCAATCTTGCCAGAATTAATCTTACCAATGATGCCTTTACCTTTTATATTAGCTTTTTCATTGTTTCCAAAAGTGACTGTGCCACCATCCTTTTCAACAAGTGACAAGAAGTTTTGTTTATCTCCAGTCATATGTCTTGAGCATCCACTGTCCAAGTACCATGGCTTTTTCTTGACTGCTAGATGACATTCCTGCACTTGATGTTAATAATGTCTTAGGTACCCATAATCTTTTGGGTCCTTGAGAGTTAGTTTGCCTCTTAAAAGGTCTTCTTTCATTTTGATATGAATGTTTCTTAATAGAGGTTTCATTATCTAAAAACCTTCTCTGATTATTCTGTGAATAATTCTGTTGAGAATGTCTGGAGAATGTTCTCCTGTTCTGTTGATACTTTCCGAGAACGTTGTGAGAATGTTCTCTCTGAATATTTCTTTCATATTTCAGCTTTCTGTTTTTTCTAAAACAGAATTTTTCAAGATGTCCTTCTTTGTTACAAAAAGTACATTTGTATTTTGTGACTCTTTGATTCTTTTGTGGAACAAAAAACTTTTCATATAGTTTTTGACTTTGATGGTTTCTAAAACCTACTCCAGTTTTGTCTAAAGCTCCAACTTGTGATCCCATAATATTTTCAAAAGTTTTTGTAGAATTTACAAAACATGTTATATCTTTTTCTAATTCAGAGATGGTCTGTTTCAAAATAATATTTTCTTCTTGAATTTTAGAACATTCTTGAGACTTAATTTTATCAATTTCTATTCTATGACTTTCTTGCATGCTAAAAATAATTTCATTTAGTTTACCTACCTCAGTTTTATACTTGTCTTTTTCTAAGGTTATCTTAGTGATCTCATTTCTAAGTTGTCCATTTTTTTGAGAAATAAGTTGAGAGTCATATAGTAAGTTATCAAATAAATGTTCAGTTTTTTGACATGATGCACAAGGATCAAGAGTTACCTCAGAGTTTGATTTTGTCATAAAGCACATGTTGGCTTCTTGTTCTTCTTCATCTTCATCTGTCTCATCCCATGTAGTCATCAATGACTTCTTGTTGAAGGATGATTTCTTTGCTTTTGGACATTCATTTTTGTAGTGTCCAAATTGCTCACATCCATAGCATTTTACTTTGCTAAGGTCTGTTTCAGGTTTGATTCCATTTCTTCTAGCTGGAAATTTTCCTTTGAGTTGATTCTTTCTCAGCAGTAGCCTTTGGATTCTTCTGGTGATAAGTGCTAATTCTTCCACATTATCTTCTTGTAGGAAATCATCTTCATCTTCATCATTCTGAGAACATTCTGTCACTTGAGTATCCAATGCAATCATCTTCTTCTTGATTGGTTTATCTTCCATAAGAATTGATTCATGAGCTCTTAGTGATCCAACCAAATTTTCCATCTTCATTTCAGTTAGATTCCTTGCTTCTGTAATAGCTGTGACAATATGTCTCCAACTCTTTGGTAAGCATCTTAGGATCTTTCTTACTCTCTCATGTGTAGTATATGTTTTTCCTAGAGAGTTGAGTTCATTTATGATGATTGTGAACCTTCCATACATTTGATCCACTGTTTCATCTTCTTTCATTTCAAAGAGCTCAAACTTTCTTACTCCAATGTCAATCCTTGTTTCTTTGACATGACTAGTTCCTTCATGATGTGTTTGTAATGTATCCCACATTTCCTTTGTTGTCTTGCATTCCATAATTCTATCACACTCTTCTCTAGATAAAGCACTTTTCAAGAATAACTTAGCTCTGTTGTTTAGAAGCACTCTTTCTGATTCTTGAGTAGTCCATTGATCTTGACTCTTTGGCTTTGTAACATCTTTATCTGTGATAGTTGGTTGAAACTCTCCATGTTCAATAACTGACCACATGTAGTTGTCTTGTGATCTAAGAAATAACTCCATTTTGTCTTTCCAATAATAATAGTCTTCTCCTTCAAATAGAGGTGGTCTATTTGATGATCCTCCTTCAGCTATGAACTTTGCGCCTTTAGCCATTACTTCCTTCCTGAATCTTTTCCTCTAGCACTTGTTAGATGCTCAGTCTTAGAGACCGTGCTCTGATGCCAATTGAAGTAGCAAAGTTTTTCACAAGAAAGGGGGGGGTTTGAATTGTGACCCTTTAAAAATTAACTCAATTCGTTAGTAGAGTAAGTTATATGATAAATCAAACTAAATGGAATGAATTAAACACAAAACAGAAAGCAGAGAATGTTAAGAGAATGTTCTCTGATCAGTCTATGTTAGATTGCAGAGAACGTTCTTGGGATATTCTTTCAGAATATTATTGTGTGTGTAAGTGTGTCTGTTTTGCAAGAGAATAAGGATAAAGAGAAGGAGTATAACACAAAGAGTTTATACTGGTTCACCCTTAATTGGGCTAGTCCAGTTTCCCACACCACGTGAGGGTTTCCACTATTCTCTTTTGATCTTAATCCCAAGACCAAAAACTTCTGTCAAGCTATACAAGCTTATCTTCCACCTTATACCCAAGGTGATCTCTACCTTTCCTTCTAAGGTAGTTGCTCAACCAATAGTAACGTACTGATGAGCAAGTTCTTTTCTTATTACAAAGAGTTGTTTGGATCTAAAGCTTAACAACAAACCAAACCAGGTTTATAAAGCTTTCTAAGTAACTATAAAAATCTCTCTGAAAATCACTCAAATGAATTGCTGATCCAAGTATGCAATTATGAAGCTTTGGAGTGAAAGAGATCAAAAGAAGAGTTTGTGATTCTTGTGCGTGAAAGACAAGTAATTGATGATTGATATTGCTTCAAAACTCTTGCTTTGCTCCTGCTGTATTCCATGCTATTTATACTTGTTGAAGAGCCTTTGGAATCTTGGAGAATGTGTTAGAAAATCAGAGAACAATGAACTAGCCGTTACTCACAAACTGGGAGTAAGCTGGAGAATGTTCTGAGAATGTTCTCCAAGAGGAGCGTCTTGATGAGCTGGCATTGTACTTCCATTACTTGATGAGCAAGTGTGACCGTTGCCTTTGAATTTTGCTGTCATATGAGAACAATGCTTCAGGGAGAATGATGAAAGAACATTCTCACAGAACTGTGTACATTCTCTTGTGATGTCTTCATAGAATAGTGGGAGAATGGTGTGGGGACAGCTTTATCTTCAAGTAACCAGCTGTAATCTGATCAAGGCTATGTAGAAAAGTACTTTTGCAAGTACAACCTTGATGAATAGTGGAGTGTAGTCTTTGTTGGTGATTGACTTCTACTTCTTGGAGAATGAACATTAAATAATCCTTTGCAAGTACATAACAACTCATAGTGAAAGAGTTGTTGTCTTCTCCTCATTGGTCTATGTTCATTTCCATCATAATAAATTCAAATGATAATTTATTATGTCTTGAGATCAAAGAACATTCCTTGGCACATGCTCCATGTGATGGCTTAGAATAGTAAGTCCCATAAGATGTTTGATCAAGATTCTTGCCATAAAGGAATTGTTGCTGTAGAGATCTTGTGCTTAAATTCTCATGAAAAGTCCTCCTTTGTCTTGTTCATTTATCACTTAAAATAAATAAGTGCTTTGGCTTTGAAGAACAAACACGTTGGAGTCCAGAGAATGATGAGAGAATGATGTCTGTCTTTCTTGTATCATTCTCAGAGCTGATATCAAATGTTTTGCTTTGCATAATAATTCCTATCTTTTTAATATCACTCAAAAGCACTTGTTAGATAACACAATGACCAAAATTATACATTAAAATATAATTACGAGGTTTGTTATCTTTAAAACAATAAATTGGGATTTTGCCTCAACAAAGGTGTGTTGCGATAGGACTCAGGGGGGTTTAGGGGTGAAGAAGGTGCGGGAGTTTAATCTATCGTTGCTTGGGAAATGGTGTTGGCGGGTGACAACGGAGGAGGGGGGTTTGTGGCGGCGGGTTTTGGGTCATAAGTATGGGGTGGAGCGTGGGGAGATTAAGGATGGGGGAAGTAAGGCTTCTCGTTGGTGGAAGGATATTGTAGGGGTGCGTCGGGGTACCTTTAATGGGGTGGTGGGTTGGTTTGACAAGTTTTTGGCGCGGTCGGTGGGTGATGGGGAGTCGACTTCTTTTTGGCATGACCCTTGGTTGGGGGAGGGGATTGTGCTGAGTGTGTTGTATCCGAGGTTAGCAAGTCTTAGTGTAGATGCTCAGGTGACGGTGGGTGAAATGGGTCGGAGGGGTTGGGAGGTGGGTGGTGGGGGGTGGTCTTTGAGGCGATCTCTGTTTGTGTGGGAGGAGGAGTTGTTGGTGGGGTGTTGCAATCTGTTACATAATGTTGTTTTGCAGCCTTTTATTATGGACATGTGGCGTTGGCATGGTATTTCATCTGACTCATACACTGTTAAGGAGGCTTACTTGACTTTGACTCGACCGGTGCATGTTGCGGCTTCTCCAAACATGGTTGTTATTATTCCGTGGCACAAATGTGTTCCTCTGAAGGTTTCGGTGTTTGCTTGGCGGCTATTACAAAATCGGATTCCGACCAGAGACAATTTACTTAGTCGAGGCATTTTAGCTCAGGGGTCTCATCTGTGCAGCTTTGGATGTTCTGCTGGGGAAACTGTATCCCATCTGTTCTTTGGTTGCTCTCAAGCCCAGGTTGTTTGGAGTGGTGTGTTGCAGTGGTTACGCATTCAGAGTGTCTTGCCATTGGGGGCGATTGAGCATGCTTCTCAGTTTATAGGACTTCAAGTATACCCAGGGTGTCCAAAACATTGCTTTCAGGTGTTGTGGCTAGCAACAGTTTGGTGGATTTGGAAGGCGCGTAATGACAGTATCTTTCAGAACAAGCCTTTTAATGCATCTCAGGTGATTGATAAGATCAAAGTTCAGACTTGGTGGTGGTTAAAGGTTCAATATCCGCATACGGTTTATGAGTTTAGTTTATGGTTTTCAAATCCGTTGGCTTGTTTAGGATGGAGGGGTGTGTAACTTGCTACCATCCTATGTTTTTTCTTTCGTGCTCGATATACTTTTGTAAACTTTAATCGCTGGATGAAGCACATCTTGTGCTAGTCTAGTGTTATTTTAATAAAATCTTTTTGTTGCTTCAAAAAAGAGATAAGAACCTCTCCCACAAAAATTTAGAATTTTTTAAACTAAGATGAATTATTTATAAATTTTTAAACGCAAAAAACTAAAAAATTCATATTAAATTAATGTATTGGTAAAAAAAATTCATCTTTTATAATAGAGATCCCCATAATGTACTAAACATGTCAGCGAATTTTTTTTAAAAATTTTGAATGATATACTCGATTTAAATGCTAAATAAGGATAAAAAATCATGATAGGAAATATTTGAGGGATTATAATCTGTTGAAAATTCCTTTAGGGACTAAAAATAAAATTTTGTGTATTTATAGGGACTACAAACGTATTTATTCCCAAAAGAAAATCTAAAAAAAAGACTGCAAATGTATTTATTCAAAAAAAAAAAAATCTAAAAAAAATATGCTAAGAATGCAACTGAATTACGCTACAAAAAATATCTAAAAAAAAAAAAAAATCTTAGAGAAGCTTTAATTGAATGACACATAAACAAATTTTCTTGAGAATGCACGAGAGAGCTCCGTGAAACTATCGTAATGTATATAATAGAGATTAAATAGTATTTTTATGTGTCCTGACCAACCTAGCCTAATGGTCCATTCCACGTGTGTGTGTGTGTGTGAGAGACAAGACAAGTCACCTCTTGTTTGCATGATCTGATTCAGAATCCAAGTTACTCTTGTTTCAGATTTGGAACAAACAACATAACTCCCAAACAACAATTTCATCACCAATCTTGCTCCAACCAACAAAACAGTGATGTCAACGGGTACACAAGCCTACGGTGAATCATGGTACTGGGACAACCGTTACACAAACGAACCTGGTCCTTTTGATTGGTACCAAAAGTACATTACTTTGGCTCCTATCATTAATCTCTATGTTCCTTCTAACCAATCTATCCTTGTTGTTGGTTCTGGAAATTCAGGTACTATAAGTTAATCCAATCAAAACCATACCCATTTATTTATGTTTATATATTTTTCTTTTCTCAGATCTCTCTTATATGATATCATACTATGAAGCACGGATATTCTTCGGATTAGGTGTCTTTAAATGTCTGACACTGACACATATGATTAGATTAAATTATCTCCGACAAAGGCCGCGTGTTAGTGTTTATGTGTGTCCGGTTTCTCTGTTTGTGTCTGTGTTTTATAGATATGATATGATTTTCAATGCCACCCTATATAGTGCATGTTTTGTATCACAGTGAATATGTCAGAATCACAACGACTCACCGTGATTTTGCAAAAGCTACAAAGTGTAGTTTTTGAAAAATCACGGTGGGTCGGTGGTTATGACATTTCTACCGTAATAATAAACACAGACTCTTTTTCATTTGGGTTCAATAAAAATCACTTTTTTTTGTGCTTTTTGTATTTTGTTTATTTATCACTTTTTTTGTAATGCATGTGGGCATGTTGATTTGAAGAATTTTTTTTGTTTGTCTGTTGTTTGCAGCGTTCAGTGAAGGTATGGTTAATGAAGGTGGTTATAAGAATGTTGTGAACATTGATATATCTTCTGTGGTTATTGATGCTATGCAGAATAAATACCGAGATCGTCCTCAATTGAAGTGTATCCTTATGATGAATAATACTTCATGTCGGTTGTATACATGTTTTTAAATCGTTATGATGAATTCATGTTATGTACGTGTTTTTAAATCGCAGTTGATTCTGGATTCTTGTTACTATGTACAATTGTGGTCAAATGTGACTGATATATGGTCTATATCGTGATTGCGAATACATCAAAGTGGCTATTTGGATTGACAGTGACTTTGACAGGATCACGGTATTCTAATGTGATTTTGGCAGAAACTATATTTTAAAGCCTCGACAAAATCACGGTGCCACCGTGATTTTGCTAAATTCTCTGCCAATCCATACATCTACAAAAACATTATTGTTATGGCGAAGACCTCTTTTTAAATTTTTTGTTGTATGAGTGTATAGGTTTTCATTTTGAGGCTGCTACTTTTTTCATCAGATCAAACTATTTTCCAATTTTCCATGTTATAGAATAGATAGAATCATCATAAATATAATCATCTTTTTTATAAAAAATTTATGAAGTGGTGAATGACGATAATGATGTACTTGAGTGCGAAATATCCTTAATGATTTGGCAGATCTGAAAATGGATGTAAGAGACATGAGTGCTTTTGAATCGAAGTCTTTTGGTTCTGTTATCGACAAAGGTGTGCTTTCTATTCATTCGTAGACTTATATATAATTAGATTACCTGTTGAACAATGAATTGTGCTGATATACTGTTTAATTTTGTTTTTCAGGAACTCTAGATTCTATCTTGGTGAGTGATGGTTCTCATTGAAATACTTGCATGTTTGACGAGATTAACGGTGTTCACTCATTGCGTATTTTTGTTGTAACAGTGTGGAAACAATTCAAGACAAAATGCTACTGAGATGCTTGAAGAAATTTGGAGGTATAATGAAACCATGAACAAATAGTCCATAGTTCTTTACCGCTTCTTTTTCATTTTGGATTTTTTTTATCCTTGATCTGTTCACCATTATTGAAGCAGTTGATGACACACTATAGGGTTCTCAAGGATAAAGGAGTCTATATTCTGGTAACTAAACCTCTTTCTTTTAGTAGTATCAATTTGTATTCAGATTTACTCTTCAATAGAGCGATGAATGAAACATGTCTTTGCATTTCACCTTACCGGTCTTGAATGGTTGTAAAAATTGCAGGTGACGTATGGAGCTCCACTTTACCGCTTACGTTTGCTACGCGAATCATGTTCGTGGAAAATTAAACTGCATGTGATAGGTTGGTTAAATCCTACTGTCTATGCCAATTTCTGTGCAAAGTTTTACGAACCTATTACAGTGTTTCTGTTCTATCAGATTTTCTAGTTTTTCCTGATACCTAGTTCTATCATTTACTTTTAAAAATTCGCTAAAATCCCAAATGAAAAATAGTAATCTGGAACAAAACTGAGCTCCATATGTACTTGTGTGTATTGGGCATTGTTGAATTTGTTATTCCTTCCTTGCTACTTAAAGCAGTGTTGTTAAATAAAGGTTATACCAGTGCTATAGCATAACAGAATTTGAACAAATCTCTATTGTTTCGAGATACTATTTATTTAGTTAAAAATATTGTCAAATAGCAGCAATGGCAGTGCTATATCACTGCTGTGTAGCAAAATTTAAACAAACCACTATTCTTTCACGATCCGCAATTGACAACTGTGCTTAAATAATACCCTAATGCACAAGCACCTTACCTAATTACCTTGACCTAAAAATCAACTTTTTATTCGACCATTATCCCAAAGGATAAAACTTAGATACAGCTACATAAGTCCTGTATGTGCTATTCCCCACTCTGAATACGACATCTGTGCAATTAATCCACGTCGGATTTAATGTGCTCACATTGTCACTGTTATCATACGTTACCCTGCAGAAAAAAATGCTTCCAGAATGACCGGCGACGCACATCCACCAACAAGAAATCCAGAATCCTCGAAACCTTGTTGATGCAGCAAATAAAGTTTCAATATTTTATTTAAAAAAGTACTTAACAAATCCTAGTATTCTCATTCGGGACTCATGCCCAGCTATCTCAATTCCTCCATCTGTTATTTCTTCCTTCTATTTATCGTCGTAATAATTTGCTTTTTTGTTTTTTCTTTAGCATAACAAACCAAAGCGGTGAGTAGATTTTGAATCTGATGTGGATTAATTTACATATGTCATAGTTTTACTGGAGAACAGCACCTACGCAACTGTATCTAAGTTTTCTCCTATCCCAAAATTTGGAAGCTTGCTTGCTCTTCCTCCCTTGCTTACACTAAAAGTTGTGATGCTATGTCACGAACATCAGATCAACTATGCTAAACGTTTAAACCAATAAGTGAAAACACGAGTGGGTTTCTATATTATATATATAATATAATAATGATATGTGCCATTTTTGTTAAAACAAGCATCCTTTTTACACGTTCTTTTATAAATTGTGAATGTGATCCTCTTCAATCGACAATATGTGCATATTTTCGTGTTATTTATCAATGTTGAAGTGTTAATTAAGCCATTGTCAATAACCTCTTCTGTGATATATGCAGAAAAACTTGCAGCAGAAGAAAAATCTGCTGATCCACTTTGGGAGCTGACAAAACCTATTCCACTTAATAACGATGGAAGCTCTGTGGAGGAAACCCTAGGACCGAATCCCGACGTCCATTATATATACATTTGCACTAAGGTAATCAGATGTGGTGCCTACTCTTATATTTCCTTGGTCAATAGTGTTGGTATTAGAGCTCATAGTGGAATACTAAAGATCTCAAAAAATCTGTCCTTTATACGAGAGTGATAAAAAAAATTATCAAACTAAGTCAACTTTAACAATATTACCAATAAATCCCCGCAACGTAAGATAATAAAAATTACAAGATAAAGTCCATAAAATCTTTATCTATTTAAAATAACCACCAAAATCACTGTTACGGTGTAAGTTAACACAATAAATCCCGTCAAATAAGTATCTTTGTCCAAACAATAGAGACAGAAAATACTAAATAGAATATATCAAAATAAAGGGTTCGATGACATGAATGTTGTATTGAAATTTCAGCCAAAAGAGAACACATTTTCTTTACAAATCATCTGCTTGAAAACCCAAAAGATTTTTCACCTGTTACTTGTTTCGCTTCTTTCGTTTTACTCTTTATCTACTGCACATAGCGAATCAATTCTCTTTTACGACAGCTAATGGGCTAGCCTGATAAAACTCCCCCGCAGGACTCAATTGAGGCCAAACCTTGATATTTTGGTAAATGTGCCACTAGTGTCAAGATTCTCTCGTATGAAGGCAATTTAACCAAATCATAAGTATGATTTCTCTGATAGGACCCAATCTCGGTTCCTCTTACTAAACATTGATCAATTAGGAAAATATAGAGAATATAGAGTAGAATAGCAACTACCTATTATATTGATAATCTCATAGAATCAAGGTGATTCTATGGTGGAATTGGTACAAGAGAAGAATGATAAAATGCAGAAAATATAAAACTATAAAAGTAACCTAGGCAATTCGAGAAGCCTAGAGGTCTCCCAAGTAGAGTGACTACTCAAATCATTCCATAATTCTCTACTGAACATTCTTTCTTCTTATAAGCAACAAATCCCCTTTGTCTTTCCTCCCATGCCACCTGTCCAAGTCATGTTTTCCCTCACTTAGTTAGTTATGATACTAGTGATAATATTGCCTACTGCACCTCCATGCCCCTCCTAACCTGTACATCACCAATTCTATCATTCTCATATAGTTTAGTTTTGTCCAAACATTTTGACTCATCCTTCGAAACACGCCAAGTCAAGATTTTTTAGTCTCTTAGTAGGCGAGTGACTCTTGAAAAAAAATGCTATTTCACGTCACCACAAATATAAGAACTGAATATTACCCCTTCTAAGCTTAACACAAACTGAAGCAATGTTGTTGATAGTCTTTTTTTTTGGTCAAGCAGCCTAGTGGCTAGAATTTCACCCCTTAAGGTTGAATAACTGGGCATATCAGGGTTCGAACTCTGGTCTCTGCACATACGTACAATGTCCCTACCAACTGAGTTAAGCTCACGAGAACAATGTTGTTGATAGTCTAACTGAATCCGTTATCAACAATATTAGTAAAATAGTGAGAAGGAAATCATTAGATGCTGCCATAGCTTTGTATTTACTAGTCATGTCTTCTCATTTTTACCCTTTATTTGTGCTTTCTTCTCCTTCTAAAGGTGACAGTACTTCTCAATACGCCATTTTTTACTACAATGGCGGCATTTCAACATTGTTTTTAAATTTTACTTTTGATATGGTCTGAACGGTTTGATTTCACGTTCTAAACTTCTCTTGACTTCATAACCAATACCTTTTAGTGTGAAGAAGATTATTGCGTCTTTCTTCTCATCTTTCTTGAAATATTAGGAAATAACAAAGCATCAAAATCATCACCAACAAAGAAGAAAATTAATTTGAACAATTAATTGTCTTGATTTGAAACTCATATCTCTGAGTGATTTGTTCAGTGTAACTGTATATATCCTTTGCTTATTTAGACTAATTATTTTCTTTCTGACAGGAAGCTTCCGCGGACACAAACATAATTGCATGAATTGGCGCACTTCAATGAGGAAGGCATGCATTTCCAATCTACAAATTTGTGTTAACTACTCTATTACTCTAGTTGGTCTTACAATTTGTAATGTCAAATCCAAAGTTAATGATATTTTCTTTACAACAATTCGTATTATGACTTTTTCTCTCAACATTTGTGTGATCTAAAGACACTAGCATTTCTTCAACTTTAGATTAGATTGATTCCATAAGTTTTATGTTAACTTGTTAATTTATAATGGAGTTGTGATTGTTCCCTTTCCCTTATGCTTTAAATATTCAAAATGGCTATTTTGATGCTGGTAGTTACTAAAATCTCAAGCTTTTACAATTGAATACAAATAATTTGTGTATTATGATAGGGCTTATAGTTAGCCAAATCCATGAATAAATTATGATATTTTATTTAGTATTTGATATATTTTTTTTTTGGTACATATAGTATTTGATATATTAATTGTTATTTTGAATTCTTATATTTCTAATCCTTTTTGGGCCATGAATATTTGGCTTTGCTCCATTCTTCTAGAATTGAGATTGTCTATTATAAATGCTATCTCATTCATCCAAAAGTGATAAGAGATAGACACAAGTGGTAGATTAGTGAGACTTATTTTAATAATGGGATCTCTCTTATAAATAGACAATTAATTAAGACTTAAAGTCCTATTTTATAGTGCAAGTAAATTACACTTTTGACCTCTAAATTTTGCAAACTTGTAATTTTGACCTTCTAACTTTTAAAATATCAGTTTTAGCCCCTTAATTTTAACTCATTTTACAAATGATTGATTTTGAGCAAGTCAACATTAAATCAAGTGACTAACATCACATGTGCATTTTATGTCACATAATATGTAAATAGCATATTATTAAAAAAAAATATCTTTCAATTGTGATATCTTTCAATTTTAAATGTTTCTCTCAAACCTAGAGGTGTGGTATATATTTAAAATACTTTTAAACTAAATACATTAGTTCATTTTTAATACCTAGGGTGTGATAAGAACTAATTTTAGAAAATTAAAAGATATCAAAATTGAAAGATATTTTTTTTAAATACATTATCATGATCTATTTTATAAGAACTAAATACATTATTTTTGATGGGTATCTTATCAATTCTCTAAAATTTAAAGTAAATACATTAGTTCTTATGATCTATTTTTATTTATAAGTCACTTTTATTTACTTTGATGAAATATAATGGAAAGGAGCGAAGTGGTATAGAGTGAAGTGGTATAAATTTACTATTTTATTGTTTGGATATTTCTTGACTCCATCCCTTACCTCCTAAATTAGAGAGAATAAAATTAAAGATTAGTGGTGGTATTTGATGAAATTCATTTCATTCTATTTCACTCTATTCCACTATTAATTATCCAAAAAATGGAACATTAATTCATTTCATCCATTTCCATCACATTATATCATTCCAAACATAGCCTAAATTTTTGGTGTTTATGAAAAAAAAAAATTATCAAACATGGTGATTGATGTTGGAAATTATAGGAAATATCACGGTCCCCGAAACTGTGTCAGAGAGGTTGTAATCACTAGATGACATAACTGAGATCTAAACTAGATTAAACGGAATTATTGATTAAATTTAGGATTTAATTAATATGCACCGACAGTGTAAATATTTTTTTACATTGTTGATAAATTATAACAGTTGGATCATATGAATTGTTTGACTTTAATCAATTTTAACTTAAAAATCATACAAAGAGTGAATTGTGATTGATTGCCTGCGTAAAAAGTTTTACACCTATAGTGTATGAAATTAATCTCTTAATTTAACTTTATTTGTCTCGATTAAAATACTAATTTACCATAATCTTTACTCATATTTGGAGAGTTAAAAATAAATATATTATTATCAAGAAAACAAAAAAATAAATATAAAATATAGTTAAAAATAGAAAAAGCAAAAAGACAAAGTTAGAAGAGAGAGAGAGAGAGAGAGAGAGAGAGAGAGAGAGAGAATAAAAAAAAAAAAAGGAAAATAGTGTGACTTGGTTCCGAGTTCTGTTTTGACTCTACACTGCAAATTGCAACAACAACAGAAACAAGTGTGATCATGAATGATCAAAAAGATGATATAAATAATACTAAACCGGTTCGTGTTTATGCCGATGGAATTTACGATCTTTTTCACTTCGGTCATGCTCGTTCTCTTGAACAAGCCAAGAAATCGTAATTTCAACACAACCCTCTTTTTTTTTTTCCTTCTAATTTTCCATTTTTTCATAACCCATTTTTCTTAATTTCATTTTTCATTTATAAAGAATTGATTTTTAGTTCAACCCCATGTTTTGTTATTTTTGGGTTTGTTTGTTGGTTCAATTACATGTTTTTGTGGTTTTTAGATTTGATTTTTGTTTTTTTTTGTTTATGATTTTGGTTCAATTTCATTATACTAATCATTAATTTTGTTGATTTTTTCATTTCCAAATTGGGTTTTTAGTAGCATGGCATGACATGATGAATTGGTGTATGATTTATGTTTTTGTTGGATCTATGTAAATTGTTATGTTTTTGGTTTGATTGTTGAACATGTTTATGTTATGTTAATGTTTTTTTTTGTTGTTGTTTGTTAATTGAAGGTTTCCAAACACTTATCTCCTTGTTGGATGTTGCAATGATGAGACCACTCATAAGTATAAGGGTAAAACTGTTATGACTGAGGCCGAACGCTATGAGTCTCTTCGCCACTGCAAGTTCGTTTTTTTCTTTCTTTTTTGGTTAAATTATGACTAAATATTGCAGATCTTTCAAGTTTCGATGTGTACTTTGGTTGGAAAGATTCTATTTTGATGTATAGTAGATTTATCCGGTCATGTTTAGATTGAAGTTTGATTGAGTTGTGTTTGAAATTTACTCGCTTTTCTTTTCGTGAGGAATCAAATAACTCCGGTGTATACAATACTAAAAAATTGAACTGCCCAGTTTTTATTGGTAGTTTGTTGTGAGAATAGCGGAATAAGGTCAAGAGATGGCAGTTCGACGATGGCATGGTTGCTTTAAGGGGTGAAGAGGCTTGGTGCAATGTCAATGATATGGTGGCATCGACACTGTTATCACATGGAGTGCTTAGCTTGATTCTTCTCTTGAGTTCTATCCTATGCTAGATTTTCTTTTCCTTTCTTTTGTTGTTTATTTGTAGTTCCATTTTGCAATTTTGAAGTTTAGATCTGATAACATGACCTGTTATAATGGAAATATTTTGTCCTCACCGGTGAGGGAGTTTTATTCTCCCTCGTCATATACATCGCCCACTTTGTTGACTATTTTCAATAATAGATCAATGAATTGCGAGATTGGAACTGTGAAAGCTAGTGTTTGTGATAACTGGCTGAGTACAATCACGCAAACTGTTTAAGACAAAGTACTATGGTGCCTTTGTGGACTATGTCTGATCAAAATATTGGTTTCTGATATCCTCGTCCTATTTATTTATATGTCCGTGGACCTGTGGTGTTATTTCATCTAGTTATATTTTGGAGGGATGGGTTTTACTTCCAATATTATTCAATTTTGTTAAATACCGGCTACAACAATGCTATAGTACTATACCATAGTGGAATTTGAACAAATACCGTAGTGGAGTTTGAAGAAATCATTATTGTTCTAAGATATGGTATTTTGTACAAAATATTGTCAAATAACAGCTATAAGACTAAATGTATATAACTTTGAAATAGTTTTGCTTTTGTTACCTCCTAAATCTTACAAGAGGTTGAAATCTTCCATCGAAAACTAATAAACTCAGCCATTCGTATGCCTTATTTAAACTGCGTTTAAATTCCCATGTACCGCTTATTAGACCTTTGTATTTTCGATATACTTGTTTGCTTTCATTTTGGGTTGGTAAGCAGTTTAATTGTACTTACTGCAGGTGGGTTGATGAAGTTATTCCAGATGTGCCATGGGTAATCAATCAGGAGTTCATTGACAAGCATAAAATTGACTATGTTGCACATGATGCTCTTCCGTAAGATTAACCAATTCCAGTCTAGCTATTTTTCTGTGTTTGATCAATGTTATAAATTTGTGAAATCTTGATGAAACATTATAACCTGAATATAATAACTTCATCGAACAGACTCAATGATATGCTTGCAGCTGCAATTTGATGATTTTAGGTTTCATAACTAGTATCGATATCATACTGGACATTGATCCAACACGAACACAGATTTTTTTTAAAATATATATTGAAATAACAAAATGCAACATCCTGAAAATAAATAAACCCTTAGCCTATATTTTGACACTGCAATGGAAAGTGTTAATGCTTGTCCTTTAATGATTTTTGTGTTGATAAAATGTGTGTCCGGTATCTGTGTTCGTGCTTCATAGCTGTCAGACTCTGTTCTTTTTAGTATAACTCTCGAGTGTAATTTCTTTTTGTTGACATCTATCATGTTTGTTTCTTAAATTAAATCTTAATTTGAATAATTATATGTGCTATCATCTCTTTCTATTGTTGTTGTTGTTTCATTGTTTTGTTATTATTATGATCATTACTGTTTTTTTCCATTATCACTACTACTTTTACTATAGTTTTATAAGATCATCATTTTTGTTTGTTGTTTGATCATACTTCTATTTTTTCTGTGCGACACTGTTCTTGTTAGAACTTATTCTGACTGATCCCATATCCACAACATTCTTATATTATATACTCTCATATATGTTAATACTTCCTTCGTTATTCTATTACCATAGTTATGCTGATACAAGTGGAGCTGGAAACGATGTCTATGAATTTGTAAGTTTTCGTAATATAACTACCTTCTAGTACAGTTTCGTACTATTCATTGTTCTTTTTATCATTCACGTTCATTTCTTCAACAATTCATGGTTCGCCTCAGTTTGCTAGTTTCTTATTTGTTTCCTCAGTCTCTTCCTCGTTTAGCTGTGTCATTCTGTATCAGATTAGCACTTAATGTAAAACTCTCAAATTTTGCAGCTTGCATTAATGATCTTGTGCCTATTAATTTCTTATACAGGTTAAGGCTATTGGAAAATTCAAGGAAACAAAGCGAACTGAAGGAATTTCTACATCTGATATCATAATGAGAATCATCAAAGATTATAACCAGTATGTAATGCGTAATTTGGATCGTGGTTATTCAAGAAAAGATCTAGGTGTTAGCTATGTCAAGGTTTGTTCTTTTAGTCATCTCCTTTTTTTTGCATACCGTTGATATATTCTGTTCTGTTAATAATTTGCCGTATTAGTTTACTGTCTTGTGTATTAGGAGGAATTATCTTTGAAACATGATCTCTTATTTGCAGGAGAAGAGATTGAGAATGAACATGGGACTTAAGAAATTGCAGGAGAGAGTGAAGAAACAACAAGAGACGGTGGGAAAGAAGGTACCAGTGTAAATCTCGAACTATCTTATTATGGACCGGCAAGGATGCAATTGTATCTATTAGTAATATATTGATTGTTATTTGGTGATGAAATTGTACTTTGGGAATATATGCTTTACTTGTTTGGATCCGTTTCTCAGTTTCGGTGTTTCCTAATCTCTGTTACTAGTTTGGGTCTAGAAGGATTTCTATTCTAGTTTCTATTAGGATAGGATTATTTGAGTTTGTCGAGATTTCTGATATTTCACCCACTTTTGTAAACACTCCAAATGTTTAGTTTTGGGTGTGACATGTGTTGAGATCAAACATCACGACACGCCTAGAAATATGACCTAAATACAGCTTATAAGACTTTGGAAATCCTCACCATTTGAAATAGCTTGTGGGGTTGAGTTAGGCGTAAAATCCAACTAGCAAGATGGTATCCGAGTTTATCTTATGTTTTATTTCGCGAGATCTCTATTATTCCACTTGCATTTGTTCACGCTCCAGATATCCAGTCCTAATCATTCGGCTTTTATATCTTTTCACTGCATTATAAGTTGTGTTAATTATTATAAGAGTAATTTTCAAAGTATGACTAGCCAGATTGTGTTGTTAAACTGTGCAGATAGGAACAGTGAAAAAAATTGCTGGCATGAACCGTACTGAATGGGTCGAAAATGCTGATCGATTAGTTGCTGGATTTCTTGAGATGTTTGAAGAAGGATGCCACAAAATGGTTGGATCTCTCTCTCTTCTCTAGAAACAAGTTTGACTGCAAAAGATGACAAATTTTTGCATGCGAATCTGTTAATTTCTTGTTAGATTAGATATTGCATTTTGTAAACTTCTGACTGAATGATTGGTTTACTGATATACTAGGGGACGGCAATCAGAGACAGAATTCAAGAACAACTGAAGGCACAGCAGCTAAAATCTCTTCTTTATGATGAGTGGGATGATGATGATGGCGACGATGAATTCTATGAAGATGAATCGGTAGAATTCTACAGCGACTAAAGCGACAAATATGCTTGTTTATTTCCAGATTCTGAACCATTCCCAAAATTATGTGTCCTTTGTGTAAAAATATTTGATATATGTTATACATGATGCAAGTATGTTTTAGACAATATTTTCTTTTCTACATAGTTTGATATCTATTTCCTGTCAAAGAGATATTCCGCGTATTCTAACGAGGATACAACTGTTGCACAGTGCAACGTCTGTAGAGATATGATTGAGTTCCAACCTAGATTCTCGGCAGTGGTGCAGTCTGTCAAACTGAATGCCTACCTTTGGATTCGGATTGTACCTTGATCAAATTTCAGTTTTTAGATCAAGGTACAATCCGAATCAAAAGGTAGGCATTCGGATGGACAGACTACACCACTACCGAGAATCTAGGTTGGAACTCAACCATATCTCTACATATGTTGCGTCGTGCAACAATTGTATCAACTTTGGTTGAAAGAGAAGATTTTGGTAAATGTGGTATGCCAAATTTTCTGATAGAGATTAATCTTAACAAAATTGATGAATATTTTGCATCAATAACATGATTAAAATAAATAAATAAATATTGAAATAAAAGAAAACTCTCCTATCTCCTTAGAGGCTTGGGCAAAAATGACACGATGAAATTTAGAATTTGTGTTATTGGAACATTTTTTTTTATAATAAAGAGATTAAATTAATGAATTAAGTGAGGGGTGAGAACACCCTTACAATCCAAAACTACACATGAGTTGGTCTCTCTAAAGCAATGTTGAATAGTGGCAGACTAATTCTGCAGGTATAGTAATTTAATGACAAAAGTTACCATAAGAGCATAATCTATTTCAAAAATAACATGATCAAGGTGAAAATGGTGAGCAATACAAACATGAAGTATACTCCACATCTCAGCATCTTGAGAGTTATTGTGACCAAAATTGCAATAAAAACTTTCTATAAGGTTACCCTGAGTATCTCTAACTACTCCCCCACAGGCTGAGAAGCCATTCTTTTTACTATGTGCTCTAAACTTCAGTGTTTCTATAGGAGTGTGCTCCCATTTGATCTTGATAGTGGAACCAAAATTATCCATGTAAGCGGCAGATTTAACAATATTTGACCCTTAAATTTGAAAATAACAATTTTAGCCCCTAACTTTAGGCTCTTTTGCAAATGAATAGTTCACACTGATATTTCAACTTTACTCAACGCTGTTGTGGATATTTACTCAAATGATTCATATGCCTAAATTTTATTATTATTTTTATTATTTATTATTATCATCTTCATTTTGGCTTTTGGACTTAATACATATTGTATATTTATCTCCAAAATAGCCAAAAGGCACCTTGCACGTAAAGATTGATTATTTTCGTTTCTTTTTGTTAATCTACTAACCTATTGAAATCGATAAAAAGACAATACTCCCTTTCGATTTTCGTTTTTTCGTCTGTATAAATGTACTTTTTATCAAACCAAACATCTAAACATTTGAAGTAACAATTCAAAAGAAACTTAAAAAAGAAATACTATTGTCTAATGGCTAGCCTTGTCACAACTTCTCTAAATTTCATAATTGTCATCGCGGCTTCAACTGTCTCTTGTAAGCATACTCACTATCATTATCATGTGTCCGATGTTTTTTTATTTCGAGTCTTAAAATAAAAGAGAAAAAAAGGATATGTATTGACAGAGTAAAATAATTTTACATCGTTAATCAATAACAACTATGCATGACACGGAAGTTTAAATCACTCATATTAGTTTTGATGATGTAAAATTAGTTCATATTAACAGTGCGTAACGTTTAAACTCAAAAAAATGTGTCCCATTTTTACTTGATTTATTTTATTAAAAAATATAACTAAATTTTGCCTTTTTTTTCATTCAAATTTGTGGGAGCAAAGTGCAATCAATCATAGTAGAAGGAATGTGCACATTACAACTAGGTAGCTGTAGAAACATGAATTGTGAAACACAATGTAGATCTTTCAAAGATGATAATACCTTTTATGTTGGAGCAAATTGTAAATTCTACAACAGATGCACTTGTTATTTTGATCGATCTCCAAGTAATTTAGAACATTTTTGTTCTATTTACCTTGGACTTTGTGATGATAAGTGTGATGAATCATGTTGTAAATATAAGTGTGCTAGGGATTTTTATATGGGTGTTGGGAAATGTAGGGAAACCATAACTGAGAATTTTTGCCAATGCCATTATCATGATTTCTAAATTATTTGATTTTTAATTTAAATAAATCAATACAAGTATTTTTTCTAAATTTTTTGATAAATTGTACTAGTGTTTTCCTCTCTTAATATAAAACTCTTACTCAATTTTCAACCACATTTTTTTATTTACAAAATTCATATTTAATTTATATGATGTTAAAAATTTCTAATTTTTGTAGATAAACTTTATAAAAAATCTTTAAAAAATTATGAGTTTAATGATAATTAAACAAATTTAATTTTAGTAGGGACAAAACTATGTGCAAGAAAAATCGTATCAGCAACTTTTTTTAGTGACTAAACTTAAAAGATTTCCATTTTATAGTGACCAAAAACATATTTACCACAACTTTTTATAATGTTTTAAAGATGTCTACAAGAAAATTATTGAAAAATACAAATTGATTTATCAACAGAGACTAAAATTACATTTGTAAGGACAAAAATATGCAACTTTCTCTTATAAGGACCAAAAATAAAATTTTATAATTTTATAGAGACCAAAAACAAATTTTATATAGACCAAAAATATATTTAACAGTTGTAATTATTGAGGACCTTTGATATCTAAAAAGTCGTGGATGTTATGTGTTGTTTGAAACCATCCACATTTTTTTTTTATGAAATGTAACCTATCAATAAATATCTTCAATTGATCAAATTTTGTTGGAAAAAAAGGGGATAATTGCTCATCTCTCCATGAATTGATCAGAATTCTGTGTTCTTCCGATTTGCTGATATCTGTTCTCCCAATTTACTGAAAGATATCATTTAACACTTTAAATCTTACCGAAAAATATCTTCTAATAATATTTCTTCTGTATGAACAATACGAAGAGAAACAATCACCAAAAAAGTGGTGAGGTTTGAGTACCCAGTAGTGAGTAGTCCATTATGTAATAATCACCAAAATTGAACTTAAATATATACTAGCTTTCTTTAATTTCTTGTTAGAAAAAAAACTTTAATTGATAGAGCATACAAAATAAAAAAATCTTGAATCACTAACAAGTAAAGACAAACACCAGGTATCAAATTCGCAAGCAAATAAATAAGATTTGGAACAACTAGTTTAAATATTAATTTTTGAGCCATATATTCATAACTTAACAATCAATCTATACGACGATGATGCTCTACCAATCCTTGAGCAGATCACCAGTGATAGCCTTTAAGCTAACTTTCTTTTTCTTTGTAATCGAAGGCTCTTCATTCGATATTTCTGGTGGCTTATCTTCCTCAACATGAGGAACATGAGGATGCGTTTCTGGTGGCTTATCTTCCTCAACACGAGGAACATGAGGATGCATAGGTTGCTCAACTTTGTTCAAGCCAAGGCTAGGAATCATGTCAAGTAACATTGCTTGCACAGGATCAGTCATAATTTCAAGTTTCTCCGTCACTTGACTACTTTGGTCATTGTGCAAGTCATTCATTTTAATTTCAGGAACAAACTTATTTTCATGTTGGTTGTCCATGAAATCCTCTAGCTCGATTTCCTTGCCTCGTTCAGAATTTTCTACTCCTTCAGTACTTTGGACATTATGTGTTTTCTCGGTCTCATGTGGTTTTGAATGTTCATCGTGAAAATCAAGACTTCCTTCTGTAATGTTAGCCTCTTGCTTATGTGGTCTTGTATCAAGAGCATCACTTTCATCTGATTCATATTCACTTATTTTAGCACGTTTTTTCGCAATTTGTGACCGTGCTCTTCGAGCCTGGTTTCTGTCTGTTTTTATTTTTTTAATACCTGTGCCCGCAGGTCTTCCTCGTTTCCTTGGGACATGCTTCTCTTGTGTTGCTAAAGCCAAACTGTGTTCAGATTCAGAAGCAGTTTTTGCACTACTCTGCTGGTGTACATTGTTGGAGAAAGATTCATTTTGGTCTTCTACATTATCTTTAATCGGATGAGCATCAATCGCCAAGTCATGTTCACTAAAACAAAGCGGAAAAATATATCAAATGCCAGAGGGACATCATCAATGTTTTAACTACTACACTACAATGCTGGAAAAGAAAAATGTTTGAAATGCATATACATTGAAGTCTGTTGTGCCTAATCTGTGTTTGAAATAAGAAAATGGGTTTGTCAAAATATCATTTTTTTTCGGTTTGAAATTCATAGTCTGTCAAATTTTGTTAGTCTAACAATATCGTGAGTAACATAGACTGAAGATAGAGATTGTGGTCTTCAATTCAATTTCTCATTTTTCAAAGCCTATACTATACATACAATTACGTTTAGGCCAAATTGTGTATTCTCAATACATCAGAACAGAGAACTCGCATTCTCTCAATCTCAATATAGTCAATATGGAATGAAAAAGATCAGTAAAATATCAAAATTAAAGGTAATAACTCTGGTGAAAAGTATGTAGTACATAACAATATTTAAGGATTTACATGCAGTAAGACTTACAACCTAGTAAACGCTGCCCATGCATTAACTTACCAATCCTCAGAAGTTGATTCTTCTATTCCATAAGGCTTCAAGCTATAAGTGTCTTCTGATAATTTTTGGCAACTGTTCAAACAATCTTCTAACCACTTGGAATTAACTATATGCAACTTCTTGCGACGGAGAAGCTTTCTCTCAACTGAAGTAAAACTACTTAGTTGAAGTACCCCCACGGAAATGAACCCAAAAGAAAGCGTTGAAGGATATCAATAATAATAATAATAATAATAATAATAATAATAATAATAATAATAATAATAATAGAATAAATAACACACAAATATTAATATTGACCTTTTGCTTTCAAACCAAACGTAAGTATTAAACGATGAACATTCAACATGACAAGTTGCCAACAAACAGATCAATTACCTATTCTGTATTTCTTCTTCATAGTTAGTATGACAACTTGGTGCCAACAAGGTCACTACATGAGTTGCGAAATTGAGATTAGAGGTGACATTTCCACCACCCATGAGAACTTCAAGTTTGAATCTCTTCAAAGAAAGTTTCAATAAAAATTGCCAATCTTCTTTCCTGTATAAAAATAAAAATACAGCACAATCAGAAAGTTACAGACTAAACTAGGAAAAAATAATAAAATCTTCTTTCATGATCAAAACCCTAAATCGCATATTATGAGCTTGGTAAAAAAAATATATCCGATTTCACATTTACTGTATCTTACAATGATGGCATTGTGGTAAGGAAATAAATGGAGCATCCATTAAAGACAGACCACTCATCCTTTGGGCAGTATTTTTTCCTGTAATGGTCGATAGTACTGACATCTTCTGACCTATTAATATTGCTCAAGAGCTACAAAATAAAGAATGGAAGTTAACTCAATTGACTCAGGAATGACCTAAGTAGATTTTAGTAAAAAGCCATGGACCCGTGGCACATCAATGAAGTAGCTACAAGTTGTAACGCATGAACAACCCATCTTATAGTAGAAGGTCCACGGTACACAAAAAGAAAAGAGAATACGACACACACACACACCACACACACACACACACTAATGCTATTACCTGTTTTATGTCTCCAAGATCAAGATCCAAGTAGTAAGAGTCTGAGAACTCGTCAATTTCTTCTTGTAACTTCTTCTTGGTCAATTCAGATAAGAAGAGGAAGTACCTTCCAAAGGAAACAATTAAAGCAATATACATTAAGAGCTTCACATCATTAAATAAGTCAATAGTCAGTTAGAAACTCACTTCGACTGTAACGGGATGAGCTTCTTTTGTGCAGAACAATCCAAAACCCAAGTATAATGAATGATATCACCACAACGTTTTGCTGCTTCAAATTTAAACCCTACAGACAGCAGTCTTTATTAGATATGCAGCCAAGAAAACTCTCTTTTAACTAAAAGTATGTATTTCGTGTAGCGAGAGAGAGAGGTAGAGAGAGAGAGAGAGAGAGAGAACCCTTGCTGTCTGCAGCAACACAATGGGTGACCAAGTTATTCAGATTCATTGAGAAAGTGCCCCCATTCTCAGCAACTAATTTGTGGAAGAACTCGAGAGAATGAGATGGAGGGACATTAACAAAGTCTACACATGTCAAGGCAAACTATTTTGCACAATTAACGATTTTCAAATCAATCAGGATGTTTAATATAATGAGTTATATCTCTCATGCTGCTACACTGTCAAAATCTAAATAAATTAGGACGAAAAATGCTGCATTATAGAATAATGTGGCATAGTAAAGGGCAGTAGAATGGACTAAAATATGAATGAACATATGATTAACACACTTGGCTCTGCGTGAGATATGAATCACAGAGCACTCCTAACATTGTGAACTTGTACGATTTTGACTACCACGTAACACCCAAGTCTTATCCCAGTAGTAAAGGGTTGGCAACGTATATAACAACGCTGTAATTTGGAAATAAGTATAAAAGCATATATATATATATATATATATAGGAACAAAATCTGCAACTGGACAGATGATTGGTAGCTAGCAAGATTTTCCAGGATACAGAACATCATATTTGAAAACATTAAGGAACCTCCCTTAACAGTGGAAACATCAGTTTGACTTAAATGAGAAGGAACGATGGGTACATTTTTCTTTTCTCCTCTTACAGAAGATTTCATGCGTTTTGGTTTACTGTCCGTCTTACTCCCATATTTTGTATCCCTCTGTGTGGTACCATTGCTAGAATGCACCAATTCTATAAATGCTGCATAGCGAGTTAAATGAAGGAATTAACCTTATAGCAAAATCACCAATGAGTATGCAAAAACATTTTGTAAATCCCTTACATTGTACATCAAGGCATTCATGCCAGGCCTTATCATATCTCACCCTGTCAATCCGAGGAAATCTCAGAGAGTAAGGTGCAGCGAATGCCTACAAATAAAATCATTCAGATTAAAAGCGTGCAGTTCAAGAGACAGGAAATATTGCGTAGACTGCAATCCTTCCAAACTTAGATAGACACTTTATTTTCAAGGCCACACCTCAGATTCTATAGTTCGGATTTCACTGGTTATAGACAGAATAATTGATCTGCACAAAGAGAACAGTAATTGTGGATCAAAATTATGCAAGTTATATATAATTCAGAGTTCAAACATATGCTCAAAATACTCACTTTTCAGGGCTATCGACCCACACATCAGGTCTTTCTTTGGAATGATGAGTAACTTGATAAAAACTTGGTTGCGTCTTCTTTGGATACTTTCTGAGAGAGAGGGAGAAAGAGAAGGTAGGCTTAAACTAAAAGTTGAAGATATTGGATTGAATACATCATTTAAATTTTTCTGCTTCAATACCAGAAAATAAAGACAACTAAGACACAATAAAACTAATGAGCTATTACCTCATGGAAAAAACAGATACATATTTTATATTGTGCCTAACTCATTCTTACAAAACTGATTTGTGCAATGATGTGTGGCCTCCTCTTTACGAATAAGTCTTACCTCTTTTCCATGTAAAAATTGAACCTCACTTCCAATACAATTTGGCGATGGGTGGATACCATATTAAGTTTTTATATTGGGCCCAACTCATCCTCACAAAATGGTTATTAAGGTGAGAGGTGCCTTCTATATATAAACAATTTCTAGGCCTTATCTTACATCAATGTAGGACTTAGGTTTTTCCTAATACAACCTACCTGAAGTAAGGTTTTAGCTTGGTTACTACTGCTTCAAGCTCATCATCAGAAAGTCCAGTACCAACTCTGCAAAAGGAGATAAATCTGCAAAAAAAAAGGACAACATTAATAGAACTATGCATAGATATATGCACATACAATAAAGCAAACTAGTCTTGATTAAAGTGGGATTCTATTTTATCCTGAAAGAGGTACCCTACTTCTCTAACAAAATTTTCAATGTTTCTGATAGGGTCCTTAGGCCCAGTTAGGAAGATAAGCTGAGCTGGATTGTTAGATCAAACCACAAAGAAGATTAAACAATCATATAAGATTAGATTAGATTATCTAAAATGTCATGTTAGACCTCCGAAAAGATTTATGCATTCAAATAAATCAGAGTTAGATCATGTAAAACTCAGTTCGTCCCATCTTTTTACATCTCTATGTCTCATTCTTCTTAGTAGTAGTGTTTATAATTTTTTTATTATATTTTTCTATTATAAATAAATATAACTTAACCTCATTTGCCTATTAGCAAAGTAGTCTATTTAAATAGACCTAAAACATTTAAACATGTCAAGAAATAGATAAGAAATAGACTGGGTTTACGACATTGATAAGAAATAGATCTATTTAAGTTAGTCAATTGACTTGGTTTATGACATTGATAAGAAGTAGACCTTTAAATAACATGTCAAGCTTGAGCATTGAATTGTTTGAATAGATTATACAATGAGATGTGGAAAATCTACATGCAACATCAGCACTTGACATGATCATTTGAATTTTTAAGAACAAACTAAAGATAGAGCAAACCCAAAATTTGACATATTAATAAGGACAAAAACGTAATTACTCCCTAAAACATTTATACCGCTTGGGATGTGTATTTGGGGATGGACGCTCTGCAAGACCCACCAAGAATTGAGCAACCTGTAATGAAAAACATGCTACTATAAATCCATTTAACAAGAATAATTTGTTATAAATTCAAATGCTAGAAAATAATGATGAAACCTCTCCCCCACGTCGTCCAGAACCATAGTAGCCACCTAGAAATCATCAAAAACAGGAAGTCAAGATAACTATGTTAAACGAGCTACTCCAAGATGGACATAAACTACTAAGTTTAAGAGCACAAATCATATATACCTATGATAAGTACATCCAGATCAGAGCCAGCTTGAACGTAGTCAGGCTTCAGTTTTAGCCACTTTCCACTGCGGTCACTAGGTTCCCATTTGGAGCTGAGGTCTTTTACTACAATTCCCTCATCTCTAAGTAAAAGAGACAAATAAAATTCTTAAGAAGCATATCCAATTTTTTCTTTTTTTTCCTAATTTTATTGAAGATATCATATTTTAGAATCAAAGGAAATAAATCGTATTCTTCACACACACAAAATCCAAAGAGAAATGTAGTCAAGCTTGATGAGACGTGGAAAAGGAAGACACTAATGAGCCAGAACTGAGCCACTACTCTCCTAAATTCATTTATTGGAAGATTATGAATACTCTCTTTTGGTTCATTTCTCATGCTTATGTCCATAATCGTTTAGCTGGAAACATAAAAATAGCTATCAAATTCAAGTGTTTGAGGCATTCTAAACCCTCCTAGATTACCTTGTCTTGAGACAAATTACAATAATATAAGTGTTTGATTAAACAAATAAAAAGGTTATGGTTTTAGATATCCAAATTTTGCTTACCTATTTTCAATGGTTTCTTTGAAAAATCTTTCAACTTCATCTGCATTATGAGCAATAAATGACCAACATGGTTCACCTGCATAACATCATGGGAGAGAGATTGTTCAATCAATTTACCATATGGCACATGCTCACCAATGTTATATGAGCATATGCTAACTCAACGCATCATTGAATAAATAAATCTGTGAATAGATTTACACACGAATTTTCCATTTCTACTCATTTATACCCTTTTCATGTGTATGGTATTAGCATCATCCAACACCCATTTAAAAGGATTACCTCAAATTAAATGTGCAAAACTAAAATAATCCAGATTATTTATTTTGACTCCTATTTCCTAGAAATTAAATTAAATCCAACTATGAAATGATAATAATTGTTTTTTTGAGGAAAAATGATAATAATTGTTAACAATATCTCATCTATTCATTATATTTTGTTTTTTAATGAAAGATAAATTTATGAAAAATTATAATTATTTCTAAAAAGAACCAATTTAAATTATAAAATAAAAAGATAAATTATGAAAAAATATATTTTGGCTTGACATGGTTGACCCCCTGCTCTTATTGCTACAAACTACAAAGTTCAAAACAATAACATTCATAAGCAACAATATAAAATATTAACCAAAAAATATTTATAAAAGTAAAAAAAAAAAAAGAGTGATGAAATCATAGAAGACGGATAAAAAGATTTTTTTTTTTTGACAAACGGATAAAAAGAATTGTGCATTGATATTATCTACTACAGTGGTATTAGTTAGCTCCATTGAGCATTCACTTCACAATAATATAAAGAAAATAATTGAAATTTTATTAAATAAACGGATTTAAAAAACAAATATGCAAAAAAAAAAAAAAAGTAAACGCTATTGCAAAATAACTGTGCATGATTACATCGATTAAAGTCTCCAAATCTTGTGCAATTTTATATCTCTTTCCCTGAATTGGCATAACACAATTGACTAAAAATGTTAAAGAAAATAAATTTCCTTAACAATTCTTCAGAAAAAAAAGTTCAACTCAGACCAATAAACCATCATCAGAGCTAGAATGAAGTAAATGAGCAAATTGAATACACTTGGATAAATCAGTAAGAAAGAGACCAAGAAAGAGACCGAATCTAGCTTAGCCCACCTATTGCTAGATAAGAGAACTGAGCCACAACCTAGACTAGATATCAACAATGACAATATTATACCAAAACAAAATGAATACTTAATCAACCTGTTAAACTATTATTATTATTATTATTATTATTATTATTATTATTATTATTATTATTATAACAGCAGTTATGGCAGTTAAATATTGTGTCAGTTATGTATTGTGAGTGAATAAAAGGAAAACTGCAAGGTGTTGTAGACCATTAAGTGGCAAATCTTAGGATTCAGGCATAGAGAGGGTTTCATCTCTTCTCTGAGGAGCACTTGCTCTAGGATTATTGGGATCATTCTCTATAATTTGTTCCTTTTATTTCAATCAATAATAAATTTTCAATTTCTTTTAAAATTGGGTCTCTATCTATGAAGTCCGGAAACAGATACAACACAATGTAAAAAAACATAGGACACGACACTATATATTTTATAACATAAAGTAATTTATGAGCACTATTTATAAAAATTATAAAAAAGAAGCACTTAAATTTCGCAATCTCAATCAACCAAAAAAAGACATAATATAAATCAACCAAAACAAACTTAATATTGTCAATTAAAGAAAATACTCTAAAACAAAATGACAAGATCATATTGTAGTCACTCTACATTTAGAAAAGCGGCCTCTAATCCGGATTCATCTAAGAAAAGGTCAGCATTTTCAAGGAATCCACTCTCATTTAATGATCCAAAATTATCCCCAACTACTTCCCACATGTTTCGTCATGTTGTTATTGTGGAGTGTTCCTTGATAGAAGTCAAAAATTACAATGCACGTATACTAAAGCTTCTCCTCTATGTGGTGCCATCTTGTTTCTCTTCAGAGAATGGATAAATGAGTATGTGCTCCAATTTCTTTCACAACAAGATGATGAACAAGGTTGTACAAGTAGCTTAAGTGCAACCTTCTGAAGTAATGTAGCTCGAGTGTCATGAACCAACCACCATGATTTCAGATCCATCTTATCTCTCTATCAATAATAGAATCAAGGTTGTCCAAACCTTCTTTTCCATCTGAGAAGTTTGCAAACTCTACATTCACCTTTCTCCTTTCATCTGCATCAGAAAACAACCTTCTGAATATTTGTCTTTCATCGGTGACCTCAATGTCTTAATGTGGAGGGACTCTACTCTATTAGGATTTTTAGTTAACCATTTTGTGCTATAATGCCTACAATAAAAAACAAAATCTATAGGTTGACTTTTTACCATATGATATTCTTTTATACTTATATATTGCCTTTATGACATCTTCAATCATCGAATCCCACATTTCACAGACTATATTAAGATATGGTGTGTCTGTGTTTATTCTTCTAACAACATCATAAATATTATTAGTGAATGAAAGGATATAATCAACTTTTTCCCACCAATTATCATCCAACAAATCATCCTTCACAAATTGTGTCTTTCAAAAATCATCTTTGTAAGAAGACCATTGTTCACTAATCACCATTTGTTGGAGTCCAGTCTTCAAAAGCATAAACATTTTTAGCATTACAATAGTGAAGGCAAATCTTGTTGAAGCAACCGAAAGTAACTTTAATGGAATAAATGAAGTGAAAATGGACAATCTCATCTCATAGAGTGACCCATGACAAATGTCTTGATAAAGTGTTTGCATCCTCCGCAACTTGGGTGATCCAAGAACACCCTTTGTGAACAATTAAATTTTTTGACTAGGTGCACATATGTTCTTCAAAGCAAAATTCAATATATGCGCAACACATGGAGTTCAGTAAATGGAAGGAAACTCAACCTCAATAATTAAACATGCTGCCCTACAAATAGGTGCATTATTTGTCACTATTTGCACAACATTTGAAGGACCGATCTCCACAATTACCTCCCCGATGCGTTTAGCTATAAATTCTATATATTTGACTTCATTAAAACAATTCACAGCTTTTAGAAACATAAGACCACTCTCTGTGACAACTATGAAATTAATTAGAGATCTTTGTGAATCACTCTAGCCATCGCTAACTAACAATAGTCACACCTTTTTGATTCAATGAGATTTTTATCTACTGCAACAAGTTCTACACATGGTTCACTCATTTTGAAGTAATATTTTCCTCAATTTATTATAAGTTGGGGGATTAATAACCAAGTATAGAATTGTTAGCTGCATAAGCAAAAACATCCCTAAAGTGAGGATTTCTTGCTAAATGAAATGGCAGCCCCGCAAAATAAAACATCCTAGCAATTTTATAATCTAAAGTCTGTTTAGATTGCACATTAAAAACCGCTTCTAGTGGTGATGCCTTTCTCTTTTTTGGTTCGACACTAATATTTGGGGTGAAAGAATCTCGGGGTGCACCAAAAACGGGAGGCAAAATGTCTAGAAGAAGTAAAATTTGACTAACTTTCAAATTTGAAAAAGATGGAGAATGAGTATACATTAAAGATGGAAAACTTAAAAACAAAACCAGTCTCTTTGCCTCCATTTCTAGTGCACCCTAAGATTTTTCCACACCAAATATTAGTGTCGAACTAAAAAAGAGAAAGACATCACCTGTAGAAGCTGCTTTTAATGTGAAATTTAGTGAGACATTGGAATATATTGGATTACAAAATTGCTAGGATGTTTTATTCTGCAGGGCTGTCTTTTCATTTAGCAAGAAATCTTCACTTTAGGGATGCTTTTGCTGCTAACAATTCTATACCTGGTTATCAACCCCCAACTTATAACAAATTGAGGACAACATTTCTTCAAAACGAGTGTAATCATGTAGAGAACTTGTTCCAGCTGATAAAAAACTCAAGGAATCAAATGGGTATGACTATTGTTAGTGATAGGTGGAGTGATCCACAAAGAAGACCTCTAATCAATTTCATAGTTGTCATAAAGGGTGGTCCTGTGTTTCTAAAAGCTGTGAAAAGTTTTAATGAAGTCAAAGATAGAGAATTTATAACTAAACGCATCAGAGAGCTAATTATGAAGGTTGGTCCTTCAAATGTTGTGCAAATAGTCACAGATAATACATATGTTTGTAGGGCAGTAGATTTAATTATTGAGGCTAAGTTTCATTCTATTCACTCAACTTCATGTGTTGTGCATACATTGAATCTCGCTTTGAAGAACATATGTGGACGCAGCGAAAAAAAATTAATTGTTCTTAAAGAGTGTTCTTGGATCACCCAAATAGCGGATGATGCAAACTTTATCAAGACTTTTGTCACGGATCAGTCTATGAGATTTGTCCATTTTCACTTCATTCAGTCCATTAAAGTTACTTTCGGTTGCTTTAACAAGATTTGTCTTCACTATAGTAATGCTAAAGAGGTTTAAGCTTTTGAAGACTAGACTCCAACAAATGGTGATTAGTGAACAATGGTCTTCTTACAAAGATGATCATGTTCAAAAGGCACAAGTTGTGAAGATTACTTTGTTGGATGATAATTGGTGGGAAAAAGTTGATAATATCCTTTCATTCACAAATCTTATTTATGATGTTTTTCGAAGAACAGAACAGAAGCCCCATGTCTTCATATAATCTATGAAATGTGGGATACGATGACTGAAGATGTCGGAAAGACAATATATAAACATAATTGAATATCTTATGTTGAAGAGTCAACCTTTCATCAAGTAGTGCATCATATATTAATTACTCGCTAGACTAAGAGTAACACACTTCTCCATTGCCTAGTTCATTCATTAAATCGAAGGTTATTAACTTTTAAATCAATATAGCACAAAATGCAGATGAGGTTACCGATGAAAGACACAAATATTTCAGAAGGTTGTTTCCTGATGCAGATGAAAGTAGAAAAGTGAATATAGAGTTTGCAAACTTCTCAGATGGAAGAGAATGTTTTGACAATCTTGATTCTATTATTGATAGAGAGATGAGATGGATCCGAAATCATGGTGGTTGGTTCATGACACTCGAGCTACATTACTTCAGAAGGTTACACTTAAGCTACTTGCACAACCTTGTTCATCATCTTGTTGTGAAAGAAATTGGAGCACATACTCATTTATCCATTCTCTGAAGAGAAACAAGATGGCACCGCATAGAGCAGAAGCTTCAATATATGTGCATAGTAACCTTTTACTTCTATCAAGGAACACTCAACAATACCATCAAGACAAACTGAAATGTGGGATGTTGTTGGGGATAATTTTGGATCATTAGATGACAGTGGATTCCTTGAAAATGCTGACTTTTCCTTAGATGAACCCGGCTTAGAGGCCATTTTTTTTGGATGTGGAGTGACTACAATATGATCTTGTCATTTTGTTTTAGAATGTTTTCCTTAATTGAAAGTACTAAGTTTGTTTTGGTTGATTTATATGATTTCTTTTTGAGTTGATGGAAATTGCTAAGTTTAATTTCTTTTTTAGAATTATTATAAATTGTGCTCATAAATTACTTTATTTTATTAAATATATAGTGTCGTGTCCGTGTCTTATGCTATTTTACATTGTGTCGTGTCTGCGTTCGTGTCCAGGCTTCATAGGATTAGGATGTATGTTTCCATGGCGAATCTTGGTTCTGATAGGGGGCCTGTTGTCGTTAAAAGATGGGATAAATAAGTCTTGGGAAACAAAGTTCGAATCAAAGATGATGCCAAAAAAGAAAAAAAAAAAACATATGAGAAAAAAAGGAAAAAGGTAGAAATGGAAGCAATAGAGAGAGGGGCAGAAATTTTTACTATGAATTCCATGATTTGTGGATACGAAGCACGAGAGGGAAATAGATTTATGCAAATATCTAGATACCTGTAGACACTATGATGGACATTGTACGAGTATGTGGTTAGATAAAAAGGACAATGCTTCTAGTATCAAATGTTACCCAAAACAAAGTATATGATCCAGGCATAAGTTTTCATGTTTCACATAGTGCTCTCTCATTGTACTTCAGGGTTCTGAGACCTTAAGGGATACTTATTTAATCCATCACCTTGAGGACAGGGTGAATTTCAAGGGGGGAGTAAGGTTAGATTATTATTATTATTATTATTATTATTATTAAGGTAGTTATGTATTGTGTGTGAATAAAAGGGAAACTGCAGGTTTTTGTAGATCATTCGGAATTATTCAGTGACAAATCTTCAAATTCAAGCAAAGAGAGGGTTTCATCTCTTCTCTGAGGAGCATTTGCTCTGGGATTATAGGGATCATTCCCTGTAATTGTTCTTTTCATTTCAATCAATAATACATTTTCAATTTCTTGTAAATTTGGGTCTCTATCACAATCAATAACCAATGTCCAATTTCAATTTATGGATCAGATGAATAACTGCTCACATGCATGGAGAAATATTTCAACATAGTAAGTACACATGGCAAGGCAAATTTCTCCATAGAAGATCTTACCCGAAGACCGATGACTGTTGATACCACCATTAGGTAGTAAAATTTCAAAACGCCCTTTCAACGGATTCACAACTTTACTTAGAATCTCATGCCGCTCCTTCAATGATTGGTGAATTATACTAGTATCTCCAAAATAAAGGATGTCAAATGCAACGTCTAACCATTCTCGAGTCAAGGCATTTGGATATAATCTTTCTTGCATTATAAAATTTTCATAATGTACAGAATTAGTCATTGAAACCAAATCATATCACATTTTCTTATAGCTGAAATTAATAGTTGAACAGCCCAGAGACAAGGATACAGCATAACTGCATTAAGGAAGGACCAAAAAAGTTAGAATTACAGTTTCTCAACAAAATTAAGATAAAAAATATCCAAAATTGAGAACCTGTCTATTACTCTCAAGCCCATCTCTTGCCGCCTTAGCTGCCAAGAGAAGAAAATATTAAACGGCTGATGCAACTGAAAATTAAAGCTTTACAATGAATAAAACATATTAAAGTACATGCCTATTTCCTGATTAGAGCCAAACTCAGCAAAACGATTCAATGATGTATCCCAGACCAACATTTCACCATCAAGTATGCATCTAAATAAGACGATAAGGTCAAAAACAAAAAAATAGATAAGCTATTAACACATGAATAGACAGGTCACATGATCATAACCTGCTCTGATACCATATAAAGTTATATAATTTCTTAATTCTAACAACCTACAATACATGAAACGTTCTCACCTATCCACAAGAATGTTTTGAATTACAATTTCTGACATCCCATGTGCATATTCAGAATGATCAATAAAGTTCCTGCAATCATGGGTGAAAAGGTAAATAACAGAACACCTATTTAGGGAAAAATTAGTAAAAACAAAACTATAATGCACAACACTAAGACATTTTCAGAAATACCTTTGGTATAAGGAACACCAACAAAAGACAAAGAACGATTACCATGTAATTTTAATATTGTAGCTTTTTCACTTTATAAGTAGCCACTTAATACTTATTTAACTACAAAACATTTCACTGAGCACTTTTTTATCTTTTTAGGGTCCGTTTGGTGCGCAGGTTAGGGAAACAAGATATGTTAAAGTTTTCCAATCTTGTTTTAATCTGTTGTTTGGTGCAACAATAGAAAAGGTTAAATTTAACTTACTGTTAAGCTTATCCAATTACTCTGTTAGTTTATTCCTTATTTTCGGCTGTGTTATCCAATTACTCTTTTTTATTTTTCTTATCATGTGTGCACCAAACACATGACATGATATGTGTTAATCTTGTCACTATCATATCGTATTATATTTAACTTTTTATCATATCTTGTCGCTATCTATCCGGTGCACCAAACGGGCTCTTAAGATCATAAGTAATTGATCTCATGCACATACAAACACATTATACAGACTGGGAAGGTGATGTAAAAGTAAGAATCCTATCCTACTGACAAGAAACGGCCAAAGTCAGATCACCGATGTAAAAATAATTACCCTGTCATAGAATAGTTAAGAGCAATTACCTCGAGAAGAAATGTATCTCTGTTCCATTTTTATGAATTTGAATGCGATCACCATCAAATTTGCACTCAGCAACCACTTCCTTACCATGAAGCTAAATAAAGGGAAACATACAAAAATAAAAGTAACAAATATCAAACTAATGAATTCCTTATGCATGAAATAAGGCATTAATGATTAATCTATCAAATAGTTTTAAAAATAAGGTTACCGTCATCAAGAAGCCAACTAATATGTGGTCACTAAATTTGAAATTATGTTTGGTATTGAGGAGGGAAAGAAAGAAAAAGCCTTTCAACAATATTCTCTTATATTGAAATAGGGAATAACGATGACATGATGTTATACCGAAAACAAACATAAGGTCTGATTTATACTATGAATTAGGTTAAATACTAGACTCCTAACACTGATCAAATATGGGAACAAACTCGTTCAAGATAGAAAAAAAAAACTACATAATACACCATTCTACCTCCCTGAGATATTTGTACATATTCTAACGATTGAAAATGGCTTACACGTTTAAGACTACCGCAAATTAACTCCTATTAACTACTGACAGCTGGCAGTGTACATCCAGCTGTCATAACTAACTATTGTTACTTAATGCTAACACTTAGCTTAGACAAGGCATATTTTGATAACTTGTGTTGTCTCTGATAAAGACAAATACTATTTCGTTCCAGATATTCATAGTTCATGATTTTATCATAGTTCAGGATCCAACCCTGAAAGTAGCAAAATGTTTCCCCATTTCCTTTTAATAAGCGACTGATTAAAAGACCAAGTGAAGCAAACCTTTTTCCATGCTTCAGCTGCATTAGCAACTCTCTTAGCTAATTGAGGACGCACAGCTTTTCCAATTTCAATATCCTACAAAGAAAAGAAGACATGCAAATGCAAGAAGTTATTTTCTGTTAGGAACCTCTATATTTATATTTAGATCTTTATTTTCCATGGGTAAATAATTCAGACAAAATGGTGGGAATAGTTCAAGTAGCCCTATATTGGCAGCTTAGCTAATTTAAAAGGTTGGATGTCAAGTATTAAACAATTTTTATTTTTTTTAACAGATATTAAACAATATTTATACGACAATTCTTCATGAGAACAGTTTTACCTACACTTTGCTGAGTTTAACAGAGGGATGCTAGTATTCAGCTTAAACATGGGTTGTTTAGAGCCATGTTAAAAGATTAAGAGGACAACCTAGGGCTGTAACAAATGTGCAATGCTATTTTTTTTAAGCTGTATAGAGTTGGAAAACTAATTTTAAATCACATCTAACCTGCCGCTTGTGACGTTGGTTCCGATCCCTTAGCTTTTCACAAACTAATTTTAAGTCACATGTAACATTAAACAAGTCTTCAGCATCTGGATGGAATTCATGAAAAATGCTTTTTTCACTAAATCCCAACTTCAAATCTGCGATGAAATTTAGTTAGATGCCTGAGACTCATTTAAGGTATTGAATTGATTTACTGGTGCAAATGAATAACACCTTTCAGGATTATCATGATAATCCACTTCATTTCCTGTGCATTTGTCTTTTGGATAAGGGTTGAAAGAACCAAAGTCTTCTCACCCCTGTAACCATAGTCACCCCACATAAGAGCCATGTTAAATAAAAACTATATAAAGAATGGTGAGCCAGATAGTAAGAACTGTTTGAATATTTCAACTTCACATCTTCACCAATTAAGAAAAAATCACGATAGCAACATATATTAGATACAAACATGTGGAAACAAGGTTTTCTGGTACTGCAAAGTGTGTTTTATACACATATATAACCGCTTTACAAAACAGGGCATTTCTAAAACAGTAACAGGAAACAATGAAGCACCATGAAAATGTAAACAATCTTGTTCAATTTTCAATCCTATTTGCAGGTTATTAAGAACCTACAAAAGTTCATCCGAAAAAACAAAAGAACCTACAAAATTGCAACAAATAATAGAAATGGTATAAATGTCCCACTGGCAGCAACAATTAATAACGGTTTCATAAGTCTAATTCGTATTCCAATTACATTGTTACCAGAGCCCCTACCAAAATTGATTATCTGCTTTGTGCTTTTTTTCCGTTTTTGATCCCTCCATTAGAGCTTCAAATGAAAAAAACATCATACAGTAGAAAATTGCATACATACCAACCACATATTCAATAAGACCTTAGACATGCAAATGCAACCACACACAGCAGAAAAAGTAAGGGTCTAACAAACATAGCACATAGATGATAAAGCGATGAAACAATCAGAGCAAAAACCGTGAACCTGTTTTCACTTGAAGACAATTGATCAAGCAAATCATTTAACTCCTTTATTGTCAACCCACCGGAAGTAGTGCCTTGCCTAAGCTGCAGCACCTGTTTCATACACAACAAAAGTTACCAAAACAATAAGCAATCACTATACAAAATCACTAAAAGATTACAAAATTCAACATAAACCTTACCAAAAAAGAAGTTAAGTTGAATGCATGATAACAAAAGACAAAAAAATCTACCTATGTTCCTACATATATATGCCTAATTCCAAATTACTACCTCCATCCCTAATTATAAGATCCTATTGAGAAAAAATTTATCCCTTTTTATAAGACCATATTTCAATTTTCAACAACATTTATTATTTCTTTACATACACTCTCCAAATTATTCTACCCCTTTTCCTACACTTTACTATGATAAAACATAAATAAACTCTCTCTCTCTCTCTCTCTTAAGGGTTAAATTTGTAAAAACAACATTCACTATCAACAGGGTATGGAAGTAGTACTATTTTCCACTTTCATAGTTCCCGTAGTCAACAGGGTCTTATAATTAGCAACCGAGGTAGTATTAAATACAACTATTGCCATTTTTCTAAAGGCCAAAATCACAATTGTGAAATTGGGGGTCAAAATTGCATTTAAGCTTTAAGGCTTTCTTAAAATATGTGAAAATTACAACAACAAAAACTTGTAACAATAACTGTTTGATCCCGCAATTGTGTTTGGGAGGGGAGTGGAACCACTTATGTCAAAACCATAGTTGGTAATGGCGGATAGCGTAGCGTATCGGTCGACCCCAAAATTGCTATAGCGGGTAGTGCTAAGACCGCTATTTCATGTAGTTTTGGATAAATTACTTGAATAATACTATATATATATATATATATATATATATATATATATATATATATATATATATATTGAATGTAAAATTAAACAAATAACTTAATATTCATTAAACATTCATAAATCAAAACACAATAACTCAATATCCACAATTTTGGGTCGACCGCTACGCTATGCTATCCGCTATGGGTTTATCGTTCAACTAAACCCAGCCGCGCAGAAACAAATGGAAAACGATTTAGGGTTTGAACGGGAAGAGTAAACCCATAAAAGGTAAAACAATTGGAAAATCCATTTTTACCCTTCCATATGTGATATGGCGTAGCAGTGAGGAGGCGCTACGCCGCTATAGCGCGCTATCAACAATTATGGTCAAAACTCGCCCCAAACTCACTGTATACTACTAGGCCCCCTTCCTTATGAGCCAGAGGGTGAAAACAAAATAAAATAAACTTATAATAATACCACAGGTTCGATCCCGCAACTGCGTTTCGGAGGGGGACTGCAACCACATATGTCAAAACTCACCCAAACTATAGACTATTACCCTTCCCCTAACAACTAGAGTGTGAAAACAAAACAAAACAAAACAAAACAAAAAAACTTATAACAATGGATAAAGGTAGTAAAAAATAACCTCGGTAGCGACAAGGGCGAAATTACCGGCATTAGTACCAGTTTTGGAACCACCTTTCCGCCAATTGATAAGGCGAATAGCATCCTGCGAGTCTTTCGACAAACCAAGAGCGTCAATGAGTGAAGTAGCGAGAACGGACTCTTTAAGACCATATGAGCCACGTTCACGATCGAGATTAGGAAGAATGAGTCGAATTGCAGGGAAGTAATTTCGATCGGTGCAGAAAGAATCGAGAAACTTCCGGAACTTAGCGCGTTTCTTCGCCGGCGATTTTGTTCGTTGTGTCCATGTTAATAAGCTGCATAATACGCTGAACTTTATGAGTTCCGTCATTTGAAACGTGCGTCTGTTTGGTTACACGTTTTGTACTCTCCAAACGCGATTTCAGTTTTTTCTGAGATGTTTTGGACAAATTCAAACTGCAAAAGCCACAACGCGAGTATGAGATTGAACGCGAGTTTAAGCTTTATTCAGTCCTTCAAAATAACCATAAATCTTCTATTCTTCCATTTATTTCTGCTTTGTATGTGGTGTTGTTGTTGTTGCTGCGTTGTTGTGGGGCTGCTGCTAGTTTGAAGAATGAAAACAATTGGTCTTAGGGTTTGTTTGGAAAGTGAACGCAATTGAATGATTTATAATTTTTTTTATTATAATTTTATTATTTAACTATAAAATATTAATTAATATGATATATTTTTTACTCAATTCAACTAATAAATTTCACATATATTATTACTATTTTTTTTATAAACTAATATATTAAAAAGAAAAGTGGAGTAAAAAAAAAGAGGGGGGCCAAACCTGACCCTCAACAAATATTAATAAAATCTATAGAAAGAAAGACCATCTCTATTTCTAGCAAGATTATGTCTAATACAAGAGGGGGAAGAACTTCACCAAGTGAAATCAATTACATTCAAACCTAATTTAGAAAGTTTATCTACAATTGAATTGTCTTCTCTATACACATGAGACACTATAACATTCATATCAATGATCTTCTTCAGACAATTAGACCATCTATTTTGAAGTTGCCAAGAAATTATTTTATGATTTCTATAAGCTAAGATAGCAAGCTTTGATTCACTCTCAATCCAAAGCTTCTTCCAGGTTTCTGACATAAGCACACTCAATAGCAAGGATGATTCTCATAAACTCAGAAAAGAAGGCAGTGGCAATTCAAATATTGGAAGCAAAACAACCAAGGCTAGCACCATTGTGATTTCTAAAAATTCCAGCACTTCCAGCAACACCAGGTTTGGAAGCATATTAATTCTCTTGTTGACAGCAAACAGCTTAAGATTGAGTCTAGCAAACCAGTTGAGAGGGAAATTATCAAATTCATCCAAGGCTCGGAAATGTAACAAAAATCAGGTTTGTAAACTTTAAGTAACCTTTTGAGAGCTAATTTTGAAGGGGAATTAGTTATACCCCTTATATTCAAGTAGATGTGCTTCATTGTTCAAGATTTAAAGAATCAACCTTGGACCTAGTTCTATGGACTTTCTTACTTGCAGCAAACTTGATGAAAGGTATCTTCATTGTTAAGAGATTCAAATTGATTCTCAATTAGGGTAGAATTACTTACAACCAATGTAGTGTCTTAGATGCTACCACCAAGATCAACAACATTATCATTGCGCTTAGCTAAATTGGTTCAAGAAGTGTGTAAGAACTGCATATTATTGGCAATCATGTTCGGTGTAGGCAGAATGTCATTAGTAGGGGAATTTGAGAAGGTGAGTCGACCACAGTTTGCTCATTACCATCAACGACATCATGAACCAACTGAGTTGCATCAACAAATTCTGAGTTTGTTGAGCTTGAATCATCATCAGCCTGCTCAACAAACTGATAAAAATTTGCGGGGGACTTGTTAGCTTCAGCCAAAGGTAGTTCATCAGTCAAAGTATTTCTAGAAAAATCTTTGTTTTTCAAAATACTATCCAATAGAGGATCATCAACAGGCTTGGGATTAGAATTCTCCACAAGATTAATAACTTCAACAATTGAATCAGAAGTTTTCGCTTTACTGTTAGGCTTAGCTACATACTTCTTTCTTTGAGGTTGAACCGGTGGATGTTCTTCCTCAAACTTGTTATTATTAGTGTTAAACCATTTGCAATGATTTTGATCATGACCTATACAATTACGAAGATGACAAAAACTAGGTATGTTCTCAAAATCAATATCAACGAAAAAAGCAAAACCAGTTCTCTCTACCAACACACGATAAATTGGTTCTTTTTTCAGATCAACATCTACCAAAACTCTAGAAAAGTGACCAAATTCTCGATTTAACCTGGGCTTATTAGTTAGTAGATCAGTACAAATGGGGGTACCCACGCTGCTAGCAATGGCAAAAGGATCTTCGGCCTCCAATATTCTTGAGCAAGTCCATAAATTCTTAACCAAACTTGAGCATTTGAGTTTTGCTGAATATTGGGGTTAAAATCCTTGGTCCAGGCAAAGAGTTTAAGAGAGCCAGGATTCAAATTCCATGAACTAACAGATCTAACAATTTGAACATCTTCTAGAGAAGAGAAAGAAAACTCATAGAAACCCTTACCAAGAGCAGTAAGTCCCCACTTACCTAGAGTTTTCCAAAACATAGAAAGTTTGGCCTTCACTTCACCCACCTTTAGAGGAGTGGAACCCTTTGGCCAGATGATCCTCCCGTAGAGATTGAGCTTACAAGCGGCCAAACCAGTGAGATACTCGTCTTCTGGCATTGAAATAGCGATGTGATCACCATTAACCACCGATGAAGGGAACTGAGAAGCAGGGATATCGCAAACATTTTTGACTGCGTTGGCGAACAATTTCTTTGGGTCAGAGGATGAAGTCGGCGAAGCAATAGCTTTCAATGAGTGATCTTGAAGACACATCCATGGAATAAGAAAATTTTCGGAAGAAATTTGAGTGGAAGCCATAAAAAGAAGACCGTGGAGGAAGGCGGTAGATGCAACGGTTAACAGATTGACAGATTCGGCAATTTCGGGACCAAAACCATCGCCAGGGAAGACAGCTGCGCCTGAGAACAGATTACAGATCCTCACGGCGGTGATACGGCGGAAAGAGACGGAGGCAGTTGCGAGGTCTCTACCGTTTCTCCTCTTCGTTCAGACTGTTAGCTAGTGTTTTGAAGTACCCAGTGATGCCATCTAGTGACTAAGGTTGATGTAACCAACTATCATTTCATTCTCAATGAAACTTAACTAAAATAATAATAATTGAACTTATATATATATATATATGGTTTTTACCACCAGTTTAATCTGGTTCGGAAGTCAGTTCTGACATCAAGTGGTTCCAGCCCCCTCTCGATCGAAGTTGCAGAGGATCGAATCGTAGTCCTCTCTACCAAGTTCAGCGCCAATCACAACTTAACCAACTAATGATTGGTATATATATATATATATATATATATATATATATTAAAACACGGAAAAAGGGTTCTATTTGATTTGACCTAATGATAGCCAATACTTTAGAACAATATAACGGCCAACATAGGCCTCATAAACTTACATAAAAGAACAGGCAATAAAGTAGAAAAAAATCAATAAAACTAAAGAGCAACAATAGGAAACAATAATGGAAAAATCAAGTAACCATACTCATTGCACAACACACCCAATAAAAAGTAGTAACATTATCAGTATCCGATAAACAGGAACGTCACATAGATAATGAAGAAAGTTTTATAAAATATAAAATTACTGCAAAATAAAAGAAGAAAAAAGTTGAAAATGAAGAACACACAACAAGAAGAAGAAGCAACGTGAAAGAAAAAGAGTGAGGTATATGGAGAGTTTTTATGAAATATAAATTGGTGGAGTTTAACATGAGAAAGTATAATACTATCCCACCATGGCACAACTGAACTTACAACCAAAGATTTAATATTTTTTTAATTCAATGGTATGGATCTTGCATTGGCAACTTGTTTATGACCTTTTGGAATTTGACATAGGGAAAAAAAAGGAGGGCCCACACGTACATTGATCTGCATACCTTACCATTTACATCTCTGACCACCTCTCACTTTTTCCTCCATATTCATCCAACAAACTCATATTTTGAAACAAACCCAGAAAAGAATAAAAATACTTCAATCTAAAAAAAAATTAAAAAACCAGTTCACTTTCACTACTTCTTCCATCTCCGTCTTTCTTATATCTTTGTTCAACAAATTTAGAAACAACAACAAATTCAAAAAGAAAAGAAGACATTTTTTGTTCAACCAAGAAAAACAACAAACTCAAAAGAATAAAAACTTTAAAAAAATGATATATCATTATAATAACAACAAATCCAGCAAAAAAAAAAAGGTTTAAACTCTCCACCATAATCCATTTTCGTTCTCGCAATTAGATCCGACATCGACGGAGTTTTATTGTAAAGATCTTGTTCACATAGAACATTGGATGGATGAAAAACTAGAAAAATGTTGGTTTGAAATTTGAAGTGTTTTTTGGTTTTTTAATTTTGTATTAATTGATTAATTTTATATACGTTGTGTTAATTGATTGATTTTATTATACTTCTTTTGTTTGCTTTAAATTTTATTTTCTTTCTGCAAATTAATATCAGAGTTAAAGAGAAGGAGAAGTGTAAGATAGAGTTGGAGGTTGTTGTCAGAAAGAAAATAGTTGGGTTGGGGTATGATTTCAATACTATATATATATATATATATATATATATATATATATATATGGGGAATGCTAACATTGACCATGTGGGTCAAGGTTAGCAACCATGACCCAAAGGGATTTTGGGGGGGGGCGCGCATGGGGGGGGCGCAGAGAAGGGGGGCGCGCGGAGAAGGGAGTGGGGGGCGCGCGGAGTAATTATGGGTGGTGGGGGGCGCGCGGAGTAAAAATATGGGGGGGGCGTGCAGCAATTCCTTTGGGTCATAGTTGCTAACCTTGACCTACATAGGTCAATGTTAGCATTCCCCTATATATATATATATATATATATATATATATATATAAATGCTAATAACCTGTTTTACAGGCAATAGTATGTAAATTGTTGACTTGTGCATGATGAGAAATGATGCAGTTTTCCCATGTTAAATCCCACCATATAAATTAGGGGTGATGTTGGAATTATATAATTATTATGCTTCATTCCATCCCATACACCCCAAATTGGGCGGAATGAAAAAATGGGTTAATGAGTGGTATTGGATGGAATGAGTTCCATCCCGCTCTATTCCATTCATATTTTATAAAACCAAACAACGGAATAGAGCTCCATCCCACTCCATCCCGCTCCATTCCATCTCATTCCATCCAATTCCGTCAATCCAAACAAACCCTTAATAAAATTAATCTTAATCTCTTATTTTTAAATGTTGTTAGGTTAGCAACATCTAATCATACTCTTTTCCCTCCTAAACAACATTAATTGCTCCACTCAAATGTTAATTATAGTCTATAGACCACACCTCATTATTAAGCATATATTTATTTTTTAATATTATTAGTCCATTATTTTTGACACAATGTTCACTTTTTTATCTGCTTCAACTAAATCTTTTCTTTATTATTTTTGTACAATCTAAATCTTTTCTTATTCCAAAGTTTAATAATTTTGCAAAATATTGTATAATTCAAATTTCACTCTCTTTCTCCTGTTCTATTTCTTCTCTTCTTTTTACTTTGTAATCTTCACCCATCAAACTCATCCTCTCACCACCAGCAACATCGTTCTCTCACCCTCAACTCAAAACTCTGCATTTGTTTTTCAAGACTCAAAACCCTCACTAAAATTTTTATAACATGATTGTAAGAAGCTTTGTTGATGGTGTAACACAAGTCTTCGGTTTTAAATTATTATTTGTCAATGACATTTTCTTTAAATCTAATAAAAAATCCAATCAATTCCACATGTTGTAATATATTTGTTCACACATGTGTTTTTGCACGGTAAATTATATGTTGTCATATTATGAGCAACTTCAAAAATATGATTAAAGATATTAATAATCGACGAAGATTGCAAAGATACTGTTATAACTTCTAATTTGGTGTATAATTTTTTTTTCATAATTTATGATTATTGATTTTATACGTACGTTTTTTCAATTTTATTTTGATTTTCTTGATCAATATTATTATAATTTTGTCTTAACTCTTTTTTTTTGGTCAAGTAGCATAGCGGCTAGAAATTCCACTTTTAAAGTAGAGAAGTGGGACGACCCGAGTTTGAACCTCCGCCCCCGACATATATAATGAACCAATTGAGTTAAGCTCATAAGACTCTTTATTTTTGATAAAATCTGACTCCTTTTTAATATTATACATTCTATATGAATTAATTTAGATATATATGTCACGCTATTTGGCACATAGGCATTCACTTTTGATCTGCCTATACGAACGAGCCATATCATTTGTTCTCTAGTGGGTGCCTCTTCTTCCTCTCTCCCACTGCTACCCGATCAGATGCACCTCTTATGCTTTTACTGGAGATGGAACTGTTGGATCACTTCGAAGCTACTCAATCTGTTACTTGGGACTAAAAACCAGCTCCTGCCTTTCTTTGCTTCTAATGATAGAAAGGAGGGGAGGGAAGGATGCGCGCCAGACAGAGGGAAAGCCCGTAGCTTCACGGGGTTGTTCTTTACTCAACATACGCAACTAAGTCTACTAAATAGACTCCTGCCTTTTCCTCTACCAGATTTTCGGTTCCGTTCCGTCAGGTGCTTTAATAGCTCGATCTGAAACCAACCTATGGTACTGTCTATGCCCATCATGCTATTAGGTTAACAACTGGCTATGAAACTTGTTATGTTCCTGCCCCTGATATATATATATAAAACTGCTTATAAGACCGTGCGTGCACGGGTCGGAGGTCTAGTCTAGTCTAGTCATTACAACATTTTCGTCCTACAACAACGCCAAAAAACCGTTGTCTCAACATGGAAAAACCGTTGCCTTAAGATACCAGAACGATTTTCAAACTATGGTATACTGAGGCGTTGTCTTAGCTTTTCGCAACGGTTTTTCACCCAACTGCAACGCCTTGTAAGTAACTGTTGTTTTAGGTTTGATAAGAGAACGGTTTTCGTAGTTTCCAACAACAACGATTTCTACCTGTTCTCAAATAAAAACTGTATTAGAAGGTATGCTTTTCAGAACGGTTTTATCATTTTCAGAAACAACGGTTTATCAGCGTTTCCTGCTAAAACCGTTTTCGTATGGGACTATTAGGAATCGGTTTCAGTGAGTGAGCTACTTTATAGAACATTAGAAAACCGTTGCCTTTGACTAGTTTTTTTAAAAAAAAAGAATTTATTGAGAGCTCCATTAGTTCATTTATGCACATGAAAAAAGATAAGATGGTTATTTGTAAGATAACATCACTCAAATTCAATGACATAGTCAATACAAATTATATTAACTTTCTTATTCTTAAAAAATTATATAACAAATAAGAATAAAATGATTGTCATTCATTCATATATATATATATATATATATATATATATATAACATCTTCAAAATTAAATAGGCCTTACATCTTTAAAACAAACTAATATCCTTAATGACTATTCTAATGTCAACCACTCACAATCAAATTAACATATTCAAAATGTATATTCTATTACTAAAACTTAAACATCTACATCTTTTCATCTTAAAAATCCTGCATTTCTTCACTTGAGCATTACGAGATGTTAGTACTAGCCACGATATCTATCATCTCAATGAAGAAAATTGAATGACATCATATGCAGACAACGGGACAGAAATTATGAGATATGTTGAAGACACTTCAAACAATAACCTTGATCTATGAAAACAAAACTGAACAAAAACAAATGAGAATTCATAACAACCCAAAAACATTAATTGAATCATATAAATTATAATATATTGTATCAAGCTTAAAACATCGTAGTAGTAAATAAATAAAGAATCACAACAGTAACACAACATACAATAGTAACAATAACTTACAATTGCATGTGATCCAACTCCTTTCCTTTCCTACTTTGTCAAGTAGCAATCAACATTTCAACTTGAGTCAGAGACTCTATCTTCATCTTCATTACTTAGACACTAAACCAATTAAGAAAAGAAAAAAGAAGAAGAAGAAAACATCTATCAACACATTAAACATAATCCGAGATAAAAACGTATGACATGAACTGAGGAGAAATATTATTGTAAGCTTTTAACATCAGTAGAAATATACTCAAAGGAGAACCTTATTGAACCATAAAGATTAGACACAGCGTCATAAGCATACACGTATCAATGATATAGTACAAAATAGAATTAAAAGTCAATCAAATTGTTGTGGGGCTTAGAAAAGGGGGATAAATCAAATTACAAAAGAGAAAGAAAATTACATTTCAAGCATCAATCCAAAAGTTTTATCAGATCATTATAGCTTGAGTTTTAAGCTAGACTAGAAGTTACTCTAAAGCTAGAAGTTATTGCAAAGCTAGACTAATCAGTTACAATGAACAGAACCTATGTTTATAGCACTTATTTCAACATGAATCATCTACCAGTACTAGCTAATTCCAAAATGTTAAACATACAAATAATGTTTAAAGCGAAAACAGGAAAGTGCACCATGTGCTCCCTTTGTAACTAAATCAATGATAGAAACTAAAAAATAATTAGCAAAGTTCCATTATCAGATAGTAAAATCATAATCTAAGTACAAATATGCAAAATAAACAATTTCTATTTCATCAATTTTCTTGAAATAACTATAAAGAAAATTAGAAGGTAAACATTTGAATGTTATCTATTGAATACACAAATCAACAGATTTGAATTGAAGAAAAGGAAAGAAAAACTCACAAATCGTTTACTGAGATGAAACGACGTCGTTCAAGAGTTTCATTGTGGTGCTCGCTAACGGTACAAGGTCACGATACAGATCCACAACACTCTAATCACGCAAGTCCCCCAAACCACTCCCAACAAACCTGACAAACTCCTCCGTCAACATCGCACCTTACGCACCACCAAAAAAATTGAATACATGCATAAATACTTCACTATTCTAAGACATATAGCTAGAAAATACTTAAAAGTTAACCAAATTAAAGCTTATTTTACTAAGCTCCCTGTAGTACAGTTTATCAAAAAGCAACCAAAATCAACATTTAAGAATTGACAAAAAATCATTATTCTCATATTAGCAGACATTACCAACATATAAGAATTGACAAAGAATCATTATTCTCAATATTGCATCAATGCCATTGGAGACTGCAATTAAATTAAACCCTGAACCTAATGGCTAACCTTAATTATTGCATTCCTAAGGTTTTGGGTTTTTAGAAAAAAATAAATCTGTAAGATGCAGAGACAAGAAAACCTCAATTTTCTGAAATTGAAACAAAGAATGACAGATTCATCTAAGTAGTTTGCAACAAATAATCCACTTACCTAACTTCTTCTTTGTCGTCGTATCCTCCTCTGACCAAACACCCCCACCATTCGAAAAACCGACGAAGTTACGATTCACCCACAGAGTCACCGACGGTGGGAAACGTGATGACGTTCTAAGAGACCCAACAATTTTGAAGTAAGAGGGATCGATCGATTGCAAGGTTAGGATGAATTTGAAGCAAGATCGATCGATTGCAGGTTTTGAGAACGATCAATTCATCGATTAAGAGATCTGACGAATTCAGTTCGATCCAAAGAGGGAATGAATTGAAGATATGATCGATTGTAGTTGAAGTTCGATTACAGTTTGAGAAGATGGAGTTGGGATGAGAAACTCGTTGAAGTTTTGCGTTCAACTAAAAATAGAGAATGAAAATTTGGGAAAGAAAATTTAGTTTTTTTTTTTTTGACGAAGGAAAGAAAAATTAGTTGGCATTGAAGATATAGAAAAATTAGTAGTGAGTCTAGTATATATAAAAGTTGTTAAGTCTCCTAATTAACCCTAATCAACCCTTAACCCTAATTTTAACTCTAATCACTCCTAACCCAATAAATAATCCAACCCAATTTAATTTAATTTCAATTAAATTAAATAAATAAAAAATAATATCAGAGTAGTCATTTATTAAGAAGCACGTGAAAGCAGGACATATATTGGTAATGCAAAAGCAAGCACGCGCAGCATAAAAAAAAAACACTCAAGCTCTTCTACTACGAGCACGCTAACATACAACCGAAAATCATGATCTTTCCTTCACCAAAAAATTCACTCTCTCGTGAAACCCCAACACAATTCAACCTTTCTCCAAGGTCTTCTTCTCTACAATTTCCTAACCCCACAATTGGCAACGACATACCACCGCCAACCCATCTTTTCCAGCCACTAAAGCTCAACTCTACGGCGCCACACGCCCTACCTGCCGTCCTTAACCACACGACCGCCGTAGCCGCAATTTCTGCAGCACTTTTTTTTTTTAAATTTCTCTTAATCCTCTGCATCTTCCTTCCTCCTAATCGACGTCACCGCTGTAGCCGCTATTTCTGCCGCCCTTTTAAATGCTTTAATTTTGAGCAGCAAAGAAGCACTAGAAAGCGATTCTGCTAAATAGGTGAAGAAAAACATGAAGAGAAAAATGGGTTACTGTTGAAAGTGAAATTGGATACGAAATTGAAGGTGAAATTGGGAAAATTGAAAACATCTAAAGCTGGAATTAGAGTTTCTTGCGACTAATTTAGAGGATTAAAGGAGGATAAAGAGGGTTATGCTGAGCTATCATTAGAACTAGAGAGCTGAGAGGCAGGGGTAGTTGTACTAATAGGACTAGACAAAGGACTATAATCCAAATTAGAATCTACGGCTGGAACAGTAGAGAGAGAGGACAAATTTGAGTCCAAAGTGTGATGGATAAGTGGTGAACTAGTGGAGTTAGGAGAACTATCCATACAAAGGTTAGGTGAGATGTCCAAAGGATCATCATAAAGTGGAAAAGGTGAAGGATTGGATGATGTGGGTCCAAGGACATATTTGAAGGGTAACAAATTCTCATATAGAACAACATTACGTGAGAGAAAAATGTTGTGGGAATGGAGATCATAAAGTATGTAGCCTTTAGTGCCATCTTTGTAGCCTATGAATACACATTTTCTAGCACTAGAGTAAAATTTAGTACGATGTGCTTGGATAGTAGTGAAATATGATAAACAGTCAAAGACTTTAAGGTGAAGAAGGGTAGGTGGTGATTGAAATAACAATTCATAATGAGTTTTAGACTTAAGCAATGGACAACATGTTGAACACAAAAGTTCCACATAGTAATAGGGACATTTGAATGAATAACTAAGGACCGAGCAACATTAAGGATATGTTGGTGTTTGTGCTCAACAACCCCATTTTGTAGGGGTGTTTCAACACAACACTTTTGATGAGTAATATCCCTGGATAAGAAAAAATTATTTAATGCAAATTTTGTACCATTATCGGATCTGAGGCATTTTAAAGAAGTACGAAATTGATTTTCTATACAAACAACAAAGTTAATAATACATTGCTTAGTTTCAGTTTTTCTTTTGAGAAAAATGACCCATGTAAATTTAGAAAAATCATCCACTAAAGTAAAGAGATACTTATGTCCTAGAAGAGAAATGGTGGAGTAGGATTCCCAAACATCAGCATGCAACAATTCGAAAGGCAACAAAGAAGTAGTTATGCTAGTAGGAAAATGAAGCTTCTTTTGTTTAGAAAAATGGCAACTGTCACAAGGTGACATGTTATTTTTACAAGGTATACAAGGAAACATTTTAGAAATAACTTGCATACCAGAATCTGATACATGTCCTAATCTTGCATAAGTTAATGGTAAAGCTTAAATAATAATTATTTGTGCTAGCTAATTTTGTGACAAAGAGTAAATTGGCATGAAATCAAGGAAGGTAAAGGACATTATGTATGATGATTAGTGGTGAAATAACTACACTACCATAAATTGAAGCAAGGACCTGTAAACCATTTGGTTAAGAAACATGAATAGGAATAATGAAGAAAGATCAAAGGTAATGTGATCGGTAACACCTGTATCTAATATACAAAGAGTAGAAATTTTATCATTTTGATTGGAGGAAGGATAATGTAGAGCAAAAGGAGAAGTGGTTATGAAGTGACCTTTGGCTGAGAACCAAGTTTATATTGCTGAAGAGCTTCAAGAATGCCTTGATACATCTCTGGTGTAAATCGAAAAGTGGACTGTGTAGATGAACCTTGTTGAGATGATGCCACAAGAGATGCATTTGAGATATTGTTGACCTGAACGATGATGATGAATTCTTGGACTTATTGGTCTTGTATCCAAGAGGATAAGCAATTTTTTCAAAGCTTAATTGATCTCATCAGAATAGTTTACTTCCCTAGAATTCTTGTAAGCACATGTAAGAACTAAGACCCGTTCCTTCCAGAAATGTACGACTTTAAAACATAGGTTAACCCTGTGGCTGCCGATCGGTAAGTAAGAAACCATTAAGTACAGGAGGATTAAATCAAAAGGGGTGATTTCGAGAAAGTTGTAGTAACGGCAGGAGTTTTCTGTTCACAAGGCATACCGTTAATCGATCAATGTTAAGTGTTGAAGTTAAAAATTTAGGGATGGAAACGTAATCAAAGTTTTTACCCATGAGAAAAATGTTGGATGTAACACCCAAACCAAATATTTAAATAATTCTAATTTTAGAAAATTCATTGTTAAATTACGGAGCGGAAAATAAAACTTTATTGCTTGAAATGAAAGTTAAAATATAAAATATTGGTTTATGGTATTACATAATACTAATATAATAAAATAGTAATCATCATTCGTACAAGAAAATCATTTTCTAATACAATACAATTTTAATTAAAAGGTTGAAATAAAAGACTCGATATATACGTATGAACCCTTCCTCGTGTCACAATCAGAGCGGAGCTTCACCGACAACTCGAACATAACATCTAATCTGGAAATCTGAACCCCCAAAGGTCCAGCAAATACACAAAACAGAGAGTTAGTTATAATCCATTATCATAATGCGAGGATATAGTATACTCACAATATATAAATATCATGATATAGCTAGACAACATTCTTGTCTAGTTGCATGCATCTCAACAAGCATAATAAATATAAAGTTATACTCTTTGCCACAAAGGTAAACATCCAATCATGTATTACATTTAAGAAATCTCAATCAATCACAATTGTACGCAACGTCACTTAAAAAGTACCAAATAGGAATGCACAAGTTCCTAATGCAACTAATGTCATCATCAATGTTATGTCACCCTAGACACAACTAAATGCATGTGGTACCCGCTCAAAATAGGATAGAATTATATCCATTCGGATCATGTTCAGTTTTACGTCATGAGGGACATCGCATCAAGTTGACTCATGAATGCATGAATGTACATATACCACTTATGATAATACTCTCACACATCTACTCATGAATATTAGGGTCGCTCAACCTAATATTCCTTCTCAAGTTCACAATATCATATCATCAATAAGATCATACATACAAGCACTCATATCATTTAATAACAATCATGTTATCACAAGTCATCACCATCGATTCAATTCATCATAGCTAACTATTTCACAACTAATAATTCATGTTATAATCATGTATATAGCATCATGTAATCATAAGAACATGCCACAAACATAATACAAGCATACATCTCATTAAATCCACAAAATAAGATTTTATGCAGAAACCGTGGCCAGCTGGCTAGCTCTGGCCACCAACCGTGGCCAGCTGGCGAGCTCTGGCGACCAACTTGTCCAGAAACCGTGGCCAGCTGGCGAGCCAGACTGCTCTGTTCTCGTGTTTTGCTTAGATCTACACGAAAATCATCATCTAAAGCTTGAAAAATACATAAGATAACAACTTTAAGCATGTATATTCATACCAAGTATATAAGTTCATCATTTAGCTTCAATAAACATCATTTCATACATTAAATCATGGATCTTTCAATCTTTTACACAAACCCATTTTTGAACAACAACTAATTTATCACTACTAATCTTGAAACATGTAAGTTCATTTATGATAATCACAAGTTGATGAAGTTATAAAATCATAATTACTCATGTAATATATTCAATGATTCATACATCACAACATTTATTCATCAATAATCAATCCAAATCAAAAGTAAATCACATTCCCATCAACCCCAACCCAACCAAGAGATGAGAGAGTTTGGGAATGGAGAAGAGTACTTCTCCCCTCTCTATGAACCATCTCATTGAAATATAACTACTCTCTTACCTTGATTTTATGATGGATTCTCTAGTCCTTCTCTTCAAACCCTCTACTCCTCCTTCTTCTCTCCTTCTCTTTTCTTTGTTCTTTCTTTCTATCTTCCTTCTCTCTACCTCTTTCTCAATTTTTCATCTATGACCACTTCTCTCTCTAAAACCCCTTATATAGTTAGGTTAAATCACTACTCTTCACTTCTCTAAGTTATTACCAATATGCCATTATTTTCTCTACAAAACCCACTAACTCAAGCCTATTTACCATGTTGCCCTTGCTCTTACTACAATCTTCACCAACTATAATCTAGACCCAATAATCATAAGGCCAATTACTTATTCTCATAATAATATAACATAACAATTACAACACATAGTTAATTAAATCACAAACAATTAAATAATTATTAAAATAATAATTCTAGGGTGTTACATTGGAACATTGGCAACAAGGCCAGCTACCACCCGATGAAGCGAGACTTAGAAATGAAGTAATTTTCTACGAAGAGACGTTAGTACAAACGCGTGTCAAGATGTGAGAGTGATCGCATAAGTTGCTCATGAACTATAAGAATTGAAAGTAATAAGCCATGTAATTCGTAAGTTTTAATTTTTTTTATTTTTAATTATATCATCAAATTAATATTTTGTGTATCACCCTCAAGTTATCTTTTTATGTTTAATTAATAAAAATCAAAATATTATAATTAAAAATATGTTGACTTAATTTATTAAAAACATATTTGCCTCAATTTTTATAATCAATATTTGACTCAACTACAGAAAAAAATTATAATACTAAACATATTGCTCAAAATAAAATGAAGAACACACAGAAGGAAGAAGAAGAAGCAACGTGAAAGAAAAAGAGTGAAGAATATGGAGAGTTTTTATGAAATATAAATTGGTGGAGTTTAACATCACTACAAGAAAACTAGAAAACTTGTTATAAAACCGCCGGTAAACAAAAAACTTAATAATAATAGTGGCGGTTTTGTAGCGGTTTAGGAGAACCGCCAATTTAGTTTAATGGACCGGCGGTTTATTTGGTGTACTGGCGGTTGTACCTCTTTTTTTTTTCGCTTTGTTTTCTCTCTATTTTTTTTAACACTCTCTCAAACAAAAATTTCATCGTTCAATTCAACCTATTTCCTTCTTTCTCACAAAGCCCTAATCTTCTCACTTCCTTCTTTCTCACAAAGCCCTATTATACCTTCAATTCAATCGGTGTACAACTTAACAGCTTCGTTCATCCTTTATTTTCACAAAGCCCTTTTTCTCATTCATCACCGATGGCTTCGTTCACCACAGACGACTTCGTTCACATCGACCAATTCTGCACTCGACGACTTCGTTCACCACCGGCGGCACTCACAACTCCAACTTTCGTTGCCATTCACCTATGTTCTCCTCTCCAACTTATTCATTCTGGTTCAACTTGCTGCACCACATTCAGGTTCAATTTCTCTTAATTTTGTTTCTCATTTGGTTTTTTTTTATCCATTGTGTAACTGATTCTGAAGCTTTGATTATGATTAATGACTTTTGTTATTGTTAAATTTTTTATTTATTGTTTCCAATTTTTTCTTGTTATACATTGGTAGCCAATGTTTGGTCAAAAAAAATGTTTGATTTTTCAAGTTCTGTAACTGATTCTGAAGTATTTATTTGTAGATTTTATATTTTTGATTTTTTTTCTATGTATTGTTGGTTCTGAAGCTGTGTTGATTTTGTATTTTTTTCTATGTCATTTGTTGGTTCTGAAGCTCTAGGTTGATTTTGCATTTTGTTGGTTCTCTATTTTGATGGTTGAACTGCCGTCTGAGTCACAGTTGCCGCGGTGGAACCTTCGGTCTATGTGAAGTTAGCTTCCGTACTCAATTTCTTGAATGTGAGCTTCAAAGATTTGATTTTTTGTATTTGGGTTGCATTTTTCTTGTTGTTTATTGAACTTGTTTTGATAAAGTTGCATTTTTGTGGTTGCACTTATGTAGGCCTTGTTGGGATCAAAGTGCACAGCGGAATATTCGGAAGCGTTAAATTAACTCTTTTTGTGGAACCTGAACAATTCAATTACCAAGCTGAACCAACACCAACCGCAATAACAATAAAAGGAGTAAAACTATAAATAAAGGACACCTCAATTTAACGTGGAAAACCCTCAATGTGAGAGTAAAAAACCACGAGTCGTATAGACCAAATAAATAACTCCACTATAATCAAATATGAGAGTACAATCACCAATTCAACAAACATATAATAGTCACCAACACCTATGGTAAATTAACAACAAGAGAGCTAACAACCTCACAACAAGTGGGTATCCCAAACTGACTCAAAGAGAAGACAAACCTACTCAGAACAATTTTCTAAGTAACTAACAAAGTGACAGAAATAACATACTCTGATTTCAGCCAAAACAGACAACGTTTGCCGAACACACTTTGTCACCGAAGACCTTTTTCTTCTATCTTCTCTCGGTCACTCTCTGTTTCCTTATACAGTGGCGGCACACTTTTTTTCTTTGTCACGCACACTGTTCACTTAATTGCACAATTGCAATTACGGTTACTGTTTGTTGCTCACACATGTTGCATTGCAACATAGGGATTTATATATATCCCTCATAACCTTCACGTGTGGGCCAAGCCCATCACACACCCACAATATATATTTTTTTCTCAAATCTTTTTATTTATTTATTTTCTTTTATTTTGTGTGTGGTCCCACTTGAGGAGGGACCCACCCAACATTCTCCGCCTTCACGAGTCAAGTGGAAAATCAGTTGTTCTTCTAACAACTATGCCGCAAGTCTCAAACATCTTGCAATCTGCATCTTCAACTAATGCAGGAATTTCAACATCACTTGTAACAACAAGTTCTTCAGCAGTGTACCTCTTTAAAGAATTTTTCACCTGGGTGGTTTTTACCTGTGTAACAGTTTCAACATCTGACTGCACCTCTTTTCCATGACACTTTTCATGGTCTTCATAATGAGTTGGATCATCACGTTGAACTCTATCAATGTCTTTCAACTGCTGGTCTTCTTTGAACTCAACTTCACAACATCTGATAAGTTTCTTCATAACAGGATCATAAAACCTGTAACCAACTCCATCTAGACCATAACCTATAAACACACACTGCTGGTTCTTTACGAATGCTTTACATCCGAAAACACGTAAATGATCATAAGAAACATTCTTACCTGACCAAATCATTTCTGGTACAATTAGCTTCAAGCTTTCTAAAGTAGTCACCTCCATTATCAGTGCGTATGCACTTCAACTTCTTCCCAGATTCACTTTCAACTGAGGCCTTAAATATCTTGAACATGCTCAAAACACCACTTTTACTCTTCAAGGTATAAACCCAAGTCTTTCTTGAATGGTCATCAACAAATGTTAGAAAGTACACACTACCTCCAACTGTTCTTGTCTTCATAGGACCACATAGATTAATATGCACCAAATTTAGAATTTCTGGTCTTCTTGGTGAGTGAATCTTAAAAGAAGCTTTATTCTTCTTTTCAACAAAACAACTATCATATTTTTTCAAATGTGGATTTCTCATGTCAGACAACACATTCCGCTTACTAAGCTCAACCATGTCGTTCTCACTCATATGACATAACCTCTTATGCCATAACTCAACTTTTTCAGTTGATTCAACAACATGCACATCTTTAATTATTTTTGCATTTGTAACGTAAAGGTTAGAACTCTTCATACCTTTAGCAATAATCATAGAACCCTTGGTGAGTTTCCAAGTGTCCCGTGAGAACAAGTTGTTATAACCTTCATCACACAGTTTAGCCACGAAAAGTAAATTCAAACGAATGTCTGGAACATGCTTCACATCCTTGAGTGTTAACCTGCTACCATTAGCCATCTCTAAATTAACATCTCCAAGGCCAATACACTTTAGCATGCCTTCATGAGCCAATTTCACATCACCAAATTCACCTGAAGTATATGAGTAGAAAATATCTCTTCTAGAAGTGACATGAACTGAAGTACCACTATCAATCACCCAACTGAATGAACTATCAATATTATTAGCAACATCATGCTCTCCAACAAGAAGCAAATCATCTAATAATAAATTAGTACTCTCTTTACCTGAGTTATCTTCCTTATCTTTGTCCTTATTCTCCTTTCTCGAAAGACGACAATCTTTCTGAATATGCCCCTTATTACCACAGTTGTAACACTTAACATTAGTGTACCTGTTCTTCGAATAGCTTCTGTTTTGGCCTTTATTACCGGAATACCGGTTCTTGTCTCTCCCCCTTGATTGAGTAACCAATAACTCTGACTGTGACGGAGAGTCTTGAGACATTCTTCTCATCTCCTCATTCAAAACACTACTTTTAACAAGATCCATTGACAACACGCCATCAGCAGCCAAGTTAGACAATGAAATCCTAAAAGTTTCCCACGAGTCAGGCAAGGAACCAAGAAGAAACAACCCTTGAATTTCATCATCAAATTTAATACCCATAGCAGACAGCTGATTCATAATTCCTTGGAAAGTATTCAAATGATCTGCACACGAAGTCCCTTCTTGGAGCTTCAAACTTAACATCTTCTTTATCAGAAACATCTTGTTATTACCTGTTTTCTTCACATACAGTTGCTCAAGCTTATCCCATAAGGACTTTGCATTTTTCTCCCCACTAATATGGTTCAAAACATTGTCATCAATCCGCTAACGAATATACCCACACACCTGTCTATGTAGTAGAGTCCACTCTTCATCTTTCTTGTCTTTTGGCTTCTCTGTATCGAACACAGGCTCATGATAATTCTTCACATCAAGCAGATCTTCCATCTTACTTTTCCAAACGGCATAATTATTCGACCCTTTCAAGGTCACCATACGAGTTGTGTTGACTTCCATTGTTCACAAAAAAAAAATTTCCACAAAAGAACCAAAGCTCTGATGCCTGTTGTTGGGATGAAAGTGCACAGCGGAATATTCGGAAGAGTTAAATTAACTCTTTTTGTGGAACCTGAACAATTCAATTACCAAGCTGAACCAACACCAACCGCAATAACAATAAAAAGGAGTAAAACTATAAATAAAGGACACCTCAATTTAACGTGGAAAACCTTCAATGTGAGAGTAAAAAACCACGAGTCATACAGACCAAATAAATAACTCCACTATAATCAAATATGAGAGTACAATCACCAATTCAACAAACATATAATAGTCACCAACACCTATGGTAAACTAACAACAAGAGAGCTAACAACCTCACAACAAGTGGGTATCCCAAACTGACTCAAAGAGAAGACAAACCTACTCAGAACAATTTTCTAAGTAACTAACAAAGTGACAGAAATAACATACTCTGATTTCAGCCAAAACAGACAACGTTTGCCAAACACACTTTGTCACCGAAGACCTTTTTCTTCTATCTTCTCCCGGTCACTCACTGTTTCCTTACACAGTGGCGGCACACTTTTTTTCTTTGTCACGCACACTGTTCACTTAATTGCACAATTGCAATTACGGTTACTGTTTGTTGCTCACACATGTTGCATTGCAACATAGGGATTTATATATACCCCCCATAACCTTCACGTGTGGGCCAAGCCCATCACACACACACAATATATTTTTTTTCTTTCTCAAATCTTTTTTATTTATTTATTTTCTTTTATTTTGTGAGTGGTCCCACTTGAGGAGGGACCCACCCAACAGGCCTTTGTTGAATATCAAACTTGAATTCTCTGCTGAAGAGTTTGAGACTTCACTTCTTAACCCCAATGACACTTTGTTTAACATTCACATGCCTTTGTTGAATGTTTGTGCCTTTTCTTTTGTACTCTTCATGTTTATGGCATTTATTGTTCTTCTATGGATGCTGCTCGTACACTTTATAAATTTAGTTTGTTTGCTACTTATTGTTAATATTCTATCATGATAGTGCTTCTTTGCTTTCTGTATTGACTTTTTTTTCTTTTAGTATTGCAATGTTTGTGCTTTCGAATTTTCATATTGAATTGCAAATTGTAGTTTTTAAGCTAGTTAAGTTGTGTTGTATGTTTGACTATAAAGAGAAATTTTAGAGTTGTGAAGTGGGTTCTTTTAGTAGTTTTATGTTCATTGGAGGTTGCTGAAATAGAAATAGAAGTAGAGTGAATCAGACTTACATTTTGCATTGCTCGTTGTTATTCTTAGTTAAGTTGTGTTTTGGGAATGTCTTTATGACAAAGTTGACGACATGTCTAAATTTTCTACACTAGTGGGTTTTAGGAGTTAGAAGATACTTGATTAGGAGATTGGTAATGAGAGAGACAGTACTTTAGTAGGAGCTAGAAGGTTTTTATTGTTTAATTATATGTGAAGCCCTTTCTTTGTTTACTTGCTAATAGTGAACATGCCTTATTTTTTTATCCCCATGAGCGTTAAAATTGGGACTTGTTTTTTTGTTGTTGTGATACCCTGATCTGAAGGCCCAATTCACCTTTGAAGAGTAGAATGCAATCACGTTTATTCATTGCCGTTTTGAACTTTTAGGTAGTAATAAAGAACAAGAATGATATGTTGTCTATATCAAATAGCGGCCACATAAGATTGCGGTTGCAGTTTGTTGCCGTTGTGGCCAATTTGTCAAGGATGGCGGTTTAATATAGTGGATTTTTGGCCTTTTGCCACGGTCAGCCATACACAATCAATAATATTGGTCTCTTGTAAGGGTTTGGATATGTTGTCGAGTGGCAATGTTGAATTAGAGTAGGGTAAAGTGAAGGATGCTTGTTTCAAATTAATGTACTTTCAAATCCTACAGCCAGTTTCTGATATTGTTTCGGCCATCTCATGTGTGTGAAACTGCTACCAGTTTGATATTAACATTTCTTATACCTTTTGATAGGCAATCCCTCCTATTACACAGATGGCACTCACACATGATACTTGGGTAACTGTTGGTGTTTTTGTACGTTGGCTATAATTTTGCAAAAACCCATTTTGTCACATGCTCTAGGAAATGCTGAAGCATCTGAGTATGTTGAGCCTTGAAGCTTTAGGCGGGTGCACGTTTTTATATTCTTTGAAGATATCTTGAAAAGATTTGTTTTAAAAATATATTTATCAAGCGTAGCTGGCACAACAAAGAGCGCCTTGTGTCACAAGTTATCTCTTGTGTGAAGATTTAATTCTAAAATATATTTCCTATATTTTAGGAATTAGTTTATTTTTCTCCAAATTATTATTGGATATATTTCTGAAGACTCCTATTCTTTAGGAACAAGTCAAGCTGCGTGGAGACTATATATATACATGTGTAAAACCTAAAGTCAGTAGCGAAGCCATTATTTACAAAAAGGTGTCTTTAGGGTTTTAGGGTTTCGTGGTTAAAGCCTTGTGTTTTAACGTGTGCACTCCTAAGCTTTTAAGTATGGAGTTGTTTGTGTACCACTCTTAAACTGTGAAGTACAGAGTTGGTTGTTCTTGTGTACCACTCTTAAACTATGAAGTACGGAGTTGGTTGTTCTTGTGTTCACTAAAGCGTGTGTTGGTTATATGTTAAGTAGTGAACTTGTAAGCCTTTCCTGTATCACGTTGATACATGATAAGGACGTAGGGTGTTTGTTTTGTTTATTGTGAGATTGCTCCTAAGCTGTTAGGTATGGAGTTTATTTCTATGTTTGAGAGTGTTCTCGTTTAAGTGTTTATGTATTGAACTTAATGCTAGTGCGAAGATCAGTGAACCAGAGGTTGTTTGCGTGGAAGTCTTCAAACTGAGAGGAAGTGAGCAGAGGTTCTCATATCTAGGAGTTCCTAGGTAGAAGTCTATACGGGTAGTTAGGAAGTGAGAAGTGCAAACGAGGAGTTTGACTTTGAATTCGTTTTACTTAGCGGATTTCCTTCCTGGATTGGTATCCCCCAGACTAGGGCAGTTTCGCCGAACTGGGTTAACAAACACTTGTGTTATTTATGTTTATGTCCTTTAATACTTTTATGTTATCTGTTCTGTGCGTAGATGTTGTAGCAATTGCTAAAGCATCTTACTACTGACTGTTAGGAATTTCAGTAACCATATTATGCAGAAAATTGAGAGATTGGTGGCATTAGGTAATAAGATACTTTTACTTGTGCACTTATATTTAATATTAAGGTATATTTTATTTAAAAATGTCTAGAGCTTATAAAAGGATGGAATTTAAATGCAGGCTACTGAGGGGGATATTCCAATTGTTGCTTCACATGGGTAAATATTATTGCCATATTTAAAATCCTATAGTGTTAATCTATATAGTTCCGAAGTCTCAAGCTAAGCTTAACGTGATAGGACAAAGGTCGAAGTATATAAATCATTTGATCCAGCTGTCTGTGTTATCATCTTAAAAGCATTATGTGACATTCGTGTTGAGGTACTATTAATGTTGATTTATCTGTATATAACATCTTTTTATCTTAAATGGGTGAACTTTGGTATGGAAGGATGACATTCCTTTCCCTTATGTGAACTTGAATATTTTTGGATGATTATGCATGGTCCATTCATGCCCTGAATTAACATTTTTTGTTCGTTACAGCAACTCTGTTTTTGCTTATTTTTCACGCCTCTGTTTGCGTGGAAGTCTTCAAACTGAGAGGAAGTGAGCAGAGGTTCTCATATCTAGGAGTTCCTAGGTAGAAGTCTATACGGGTAGTTAGGAAGTGAGAAGTGCAAACGAGGAGTTTGACTTTGAATTCGATTTACTTAGCGGATTTCCTTCCTGGATTGGTATCCCCCAGACTAGGGCAGTTGCGCCGAACTGGGTTAACAAACACTTGTGTTATTTATGTTTATGTCCTTTAATATTTTTATGTTATCTGTTCTGTGCGTAGATGTTGTAGCAATTGCTAAAGCATCTTACTACTAACTGCCAAGAATTTCAATTGGTATCAGAGCAGGTCACTCTACCTGTTCTGGTTTTAAAAGGGTGAGATCAAGGGGAAAGTATTTTCTGGCAATATGGACAAGGAAGGAGGATTGGTTAATAGGACATATTTTGTGGACACTGAGGAAAGTATTGCATATTCAATTATGGGAAGAGAATTCAAGAACATGTTAATGAGAATTGAAAGGAATCAAAGGTCCAATGTCAAGCACTCTGCCATGTTGAATGTTGAAGCATCTGTTAAAACTCACTCAATTCACTCAAGAAAACTAATCATGAGCGTGATGTTGTACGAGATGTTGAAACATCCTTGGATCAATCTGGACAAAATGCTGAAATTGTCCAAGGTATATCAGATGATGAGGTACTTCTTGGAAGAGAGTTTAACATAATTATGAAGAAGCTGGATAGAAGACCTAATGTTCAAGACATCTCATCTGATGAGAAATCTAACCAAAAAAAAGGTGTACAATGTCATGAATGTGAATGTTATGGACACATCAAATTAGAATGTGCTACCTATCTTAAGAAGCAAAAGGAAGACCAAGATACTTTTGATATGAAGAATCATGAGGCTCCTGAGCAGCCTACTTCAAAGATTACTAGTGATATTACTAAAAGGCTGAGGAATCCAAATGGTAAAGCTATTGTCTCAACAAGCCAATCTATCAAAACCCCTACTATGGTAACGAGACAATCTGCTAGTGTGGATTATAAGAAAGGATGGAGCAAGATTATTCTTCATGCTATCATGTCAACTGGGAATAAAAGTTTGAAGAGAAAGAGTCCACCTACAAGTGACTCTAATCATGATGTGGTAGAAGATGCTCCAACATCTATGTTTTCTGCACATAAGAAGACAGCCAACAAGATAATTCCCCTCAATGTCCCTAATATTTGCATAGACAAAGTATTCCTCCACTCCATTAAAAATATACAGATGTGGAAGTTTGTGAGCACTAGGAGATCAACCATGGAAAGGGAACTGGTCAAAGATGGGCTGAAGAACAAGGAGATCATGGGTCTCATTGATTTTGCTGTTTTGAAGAGAACTATAATATGGCTGGGTAGCTGTTATGAGAACCGGGTGAATGAATTCTTGATAAATATCCCTGAGTATTGTGATAATCTTTCTAGCAAGGGGTACTTAAAAGTCCATGTAAGGAGTAAACGGGTTAACTTCTCATCTATCAAGGCATTATTAGCAGCTCAGGCTGAGATTGAGGTTAATGACAATGCCATATGCAAGACCATCACTGGTAATCAGGTAAAAGTTTGGCCAAAGAAGGGCAAGTTGTCATTTAATAAGCTCACGGTGAAATATGCAATTTTGAACAGAAATGGAGCTATCAACTTGATGTTCATTTCTCACAGTTTTGACATAGCTACAGGTCTGGATAAGTCTCTTTATATTGTTGGCACTAAGACCTCCTATGACTTTGACACTTATGTTCTTGATCAAACCATAAAGTATGTTAAGTGTTTGAATGTGAAGATGCTAATAGAATTTCCAAAGCTGCTCTGTGGTATTATTCCTGATCAGCATCTTGATATTTTGATCAGCTCTGATGTTGCCAGTGAGAGGGAATCTCCTCTCAAATTGCATTGTAGAATATATGAAGGGACGCATGTGTAAGATAATGCTGTAACATCTGACCAGAAAACGTCTTATACCATTATCATAAAAGAGGTAATTGCTTATGTGATGGGTCCTTTGAAAGTTGGAAGTCTTGGAAAGAGAAAGAATGAAAATGTGTTTGTAAGGATCATAAGTGACCGTGGGAAGAAATTTGGAGATGTCAAGTTCTCTGATTATTTGCTCCTCAGAAATATTTACTCTCGGTTACTCTACTTATAGCATAGCTTACAAAGTCTTTAATTCCATAATCAATGCTATGATAGAATCCATATATGTAGAAGATTTGGATAAAAAGCGTATTGATTCTCCTACTGAGATTGTACAAGAGTCTCCAACCCTAGGATTAGAAGATACTGAAAAATCTTTTGTTGATGGTGGTGCTGACACAAAGGCCACAGATAGCCTTGTATTGAAAACAACTCCTGAGAATTCTCAAACTACTACCATACCTGAAAGTGGTAATTATGATGAAGGAGTTAACTGTCCTGTATCTTGTGCTGCAAAAGATGCTAGAGCATCTGATGATTCAGATTCTCAAGCTAATGTAGAGGGAAATATGTCTGGTGATACACTTGTGGTCTATCAAAATGATGAGAGTATGAAGACTACTGAAGTAGAAACATAGGATCATGTTCTCTCAGACTCACAAATAGGTACTCATCATATTGAAGCTAATGTTGAAATTTTGTCATATGTGAACAAAATTGTAGAGAAAACTCTTGAACCTGGTATAGTTGGGAGGCTGAGAAGTAGATTGAGAAATGACCCTACACATCTACCACAACAAACAAAGAAGAACAAATATTATGGTCAGTTAAGGCCTGTGATGTATGGTCATCAAAGAACTTGGAGTAAACATGTTTCATCTGGTGAGCCTAAGAAGGAATTAAAGAAAAAGCACGTGTCTTCTGATGATAGTGAGTTTGTCTTAGAGGAAGATGTTGTTGAAGATGCTGGCACATCTCACAAGCCAGTAGATGCAGGGAGAAAAAGAGCTAGAAATGTTTCATCTGTTCCCCTAGATATTGTGTTTTTCCATCATGAAGAAAGAGCTTCCAGCTGGAGATTTATTTGTGAAAGAAGGGTTGTTGTTGAAACAATCCTGAATCAAGAACTTCTTGATTTACAAGAACTCATGGAGTTAATTGAGTTAGCAAGTTTAATGAAAAAATGTGAACATAAGGGAAGACTGTGATGATCCTATGAGTACATAGTGCAAACAAGTTTTTTGTTTGAGGTGATTTGGTGAAAGTATGGCCAATCAAGAAAAGTTGTCAACAACTAAGCTAACTACAAAGTATGCTCTATTGAACAAAATTGTAGCTGCTAATTGGGTGCAAACTGCACACTCCAATGATGTCTCAAGAAGGTTGAGTATGTTCATCTATGCTGTAGGTACAAAGTCTGTATTTAATTTTGGTGAATATATCTTTTATCAGACTATAGCTCATAGGAAATCTAATGCTACAAAACTTCCTATTGTTTTTCCTACCTTGGTCTGTGATATCATTTTACATCAATATCCTGAGATATGTAATTAATCTACCGAGGCTAGTCAACAAGAGTCAGACTTTTCTTTAGATCCAAGGTTTTCTGGACAAGCCACATGTTGCAGACATTGCTCTAGCATCTGCCAAAGGCACATCTGCCATGCTAAGTAGACAACAGAGGATTTATGATCTCAAGACTATGAATAAAGCTCTAGATGACAAGAAATTCTTGGTGGATCGTGTTATTCAAACTCTAGAAGCTGAAGAGTTGAGTGCTCATGATGATAGAGGAAATGATTTGGTGGTTGAAGACTTTGAGGGTAGTGAATTTTTTTGATCTTATGTGTTACTTATGACCTCTTGCATCTGATGTTATGTTGTTTTTATGGGTTATGCCCTGGATGTTCTATGCACCTGCATGTGCACTTAGTTGTAATATGCACCCTGTGGTTATGTTCCTCTGACCATGTCTTCTGCTTATATGCTCATGAAGTGAAGGGGAGTATTATAAGTTTGATTTTCTCTTGTTATCTACCTGTTGATTATCTGAAAGGGAATATTATGTGTAGTATATGTCTCTTGCCTATCTATCTATGAGTGGAGTGATTGTGCTTATTTTGAGGGAGAGTATATGCATCTTGTGTGATGATGCATGTTGTGTGATGATGACTAAGTAGAATTAGTTTCTACTATATTTTGCTGATTGCATGAGTTAAGGGGGAGGAATTTATTTTTCCTAGTCCTTAAGCTTGATTTGTCTTGAAGCTTCTGTTTTCATCTGGGAATCCACTATGAGAGATTAATCCTCTCTGTTCATACTCTATGAGGCTAGTTGTTCTTATATCGGCTGTGCATGCCTCTGATATATTGTTGACCAAAGCATTCAAGTAATGTCCTATCTTCTTAGCTGTGTATTAATGTTGATTTGAAGATTATTTTATTATGCATATTGGGCTAATTTGATTCTTGTCAAAGATTCTGGTGTTGAAACTCCTTCTGAATAATATTGATATATATGATCCTTCCAGAATCCTCATTAGTCTTGTCATTTAAAACTGTTGTTAATTCTACAATAGTATGTGAAAGATGTTGTGTCATATGGAACAACATTATGTGCCGGTGGTTTCGCGCCAGCAAGTGTTATATTTCTGTACGCAAGCTTCTACAGATTCTCTAGTAGTTTTATCTTCTTCTAGCTTGTGATCAAGGCACGTGTATCTGATGAAGCTCAAGATACTACTCTTGACAATGTTTTGCCTAAAGTTTTGGTCTACGAAGTGCAAGTATACATGAGAAGTAGTAAGTCCTTATGCTTATCTGCTGATATGACATATTGAGGGTCTTTGTGCTGACATGGTAATATATTCGATGATACTTTACTGGTTTGATTGATGATCATGCAAGAAAGAGTGGTTCTCCACTTATCCTACACCACAAGCTATTCAGCGAGAATCATGCTCCAGACATTGCTGGAACATCTAAGAAAGTTGCAGCTGGACCTATGTCAAGTAAGGACATGATAGTTGGGTTGAAAGAAACTTGCAAAGCTTTGGAACTTGAAGAAGCTTATGTTGTGGCTAATCATGAGACAGTTACACTATGGAGTATCTAAGATGACATGGTGTTCTTTGTAAGGTATTTCATCTTCCCGTTGCATGTTGTTGTTGTATGAGAAGATTGGTTGAAAATGAACGTTCTAATGAGAGAAAGAATTTTATATTGAAAGAGGATCTCTCCAATATTTCACTCTGAAGCAAGTATGATGAAATGAAAGAAGGGTCACAATCATAGCAATATGGGTAACTTTTCCATGATCCTTTATGATGCACACTCTATTAGGAGAAGTTGGTTTTCAAATATACATCATCATTCTCCATTTTCTAATCATTATTATTTTCTCAGCAACAAGAAATTCTTCTACTAATGTGGTACGCAAGGTTTAAATAATGAAAGGAGGTTCACACTCTATGGTAGAGGTGCCTATCACTAACTATGTAGAATCATAACTTTGCACTTTATGCATTATCCATGCTCTTTTCAATGGTATGATATCTTTTGGTTCTTAGCTATGCGAATATGCTAGCCTTTTACTTCTGAGATGTTCTGGTATGACATGTTATGTTGGTTGTATGATGTGCTTGCTGATGCTGCAGCATGTTGATGTTGCATGGAGTAGGAATGTATTGTGTTGGATTGTGCAGTTGTGGTTATCTGAGTATGCTGATAAATGGAGATGTTATGATATTGTCGCAAGTGTTCTATGGTGCAATGTGAAATTGTAGAGCCGGTTTATGAGCATGTTTTCCTTATGTTTCCTCTTCTTGTGTTCTTTAGATGTTTATGCTACTTTGGTATATGCCTATTTCAAGTTCTCATATGAAGTTTGGCAATATTTGTGGCTAAAAAGGGGGAGAAGTTAGCTGATATTGGCTGATATGCCTCATGTTCTACTTGATGTTGATACATCTTTCTATATGGTGATATGGAGTAGTTTATGTTGCTCTGCCATGCATTTAGGGGGAGAGTTGTTTCTTTTTGATATGCATGAGGTATTGTTCTCAGGGGGAGTGCTGATATGATATGCATGAGGTATTGTTCTCAGGGGGAGTGCTGATGTTGAAGGAGAGTGTTATGCTTATGCTTTCATGATAATGCTATATCAGATGCTGAAGCATTCAGTTTACTGTGAAGCACTGTTTGTGATGAAGTGTATTTTCTCTGATGTTTTTATGTGTGGGGCTATTTTCTGTCATCCTCTGCTGTATGCCTCTGATGTTTGTGCGTTGAAGCTTATTTGTAAGCAGTTTATTGGAAATCTACAATGTGAAGATGTTTCTTGTCCTCCTTCAAAGTTGTTATGTTTTGATTGGTTAGAAGGAGTGTGCTATGTATCTCTCTCTTGATTTCATATATGGCCCAAATGTGTTTTAGCCAAAATTTGCCAAAGGGGGAGATTGTTGGTGTTTTTGTATGTTGGCTATAATTTTGCAAAAATCGATTTTGTCACATGCTCTAGGAAATGCTGAAGCATCTGAGTATGTTGAGCCCTGAAGCTTTAGGCGGGTGCACGTTTTTATATTCTTTGAAGATATCTTGAAAAGATTTGTTTTAAAAATATATTTATCAAGCGCAGCTGGCACAACAAAGAGCGCCTTGTGTCACAAGTTATCTCTTGTGTGAAGATTTAATTCTAAAATATATTTCCTATATTTTAGGAATTAGTTTATTTTTCTCCAAATTATTATTGGATATATTTCTGAAGACTCCTATTCTTTAGGAACAAGTCAAGCTGCGAGGAGACTATATATATACATGTGTAAAACCTAAAGTCAGTAGCGAAGCCATTATTTACAAAAAGGTGTCTTTAGGGTTTTAAGGTTTCGTGGTTAAAGCCTTGTGGTTTAACGTGTGCACTCCTAAGCTTTTAAGTATGGAGTTGTTTGTGTACCACTCTTAAACTGTGAAGTACAGAGTTGGTTGTTCTTGTGTACCACTCTTAAACTATGAAGTACGGAGTTGGTTGTTCTTGTGTTCACTAAAGCGTGTGTTGGTTATATGTTAAGTAGTGAACTTGTAAGCCTTTCCTGTATCACGTTGATACATGATAAGGACGTAGGGTGTTTGTTTTGTTTATTGTGAGATTGCTATTAAGCTGTTAGGTATGGAGTTTATTTCTATGTTTGAGAGTGTTCTCGTTTAAGTGTTTATGTATTGAACTTAATGCTAGTGCGAAGATCAGTGAACCAGAGGTTGTTTGCGTGGAAGTCTTCAAACTGAGAGGAAGTGAGCAGAGGTTCTCATATCTAGGAGCTCCTAGGTAGAAGTCTATACGGGTAGTTAGGAAGTGAGAAGTGCAAACGAGGAGTTTGACTTTGAATTCGTTTTACTTAGCGGATTTCCTTCCTGGATTGGTATCTCCCAGACTAGGGCAGTTGCGCCGAACTGGGTTAACAAACACTTGTGTTATTTATGTTTATGTCCTTTAATACTTTTATGTTATCTGTTCTGTGCGTAGATGTTGTAGCAATTGCTAAAGCATCTTACTACTGACTGTCAGGAATTTCAGTAACCATATTATGCAGAAAATTGAGAGATTGGTGGCATTAGGTAATAAGATACTTTTACTTGTGCACTTATATTTAATATTAAGGTATATTTTATTTAAAAATGTCTAGAGCTTATAAAAGGATGGAATTTAAATGCAGGCTACTGAGGGGGATATTCCAATTGTTGCTTCACATGGGCAAATATTATTGCCATATTTAAAATCCTATAGTGTTAATCTATATAGTTCCGAAGTCTCAAGCTAAGCTTAACGTGATAGGACAAAGGTCAAAGTATATAAATCATTTGATCCAGCTGTCTGTGTTATCATCTTAAAAGCATTATGTGACATTCGTGTTGAGGTACTATTAATGTTGATTTATCTGTATATAACATCTTTTTATCTTAAATGGGTGAACTTTGGTATGGAAGGATGACATTCCTTTCCCTTATGTGAACTTGAATATTTTTGGATGATTATGCATGGTCCATTCATGCCCTGAATTAATATTTTTTGTTCGTTACAGCAACTCTGTTTTTGCTTATTTTTCACGCCTCTTATCTTTTATATAAAGCAGTTCTTTATACTTGTGTAATTAACATGGTTGAACATAATCAATATATTGTCATGTTATTTATTACAATCCACATGTATTTGTGGCTGTCTTGTATTTTCTTTTTCAAGGGCCAATGACTTATCTGTAGTTTAATATTTTACTCTTGATCAGTGTTATTCTATTTTATAGATAAAACTTCAACAATGCTGATATTTGTTTACATCCAGATATACAGTTTCACCCGAACTTTTCATTTTTAGTTATATTAGGATATAAAAATTTGAAGAAAGGAAAATGTAATTGTTGTATTGTAAGGAAAATGTTGTTGAGAGAAAGAAAGTGTAAGAAAATATAAATATTGTTATGTAAAAAGAAAAGAAGTATAGTGAAATAGTATAGTGACGTTGCGACTAAGATGGACCTACGATTGTTTTTTGTCTTTAAAATAAATTGCGTTGTTGGGTTGAAAGAAGTTTTTTTGTCGCAAGAGACCTCGTAATCAATTGAAATTTAATTACGAGTCCTCTCGCTTGGAAATGAAATTTGGCTTTGTGTGTGTTGTGTAAACTAGAAAGCAATAAAAAGCGATAAATAAAGTCCTACGCTACTACAACCCAATTGAATAATTAATATTTACAACCATATCGAATTGAACAAATAAATAATAAATGACATAAATAAATAAATGCGATGCATAAAGCTATAAATAAAGTAAAATGCAAGTGCGAAAAATAAATATGAGAATGAAATGCACCTAAAAGACATGGTAAGAAGAAAGTAGCATTTTTTATAAGTGTGAGATGTGTGTGAAAATGAGACGGTAGTAAAAAGAAAGGGTTATTTTGCACTTAGTCACAACAAAGCAAGCACAAGCACACAAACCACTCATGAAAGGTCAAGCAATAACATTATCAGGAAGCAAAAAAAAAAAATCATGTAACATGTAAGATTAGCATGAATGTGTACTTATCATTTTTAGTGTCATAGTCAAGCATAAGGGCATAAATATTTTAAGTCAAGAACATATATATATAAAAAACAAAAACCATCATTCAAGAGCTCTTATAGTCATACTAATCATGTTATGTCAAGAAGCAACACAAGCTTAATCAAGAAGAAACAAGAAAAGAAAAGAAACAAATACCAAAGTATGAATGCATGAATTTAGGCAAAAATGGTCCTTAACTTTTATTGCAAGTGTTATAGCTCAATGATCTAAAACGTAAGATATTGTCTCTAACGTGCATTTTTGAATGATGCAATGTCCTAACCTAAATGCATGTATGCATGTAAAAATGTGACATGTTATGTGAAATTGTAGTGTAGCATGTGAATTGTAGTGTAATGTGATGTAGAAAATTGTGTCAAATGTCATGTAAAAATGCAAAAGTGTAGATTATGATGCAATGTAATGTAGAGATGTAGAAAAAATGTAACATATAATATGATGTAAAATGGCATGAAAATGTAATGTAATGAGAACATGTATGATAGTTTTTTTTTTTGAAAGAACATGTATGATAGTTACCAAATAAATGATAATAAAGTTCACATATGCATACTAAAAAATCTACTTATAATCAAACATCTAAAACCTAATAATTTAGACCTTAAATATATTAGTGAAAAAATTTGAGGTCAATAAGCTTAAATAAGCTATTGTCCCAAATAATTACTTATTGTAATAAGCTAGAAAAACAAAATAGAAAAAAAAACTGTAGTAGTAAAAAAGGGGGGTGCATACCGAATAATAATAATAAATAAAAACAATCAGAAAAAAAACAGTCTGGGCCTTTAGCCCAGTTTCCATTCTCTCACAAAAATAAAAAAAACGGAGTACATAGCAAAGAGGGGAGGGGGGGGGGGGGGGGCGAATAGTAGTCCAGGTCGGAACAAAGTAAAACACTGGGAAGAACGTGTTACCAACTATAGACTGACCGACAGTTAAGACGTCATATACTGACATATAACATTTCAGGTTAACAGCTATCGACTGACCGACAGCAAAAAAATGTTGTACACTGACACACAACATTTGAGATCATCAATTATCAACCGACCGACAACTGGAACATAGTACACTGACATACAATGTTTAGGAATCAACTATTATCGAATGACTGACAATAAAGACGTCATACACTGACATATAACGTTTATGAATAACAACTACTGACTGACCGACAACAAAAAATGTTGTACACTGACACACAACATTTGAAATCATCAATTATCGACTGACCGACAACTGGAACATTGTACACTGACATACAATGTTTAGGAAATAACTATCGACTGACCGACAACAAGAATGTTGTATACTGACATACAACATTTGAAATCATCAATTATCGACTGACCGACTGTAATACCCTAATTTTGCGCTTTTTAAAAATAAATATTTTATTTAAAAAATTATTTCTTATTTTTCTTAAGAAATACCAAAAATAGATTTTTAATAATTTTTGCTTACTATTTATCCTTTTTCTTTATTTCTTTTAATTGTCGCAATTTATCTTTTTAGGCGAAAAATAGTAAAAATATTCAAAAAAATAGTTTTTACTTTTGTATTTAAGTTTACTTTTTACTTCTATATTTTTCTATATTTTATTTGCATTTTTCATCTACTTTTTCTATTTTTATTAGCATTTTTATCTATTATGACAATTTCCTTGTTTTTGAACCAATTACATTTTGCCACCTCATTTACCTCACACTTTATTCTTTTTTTTAAATAAATAGGAAATTCTTTTTATTCAGCTTACCTCTTTTCCCCACAAAAATCAAAAATTACAAAAAATACCCATTTTCCAGCTGATAGTATAAATAGAAGAGGGGTTGTGACAAACCCTAGTTTTGGATTCACTGTTCACACTTTTTTTTCAGATTCTTTCTCTCCTTCTTTTCTCTCTCAGCGCGCCTACCTCTCCCCTCTTCTAACCCTAATCGAATTCCACCCCTAAATTCACTAAATTCATCATCAAAAATTCAAATTCTTGACAAAGTAAACTGATTAATACTTTCTTCTCGGTCCAAATCCCTTTTGATCGTGCTCAGATTCGCTGCAAACGCTTTCTAATCTCCCAAATCCGAAACCGAAAAATCTCAAGAACATAAAGGTTGAATCCCGATCGTTTTAATTGCGTTTTCGATTGTTTTTGTGTGGTTTGCCTTCTCTGAGAACGTCTGTAACGCTTTGCCATCGTTGATTTTTGTTAAAACTGTTGAAAACCACGATTTCGTTTTTAGATCTAATTTTTAATCCGTTCGTTTTCGATTCAATCTCGTGTTGTTTGTTAATTTTAGTATTGGATCTGGATTCTACGTGTGAAAACGTTTCTATTCGACTATTTAATCTTGTTGTTTGAAGTTATTTTGTGTTTGTTTGAGTTGAACCGAGTTCACTGACTCGGGAGCTTTAATGGTGGCCGCTGAGTCACCGAGTCACCTGACTCGGCCGAGTGATAGAAAGGTAGAGGACGATGACGTGTCAGCCTGCGATTGGCTGACACATTCTTTTATTTTCTAAGCTGGGTAAGTGACCGGGTCGGGTTATACCCGTTTGACCCGGCCCGGTTTTATTTTGGATTCTGGGCTAACCTGGTTTGGCCCATTTCTGTTTTTGTTGTGTTTTGTTAGCTACTAGATATACTCCCCAGGCTGCTATTAGCACCCCCCTCTGAAACTTCACAAAATGGGCCTTAAGCCCAATTATTTTTCTGCTAGTTTTGTGACTTACGCTGTTTGCACCCCTTAATTTGATTTTGCACCCTTTGTTGAATTTAATTAATTTTAAACGCTTTAATTTGATTTAATGTGAAAATTTCTTTACAAAAACGATATAAAAAAAAAAACGGGTCCCTGCAGTACAGCTTGCGTCCGAGAGTTATTTTTTTGTATCAAAAATGCTAAAAGAAGCTTATTAATTAAAATAAGAATACGAGAAAGTGTCTGCCGCACGGCTTGTCTCTGACTCATTTTTTATTTTAGTTAATAGAATTATAAAAATATTTCATCCGATGTTCAATTAATTTTTATGGTTTATTTGACTGTATGCGCTATTTAATTTGTCTGAACTGTGATATCATTGAAAAAGCTTCGATTTAAACGAGCATAAACGGGTCCCTGCCGAACGGCTTGCGTCTGTGAGTTATGTTCGTATCAATCGAAGGGAAACTTGTTAATTGAAAAGGATTAAGGAAGTGTCTGCCGGACGGCTTATCTCTGACTTAATTCCTTTTAATTAGCGAAGTTCATATTTAATTGCTATGTGATGTTCGATCTTTGATTTTGCAGCTATTCTTGAACTTGATTATTATCTGCTTATATGTATTCTGTGCATTTAACTGTTCAGCATCATCACTGTTATCATATCATTCATGTGCATTCATATATGCATATCTCTCTTCTACCTTTCTTTTTCTTTTCTTTTTGGTTCTGATCTGAAAATGTGAAAATCTTTTCTGTTACAAGAGGAATGAGAATAAATCCGGTCCCTGACGTACAACTTGTGTCTGTGAATTATTCTCATCCCGTTTAAACCGGAACTTTGTTAATTAAAGATAATGAGGAGGTGTCTGCCGGACGGCTTGTCTCTGATTCATCTCACTTTAATTAATAAAGTTTAATTAATTTATTTGAATGAAAAGGGGATGTACGGTGAGTGACCTGCTTCTCTGGATAGTTCAGTCCCTGCTGCACTGCTTGTGTCTGTAACTTCTCCTCATTCACTAAACAATCTTGAAATTTCCTAAAAGACACTCAACCCACTCAACTGTTTTTCCTGCCCTTGTGCAGTCAACTCTTTTTCAACTTTCGAACCTTTTTTTTTAACTTGTTTTCTTAAACGGATGACGCTTTATCCATTCCCCTACTACAGACAAACGCTTAAGCCTCCGAAGCGAGCATACAAGCATACTGTTGTATCAGTGGAATGCGTCCTAAGCATCGTTCACTAAAAACAACCAACACACAAATCTTTCTTTTTCAGAAAGAACTACGTGAGCTTTGACTTCCTCATTGTACTTGGGGGATACGTAGGAGCGAGAGCCTCTCTCGTCAAGCCAAATAATAAAAAACTCCTTTTTTTTTTTTTCCCTTTCCTGTTCAATATGCGGTAATTTATTTCTTTTCATGCGGTTATCTCTGTTTATGCAAACCAAAATTCCTCAAATGGTTCCCGTTGAGTACAACGGATATGAGGGGGTGTTAACGTCTTCCCCTCATGTAACCAACTCCCGAACCCGATCTTTTCAAGGTTTTATCATTATTTTCCTTTTCCCTCACGGGATAAATAAAATATGGTGGCGGCTTCATTGTTTACATTTATGCATTGCATTCATTTATTGCATATCTGTATATTTTTTTTGCGCCAGGTACTACAGCTGGCGACTTCGCTGGGGACACTTATGTAGAGAGTTAAGCCTAGTTTGAGGCTTTTGGTTTGCTTATGCCAGGTTAGCCGTATCTGTCCTATCTTTTACTTTACCGCAAAATATTGAACTGTCTGGATTTGCTGGCTTTGTCTTCTCTTCTACTCTTATTTTTCTTTTTTGCCTTCATGGCTTGGTTCTTGGTTACTGTGTGCTTGGTCCATCACCGGGCCTGAGAGAAACTTAGGATTAGTTGAGGAATTTTTGTATCGGGCTCCCTGATGTACGGCTTGCGTGCTCCGGTATAAAAATTCCGCTCAGAGTAGATTCACTTGGAATGTTGGTACTCCCTGACTGACGTCTTGTGTGTATCAGTGTTCCTTGTTGGGTCAGCGACTCTGGGGACCTTTTTATCCAGTCTAGGTATCCGAAACTTTTGTCTAGGGACCACTGTTTTAGAACCCGTGTCGAGGTTATAATGTCGACTCATCCAGTTGGCGTTATAATCTCGCTCAGATGAGGTTGCTTTTGGGAAAAGTAATCAAGAATTCTGGGAACCGTGTCAACCTAGAACAACATGTGAGAGGGATGGGTTACAGGTAACTTTGAACTTTTGGCCTCAGAGATTCCATTTTGAAAAGAACCCCGTTGTTATGAATATGGAAGATTTGTGATTGAGATCAAGTTCGCCAGATGATACAATGTTACTGTGATCATATCCATGCATTTTGCATTCATGACATCCATGCATTCATGAAAATAATCATGCACATTCATCTCACATACATTTTAAAAAAAATAAATAAATAATATATATGAGAAAAGTTTTTGCATAAAAAATTATCATGCATATCCATTCATTCAAAAAGAAGTCATGCATTTTATCGATTAAAAATCTCATTTTCATTCATTCATTCCAACAGCTACCTTCCCGGCACCGTTATTGGACAAGAAGAGTTGCTCATCACATTATGGACAATTGGCAAGAGAAGCACGATGCGCTCAAGGCTGAGGTAACCCAGATGGGTGGACAAGTAACTCAATTGGGTGGACAGGTAACCCAGTTGGATGGAAGAATGACCTTGTTGGGTGGGAAGCTAGATCAGATTCTTGAGATGTTGGCTAATAAGAATGTGCAACCAAAGGTGGTTGAGGTTCCTGCACCTGCAGTTATGGTTGCTCAAGAAAATGCCTCTGCCGGCAATGATTGGCCTACTTTTGGTCTGCCTAAGGGTTATGTTCCACCAGGATATGTGCCAGCAACTTCTGCTTCAATTGTGGAAGCCCCTGCTAGGGTTACATCTGTGCAACAAGTAATGGATTTGGATCAAGACGCATTTGAGGATCCTAGAGATGTGTACCAGGGTCCCGAATTGCGTGGGCCTAGGTTTGTTTACCAAGGACCCGTGCTTCCGGTTAGTGAACCGAAGCTTGATTTTGCTCCTCAACTGGAAGAAACAAAGCAGAAATATCAGGCTCTAGAGGAGAGGTTAAATCTGGTAGAAACGGGTAATGATCCGTTGGATTTCTCGAAGATGTACTTGGTTTCTGATTTTGTGCTTCCACCAAAGTTCAAAATGCCTGATTTCGAGAAATATAAGGGTTTGAGCTGCCCGAAGAATCATCTGGTTATGTATGTCAGAAAAATGGCCTCTTATTCTCATGATGACAAACTGATGATACACTGTTTCCAAGACAGTCTGGCTGGTGTGCCTCTCAATTGGTACATGCAACTTGAAAAAGGTAATATCCAGTCGTGGAGGGATTTGGCCAATGCTTTCCTCAAGCAATACCAGTATAATATGGATATGGCTCCAAGCCGCACTCAGCTCCAAAATACCACTATGAAGGAGGGTGAATCTTTCAAGGTCTATGCACAAAGATGGAGATCCTTAGCTTCTCAAGTACGTCCTCCGCTCTTGGAGACGGAACTTGTGGACATGTTTACCAATACTCTGCAAGGGACTTACTTTAAAAGGTTGGTTAGTACTACTTCCTCTGATTTCGCCGAGTTGGTCCGAGTTGGTGAAAGAGTCGAAATGGGGATCAAGAATGGGAAGATTTCAGCTGCTTCTAGTTCACAAAGCAATAACACAAGGAAGCCTGGTGGTGGCTTTAACAGAAAGAAGGAGGGTGAGACTAATGCTATATCCTCAAGGGGCAGTCAGGCGCAGCCGGCGGCACCTGTTCAGTTTCCCTACTTTCCCTTTCCATACTTGGCTGCTGCTCAGCACCAACAGTTTCCAAATTATCAGTATCAAAATCCAGTGCCTCAACATCATCAACAGACACCACCAAAACGGAATCCTCCACCAACTCGTAGGGTTTTTGATCCTATCCCTATGCCATACAGTCAGTTGCTCCCTTACTTGATTCATAGTGGTAAAGTGACGCCTAAGCAGTTAAGACCTTTGCTTCCACCATTCCCTGATTGGTATGACGCTAACGCTAAATGCGATTACCATGCTGGTATTGTGGGTCACTCTACTGATAATTGCAAAGCTTTTAAGCACAAAGTACAAGACCTCATTGATGATAACGATTTGACTTTCAAAGAGAGCGGACCCAATGTGACCAATGATCCATTGCCTAAGCATCCAACGGGTAATGTAAGTTGTGTTGAAACTGGCGGAAATTTGATAAGGGATGTTTCTCTGATCAAAACACCTCTGTCATCTGTCCGAGAGATGTTGCTGAGTTATGAAGAGTTTGAGAAATTACACTCTGATTGTGATGATTGTCAAAAGGATCTAAACCACTGTTCAAAGCTGAAGGAATGTTTGCAACAACTGATGGATCAAGGTTTAGTGCAAGTGGGATATGTCAAAAGAGAAACTTTGGTTGCCACTGTTGATCAGAATGAACATGCAAAGCTCGAAAGTGACGGTCGGAAAGAAAAGGGATCCGTTACATCTTTGAAAAGCTTGAAAGTAGCCATAGAGGAAGGGTTGTCTACCGGTTTGGGACAGATGTTAGTTGTGCCTGAGACAAAGGATCGCTTCGGTTTGGGTTATCAGTCATCCAAAGGGATAGCAACTCCAAAGAAGGTTCAAGACAAGATTCCAAAGATTGAGGATGTTTTTAGCAGTGCTGGTTACCGTGTTGATGGTCACATTGCTATGATTAATGACAAGGATGTTGATGGAAAGATCCAGGATTAAGTGCGCCAGTGCTCACCAGAGACTGTGCTTAAAAGGCTGTTGGAATCCCTAAAGTTGTTTTTATTTCAAAGTAATTTGTTTCCTTTTCAAAACACCTTTGTTCAGCCCTGAATAAATGGTTGTGCTTGTAGGGCCACTTTGTTTTAATGTTCAATTTGCAATTAATGAAAAAGTACTTCTTGTGCAATTTCTGTCTTATTTATTCTTCTTTTACAGTTTTAAAAAGATAATGAAAAATGGCAATAACTTCTTGCATTCATAAAACACTTTTGCATTCAATCAAATTCAAAAAAAAAAAAAAGAGAATCATCATTCAGAAGTGAATCTATTGAATCATAATTGTGCCGTAATTCTTCATGGTTTCGGGTTGCAAGTTTCGTTGAAGAGTTAATATGATTGTTGGATCAAAAGCATAAAATGATTGAACTTCATCGGTGATCGATCCAGGAACTGACGAAGAAAAAGGTTAAATCGGGTGTCTCCCCATAATAGGATATGAAAGAGCAAGTTGATATGACATTTTATCTCTTGTCAAGTATTTGTTTGTATTTAAGATTATGTAATGCACATGCATGTTTCGGAATCAATCCATCTGTATTCACCTCTTTTTCTTATTACTTGCAAATTTGGAGAGAGGATGATGAAAACGAATAACTGATTTTTGCTGATGTATGCTTTCAATTGTGAAGAAACCTAGCTGATGATGAAAGGCATTGTTTCATGAAAAAGTGTGATTGAATCGAGTCATTCTTGCATATGTTTTGCTGTTATCTGATTCTCCAGTTTTTTTTTTAGATATATCTTTTTAAAGAAAATAAGCAATTTTGGTTTGATACTTGACCTGACACTTTAAGAGTATATAGGTTGTTTTGCACTTTAGGCTATTATGAAAGTTCAGAAATGATTCAATAAAATCGGTACTGTCTTAACATCTTAGACTCTTTGAAGTATGTAAGATCAATTTGAGTACTGATTTTGACGAAGACCTGAACATAAGTTTTTAAGTAACTCTTAGTAGTTTATCTTAGCAGTCGGCACCATCTTGTACACAAACTAAGTAGGAAATCGATGAACAATAAGTGAATGATCCAGAAATGAAAATTTGCATACTTTGGTTAATTTCAGAAGTGGGAATGCACTTATTGAGTTAGATGACCCTCACTCGGTTGTTTAACCCATCAATTGTTGAAAAACCATAGTAAATATACCCATTTAGTAGTTGGTTCAGAGGAGTCTGGTTCTGAACTTGGTAGGGCGGGTTGCTATCCGATCCCCCGCAATTGCATTTGGAAGAAAAAGAAGGGTTTACCAAACTGATTTTACCAGCTCCCCTCGATTTATGATCATAATCACTAACAGATTTTCCTACCATGAGTGTATACAAGATAATGGGCTTAATGTGATTGCACCTGAATGAAAAGGGTGAATAAAATTTAAGCAAAAGTTAGAGTCACAATAAAATGTTTCAAATTTGTCTTCATATGATGAGAGTCTTTGACTGCAATGTGTGGTTCTGTGTTATTACAGTACTTGTGGTATTGATGTTCATTACTTGATTTTCTTTTCTAGCCGGCAACCACGTATGATTAGAGTTGTCATGTCGTGTTTTCAAACAAGTGCTAAAAATGACTTACTATTTATGTGCTTAATGACAAGCAAATGTTCAAGTATGGGGAATTTGATAACACAATTTATATCTTCTTTTGGCTTGATTTACATGAATCCTAATTGCATGTTATAACCTTCAAAAGACCTAAATGAAGCTAGGTTCACTTTGAAAGCATTCGGCAAATGTATTGTTAAGCTGACTCCTCCAGTTTGTTGAATAATTTAATAATTATCTCTCTTTTCTACACATCATATGTGTTTCAAAAACTTGCATGTGCAAAACCTTTTCAAAGGAAATGATTTTACCTGCAAATGAATACTTGACATCAAAGAGATCTGAGTTGTGGTCTGATCATGGGCAAAGCTGATTTGAAACGCTCCTAGCTAGGGGCAAGTTATCTATGGATTCTGCCAAACAGGGGCAAACAAGTTGAACACCCTGCTTATCAAGAGTGAATTGGTTCAAGAATTGGTTATACTGCAAATACCAGTTGGTCAAGGGCATATCCGTCATGGATTCAAATGCTTGGGGCATACCGTGTCAAGATTATATCCTCCTGAAAAGTCATATATAGCAGAACTCTGGTGATGAGTTTCCATTCTCAATGCACGCTGCTGCGATACTTGACTCTACATGAAGATGAAACTTTCAGACAGAAAGGATTGACTCAGTCTCCTTTCACCAAAGCAAGGCCTTGTAAACTCGAGATTGTGAAGAAGGATGACATCGTTATGATTCAGTAGAATTCATTTATCTTCATTGCCATTATCTTAGTTCAATTTGCTATCACCTCATTGAGGAATTAGCATCCAGTTGTAAAAACTTTTTGCATTTTTCGCGCAATGAATAAAATTCTCATTTTCAATCATATTGTGTCTGCTTGCTTTTATGTCTTGATTGCATATGTTTGTGCTATTTATTTTGTTAATAAATAAAGCATTCAAGCATTGTGAAAAATAAAAGCATTTGAAAAAATTACAAACTGTTTTGATTTTTAAAACATCTGAAGGGAAACCAGTGGCATACAGTAAACTGTCCCAATCCATTACAGAAAATCATGGCAATCTCTCGATTCTATCTCATGAAGAAAGTTGCTATCCTTTTTGGAAGCTTGATTGAACGTTCGTCCCGCAACGACAGTGAACATCTCAAGATTTCACCTCAATGGAGTTGCTCAAATTCTCGGTGCTGGGAAATTCAAACTCTCCTCAAAACAAACCCGGAAATTCATGCATTCATGCATATTCATGCATTCACGCATATAGGTTCATGCATAAAAGGAATCACACAAAATCTTGCATATAATCAGATATTTCATCTGCATTAGTTCTGCATTTAGGCATTAGAGGTGCACAATCATGCGTTCATGAAGTACATGTTTAAAATATTTGTCTTAACAGGTTGCAGACTTTGATCTCATGTTCAGTAACAAAGGTCTGCGGACCTACTCCAGCAAGACGGTTATTGAATCGTAACTTCTCAGTAATAAGGGTTGATGAATCTGTTCCCCAATGAATTGGTCAACAAAGTGCCATCCCCAAGCAGATCAGTCAGTGCATCATATTCTCGATGAGAAAGGTTGAGGGGTCGTTTCTTTCCCCAGTGAGGCAGTTGACATTTGTTCATCCCAGTAAGTCGGTTAGAATGCCGCATTTTCAGAAAAATGGTTGATGAATCGTAATTTCTTGACAAGAATGATTGGTGAATCTTGAATCTCCCCAATGAACTTATTTGGTTCTGATCACTGATATTCAGCAAGTTGGTCAACAGAGTTTCATCCTTGTCAGACGGATCCTCACTCTACACCTACCAGAAAGGGTTGATGATCCTTTCCCCAGTGAATAATTCTGTAATGGTTATATACAGCAGATTGGTCTATGTACAACTTTCTCGGTCAGAAGAGTTCAACAGATCCTTTCTCCAGTGCTTCAGTTGAGATGGTTATCTCCAATAAGATAGTTGAAATGCTGTATTCCAGTAAATCGTTTGATAAATGGTTTCCCCAGCAAAATTGGTATGCACAACATTCTCAGTGAATCATTTGATAAATTATATGTTCCCAGTAAGCTATTCAGCATGCCGAATTCTCAGTAAAGTTGGTACGCCGTACCTCAGCAAATTGGTTTCAGAACCACATCCTTAATGAAGTTAACACATTGTGTTTCCAACAAGTTCTTCAGCAAAACAGTCGTCAAGCAGTCGTCTTGTGAATTTTGTCAAAGATAATGGCAGAATATTCGATCTACACTCATAGGGTGAGTAATGATCAGTTTTTGAGTAATACGCCCATAGGGGGGGCAACGACTCAGTTTTTTATGATCTATACACTCATAGGGCGAGTAATGATCAGTTTTGGAGATAACGCACCCTGAGGGGATGCGACTCAGTTTTTTATGATCTATACACTCATAGGGCGAGTGATGATCAGTTTTTTGAGTAATACGCTCATAGGGAGGGCGACGACTCAGTTTTTTATGATCTATACACTCATAGGGCGAGTAATGATCAGTTTTTTGAGTAATACGCTCATAGGGAGGGCGACAACTCAGTTTTTATGGTCTATACACTCATAGGGCGAGTAATGATCATTTCATTCTCAGGTATTCAGTTACTAGTTATTCCAGGTATGTTTCCACCTTCATCTTCCATATGCATTCATTATCATTACATCACATTCACACCACAAAATTAGGGCATTTGTATTTAATTATCTTTTACTTCGAACACGTAAAGACGCAAGTTATTTACGCATTTGAGTATAAGACAATTAAATAGGGGCAGCTGTAATACCCTAATTTTGCGCTTTTTAAAAATAAATATTTTATTTAAAAAATTATTTCTTATTTTTCTTAAGAAATACCAAAAATAGATTTTTAATAATTTTTGCTTACTATTTATCCTTTTTATTTATTTCTTTTAATTGTCGCAATTTATCTTTTTAGGCGAAAAATAGTAAAAATATTCAAAAAAATAGTTTTTACTTTTGTATTTAAGTTTACTTTTTACTTCTATATTTTTCTATATTTTATTTGCATTTTTCATCTACTTTTTCTATTTTTATTAGTATTTTTATCTATTATGACAATTTCCTTGTTTTTGAACCAATTACATTTTGCCACCTCATTTACCTCACACTTTATTCTTTTTTTTAAATAAATAGGAAATTCTTTTTATTCAGCTTACCTCTTTTCCCCACAAAAATCAAAAATTACAAAAAATACCCATTTTCCAGCTGATAGTATAAATAGAAGAGGGGTTGTGACAAACCCTAGTTTTGGATTCACTGTTCACACTTTTTTTTTCAGATTCTTTCTCTCCTTCTTTTCTCTCTCAGCGCGCCTACCTCTCCCCTCTTCTAACCCTAATCGAATTCCACCCCTAAATTCACTAAATTCATCATCAAAAATTCAAATTCTTGACAAAGTAAACTGATTAATACTTTCTTCTCGGTCCAAATCCCTTTTGATCGTGCTCAGATTCGCTGCAAACGCTTTCTAATCTCCCAAATCCGAAACCGAAAAATCTCAAGAACATAAAGGTTGAATCCCGATCGTTTTAATTGCGTTTTCGATTGTTTTTGTGTGGTTTGCCTTCTCTGAGAACGTCTGTAACGCTTTGCCATCGTTGATTTTTGTTAAAACTGTTGAAAACCACGATTTCGTTTTTAGATCTAATTTTTAATCCGTTCGTTTTCGATTCAATCTCGTGTTGTTTGTTAATTTTAGTATTGGATCTGGATTCTACGTGTGAAAACGTTTCTATTCGACTATTTAATCTTGTTGTTTGAAGTTATTTTGTGTTTGTTTGAGTTGAACCGAGTTCACTGACTCGGGAGCTTTAATGGTGGCCGCTGAGTCACCGAGTCACCTGACTCGGCCGAGTGATAGAAAGGTAGAGGACGATGACGTGTCAGCCTGCGATTGGCTGACACATTCTTTTATTTTCTAAGCTGGGTAAGTGACCGGGTCGGGTTATACCCGTTTGACCCGGCCCGGTTTTATTTTGGATTCTGGGCTGACCTGGTTTGGCCCATTTCTGTTTTTGTTGTGTTTTGTTAGCTACTAGATATACTCCCCAGGCTGCTATTAGCACCCCCCTCTGAAACTTCACAAAATGGGCCTTAAGCCCAATTATTTTTCTGCTAGTTTTGTGACTTACGCTGTTTGCACCCCTTAATTTGATTTTGCACCCTTTGTTGAATTTAATTAATTTTAAACGCTTTAATTTGATTTAATGTGAAAATTTCTTTACAAAAACGATATAAAAAAAAAAACGGGTCCCTGCAGTACAGCTTGCGTCCGAGAGTTATTTTTTTGTATCAAAAATGCTAAAAGAAGCTTATTAATTAAAATAAGAATACGAGAAAGTGTCTGCCGCACGGCTTGTCTCTGACTCATTTTTTATTTTAGTTAATAGAATTATAAAAATATTTCATCCGATGTTCAATTAATTTTTATGGTTTATTTGACTGTATGCGCTATTTAATTTGTCTGAACTGTGATATCATTGAAAAAGCTTCGATTTAAACGAGCATAAACGGGTCCCTGCCGAACGGCTTGCGTCTGTGAGTTATGTTCGTATCAATCGAAGGGAAACTTGTTAATTGAAAAGGATTAAGGAAGTGTCTGCCGGACGGCTTATCTCTGACTTAATTCCTTTTAATTAGCGAAGTTCATATTTAATTGCTATGTGATGTTCGATCTTTGATTTTGCAGCTATTCTTGAACTTGATTATTATCTGCTTATATGTATTCTGTGCATTTAACTGTTCAGCATCATCACTGTTATCATATCATTCATGTGCATTCATATATGCATATCTCTCTTCTACCTTTCTTTTTCTTTTCTTTTTGGTTCTGATCTGAAAATGTGAAAATCTTTTCTGTTACAAGAGGAATGAGAATAAATCCGGTCCCTGACGTACAACTTGTGTCTGTGAATTATTCTCATCCCGTTTAAACCGGAACTTTGTTAATTAAAGATAATGAGGAGGTGTCTGCCGGACGGCTTGTCTCTGATTCATCTCACTTTAATTAATAAAGTTTAATTAATTTATTTGAATGAAAAGGGGATGTACGGTGAGTGACCTGCTTCTCTGGATAGTTCAGTCCCTGCTGCACTGCTTGTGTCTGTAACTTCTCCTCATTCACTAAACAATCTTGAAATTTCCTAAAAGACACTCAACCCACTCAACTGTTTTTCCTGCCCTTGTGCAGTCAACTCTTTTTCAACTTTCGAACCTTTTTTTTTAACTTGTTTTCTTAAACGGATGACGCTTTATCCATTCCCCTACTACAGACAAACGCTTAAGCCTCCGAAGCGAGCATACAAGCATACTGTTGTATCAGTGGAATGCGTCCTAAGCATCGTTCACTAAAAACAACCAACACACAAATCTTTCTTTTTCAGGAAGAACTACGTGAGCTTTGACTTCCTCATTGTACTTGGGGGATACGTAGGAGCGAGAGCCTCTCTCGTCAAGCCAAATAATAAAAAACTCCTTTTTTTTTTTTTCCCTTTCCTGTTCAATATGCGGTAATTTATTTCTTTTCATGCGGTTATCTCTGTTTATGCAAACCAAAATTCCTCAAATGGTTCCCGTTGAGTACAACGGATATGAGGGGGTGTTAACGTCTTCCCCTCATGTAACCAACTCCCGAACCCGATCTTTTCAAGGTTTTATCATTATTTTCCTTTTCCCTCACGGGATAAATAAAATATGGTGGCGGCTTCATTGTTTACATTTATGCATTGCATTCATTTATTGCATATCTGTATATTTTTTTTGCGCCGGGTACTACAGCTGGCGACTTCGCTGGGGACACTTATGTAGAGAGTTAAGCCTAGTTTGAGGCTTTTGGTTTGCTTATGCCAGGTTAGCCGTATCTGTCCTATCTTTTACTTTACCGCAAAATATTGAACTGTCTGGATTTGCTGGCTTTGTCTTCTCTTCTACTCTTATTTTTCTTTTTTGCCTTCATGGCTTGGTTCTTGGTTACTGTGTGCTTGGTCCATCACCGGGCCTGAGAGAAACTTAGGATTAGTTGAGGAATTTTTGTATCGGGCTCCCTGATGTACGGCTTGCGTGCTCCGGTATAAAAATTCCGCTCAGAGTAGATTCACTTGGAATGTTGGTACTCCCTGACTGACGTCTTGTGTGTATCAGTGTTCCTTGTTGGGTCAGCGACTCTGGGGACCTTTTTATCCAGTCTAGGTATCCGAAACTTTTGTCTAGGGACCACTGTTTTAGAACCCGTGTCGAGGTTATAATGTCGACTCATCCAGTTGGCGTTATAATCTCGCTCAGATGAGGTTGCTTTTGGGAAAAGTAATCAAGAATTCTGGGAACCGTGTCAACCTAGAACAACATATGAGAGGGATGGGTTACAGGTAACTTTGAACTTTTGGCCTCAGAGATTCCATTTTGAAAAGAACCCCGTTGTTATGAATATGGAAGATTTGTGATTGAGATCAAGTTCGCCAGATGATACAATGTTACTGTGATCATATCCATGCATTTTGCATTCATGACATCCATGCATTCATGAAAATAATCATGCACATTCATCTCACATACATTTTAAAAAAAATAAATAAATAATATATATGAGAAAAGTTTTTGCATAAAAAATTATCATGCATATCCATTCATTCAAAAAGAAGTCATGCATTTTATCGATTAAAAATCTCATTTTCATTCATTCATTCCAACAGCTACCTTCCCGGCACCGTTATTGGACAAGAAGAGTTGCTCATCACATTATGGACAATTGGCAAGAGAAGCACGATGCGCTCAAGGCTGAGGTAACCCAGATGGGTGGACAAGTAACTCAGTTGGGTGGACAGGTAACCCAGTTGGATGGAAGAATGACCTTGTTGGGTGGGAAGCTAGATCAGATTCTTGAGATGTTGGCTAATAAGAATGTGCAACCAAAGGTGGTTGAGGTTCCTGCACCTGCAGTTATGGTTGCTCAAGAAAATGCCTCTGCCGGCAATGATTGGCCTACTTTTGGTCTGCCTAAGGGTTATGTTCCACCAGGATATGTGCCAGCAACTTCTGCTTCAATTGTGGAAGCCCCTGCTAGGGTTACATCTGTGCAACAAGTAATGGATTTGGATCAAGACGCATTTGAGGATCCTAGAGATGTGTACCAGGGTCCCGAATTGCGTGGGCCTAGGTTTGTTTACCAAGGACCCGTGCTTCCGGTTAGTGAACCGAAGCTTGATTTTGCTCCTCAGCTGGAAGAAACAAAGCAGAAATATCAGGCTCTAGAGGAGAGGTTAAATCTGGTAGAAACGGGTAATGATCCGTTGGATTTCTCGAAGATGTACTTGGTTTCTGATTTTGTGCTTCCACCAAAGTTCAAAATGCCTGATTTCGAGAAATATAAGGGTTTGAGCTGCCCGAAGAATCATCTGGTTATGTATGTCAGAAAAATGGCCTCTTATTCTCATGATGACAAACTGATGATACACTGTTTCCAAGACAGTCTGGCTGGTGTGCCTCTCAATTGGTACATGCAACTTGAAAAAGGTAATATCCAGTCGTGGAGGGATTTGGCCAATGCTTTCCTCAAGCAATACCAGTATAATATGGATATGGCTCCAAGCCGCACTCAGCTCCAAAATACCACTATGAAGGAGGGTGAATCTTTCAAGGTCTATGCACAAAGATGGAGATCCTTAGCTTCTCAAGTACGTCCTCCGCTCTTGGAGACGGAACTTGTGGACATGTTTACCAATACTCTGCAAGGGACTTACTTTAAAAGGTTGGTTAGTACTACTTCCTCTGATTTCGCCGAGTTGGTCCGAGTTGGTGAAAGAGTCGAAATGGGGATCAAGAATGGGAAGATTTCAGCTGCTTCTAGTTCACAAAGCAATAACACAAGGAAGCCTGGTGGTGGCTTTAACAGAAAGAAGGAGGGTGAGACTAATGCTATATCCTCAAGGGGCAGTCAGGCGCAGCCGGCGGCACCTGTTCAGTTTCCCTACTTTCCCTTTCCATACTTGGCTGTTGCTCAGCACCAACAGTTTCCAAATTATCAGTATCAAAATCCAGTGCCTCAACATCATCAACAGACACCACCAAAACGGAATCCTCCACCAACTCGTAGGGTTTTTGATCCTATCCCTATGCCATACAGTCAGTTGCTCCCTTACTTGATTCATAGTGGTAAAGTGACGCCTAAGCAGTTAAGACCTTTGCTTCCACCATTCCCTGATTGGTATGACGCTAACGCTAAATGCGATTACCATGCTGGTATTGTGGGTCACTCTACTGATAATTGCAAAGCTTTTAAGCACAAAGTACAAGACCTCATTGATGATAACGATTTGACTTTCAAAGAGAGCGGACCCAATGTGACCAATGATCCATTGCCTAAGCATCCAACGGGTAATGTAAGTTGTGTTGAAACTGGCGGAAATTTGATAAGGGATGTTTCTCTGATCAAAACACCTCTGTCATCTGTCCGAGAGATGTTGCTGAGTTATGAAGAGTTTGAGAAATTACACTCTGATTGTGATGATTGTCAAAAGGATCCAAACCACTGTTCAAAGCTGAAGGAATGTTTGCAACAACTGATGGATCAAGGTTTAGTGCAAGTGGGATATGTCAAAAGAGAAACTTTGGTTGCCACTGTTGATCAGAATGAACATGCAAAGCTCGAAAGTGACGGTCGGAAAGAAAAGGGATCCGTTACATCTTTGAAAAGCTTGAAAGTAGCCATAGAGGAAGGGTTGTCTACCGGTTTGGGACAGATGTTAGTTGTGCCTGAGACAAAGGATCGCTTCGGTTTGGGTTATCAGTCATCCAAAGGGATAGCAACTCCAAAGAAGGTTCAAGACAAGATTCCAAAGATTGAGGATGTTTTTAGCAGTGCTGGTTACCGTGTTGATGGTCACATTGCTATGATTAATGACAAGGATGTTGATGGAAAGATCCAGGATTAAGTGCGCCAGTGCTCACCAGAGACTGTGCTTAAAAGGCTGTTGGAATCCCTAAAGTTGTTTTTATTTCAAAGTAATTTGTTTCCTTTTCAAAACACCTTTGTTCAGCCCTGAATAAATGGTTGTGCTTGTAGGGCCACTTTGTTTTAATGTTCAATTTGCAATTAATGAAAAAGTACTTCTTGTGCAATTTCTGTCTTATTTATTCTTCTTTTACAGTTTTAAAAAGATAATGAAAAATGGCAATAACTTCTTGCATTCATAAAACACTTTTGCATTCAATCAAATTCAAAAAAAAAAAAAAGAGAATCATAATTGTGCCGTAATTCTTCATGGTTTCGGGTTGCAAGTTTCGTTGAAGAGTTAATATGATTGTTGGATCAAAAGCATAAAATGATTGAACTTCATCGGTGATCGATCCAGGAACTGACGAAGAAAAAGGTTAAATCGGGTGTCTCCCCATAATAGGATATGAAAGAGCAAGTTGATATGACATTTTATCTCTTGTCAAGTATTTGTTTGTATTTAAGATTATGTAATGCACATGCATGTTTCGGAATCAATCCATCTGTATTCACCTCTTTTTCTTATTACTTGCAAATTTGGAGAGAGGATGATGAAAACGAATAACTGATTTTTGCTGATGTATGCTTTCAATTGTGAAGAAACCTAGCTGATGATGAAAGGCATTGTTTCATGAAAAAGTGTGATTGAATCGAGTCATTCTTGCATATGTTTTGCTGTTATCTGATTCTCCAGTTTTTTTTTTAGATATATCTTTTTAAAGAAAATAAGCAATTTTGGTTTGATACTTGACCTGACACTTTAAGAGTATATAGGTTGTTTTGCACTTTAGGCTATTATGAAAGTTCAGAAATGATTCAATAAAATCGGTACTGTCTTAACATCTTAGACTCTTTGAAGTATGTAAGATCAATTTGAGTACTGATTTTGACGAAGACCTGAACATAAGTTTTTAAGTAACTCTTAGTAGTTTATCTTAGCAGTCGGCACCATCTTGTACACAAACTAAGTAGGAAATCGATGAACAATAAGTGAATGATCCAGAAATGAAAATTTGCATACTTTGGTTAATTTCAGAAGTGGGAATGCACTTATTGAGTTAGATGACCCTCACTCGGTTGTTTAACCCATCAATTGTTGAAAAACCATAGTAAATATACCCATTTAGTAGTTGGTTCAGAGGAGTCTGGTTCTGAACTTGGTAGGGCGGGTTGCTATCCGATCCCCCGCAATTGCATTTGGAAGAAAAAGAAGGGTTTACCAAACTGATTTTACCAGCTCCCCTCGATTTATGATCATAATCACTAACAGATTTTCCTACCATGAGTGTATACAAGATAATGGGCTTAATGTGATTGCACCTGAATGAAAAGGGTGAATAAAATTTAAGCAAAAGTTAGAGTCACAATAAAATGTTTCAAATTTGTCTTCATATGATGAGAGTCTTTGACTGCAATGTGTGGTTCTGTGTTATTACAGTACTTGTGGTATTGATGTTCATTACTTGATTTTCTTTTCTAGCCGGCAACCACGTATGATTAGAGTTGTCATGTCGTGTTTTCAAACAAGTGCTAAAAATGACTTACTATTTATGTGCTTAATGACAAGCAAATGTTCAAGTATGGGGAATTTGATAACACAATTTATATCTTCTTTTGGCTTGATTTACATGAATCCTAATTGCATGTTATAACCTTCAAAAGACCTAAATGAAGCTAGGTTCACTTTGAAAGCATTCGGCAAATGTATTGTTAAGCTGACTCCTCCAGTTTGTTGAATAATTTAATAATTATCTCTCTTTTCTACACATCATATGTGTTTCAAAAACTTGCATGTGCAAAACCTTTTCAAAGGAAATGATTTTACCTGCAAATGAATACTTGACATCAAAGAGATCTGAGTTGTGGTCTGATCATGGGCAAAGCTGATTTGAAACGCTCCTAGCTAGGGGCAAGTTATCTATGGATTCTGCCAAACAGGGGCAAACAAGTTGAACACCCTGCTTATCAAGAGTGAATTGGTTCAAGAATTGGTTATACTGCAAATACCAGTTGGTCAAGGGCATATCCGTCATGGATTCAAATGCTTGGGGCATACCGTGTCAAGATTATATCCTCCTGAAAAGTCATATATAGCAGAACTCTGGTGATGAGTTTCCATTCTCAATGCACGCTGCTGCGATACTTGACTCTACATGAAGATGAAACTTTCAGACAGAAAGGATTGACTCAGTCTCCTTTCACCAAAGCAAGGCCTTGTAAACTCGAGATTGTGAAGAAGGATGACATCGTTATGATTCAGTAGAATTCATTTATCTTCATTGCCATTATCTTAGTTCAATTTGCTATCACCTCATTGAGGAATTAGCATCCAGTTGTAAAAACTTTTTGCATTTTTCGCGCAATGAATAAAATTCTCATTTTCAATCATATTGTGTCTGCTTGCTTTTATGTCTTGATTGCATATGTTTGTGCTATTTATTTTGTTAATAAATAAAGCATTCAAGCATTGTGAAAAATAAAAGCATTTGAAAAAATTACAAACTGTTTTGATTTTTAAAACATCTGAAGGGAAACCAGTGGCATACAGTAAACTGTCCCAATCCATTACAGAAAATCATGGCAATCTCTCGATTCTATCTCATGAAGAAAGTTGCTATCCTTTTTGGAAGCTTGATTGAACGTTCGTCCCGCAACGACAGTGAACATCTCAAGATTTCACCTCAATGGAGTTGCTCAAATTCTCGGTGCTGGGAAATTCAAACTCTCCTCAAAACAAACCCGGAAATTCATGCATTCATGCATATTCATGCATTCACGCATATAGGTTCATGCATAAAAGGAATCACACAAAATCTTGCATATAATCAGATATTTCATCTGCATTAGTTCTGCATTTAGGCATTAGAGGTGCACAATCATGCGTTCATGAAGTACATGTTTAAAATATTTGTCTTAACAGGTTGCAGACTTTGATCTCATGTTCAGTAACAAAGGTCTGCGGACCTACTCCAGCAAGACGGTTATTGAATCGTAACTTCTCAGTAATAAGGGTTGATGAATCTGTTCCCCAATGAATTGGTCAACAAAGTGCCATCCCCAAGCAGATCAGTCAGTGCATCATATTCTCGATGAGAAAGGTTGAGGGGTCGTTTCTTTCCCCAGTGAGGCAGTTGACATTTGTTCATCCCAGTAAGTCGGTTAGAATGCCGCATTTTCAGAAAAATGGTTGATGAATCGTAATTTCTTGACAAGAATGATTGGTGAATCTTGAATCTCCCCAATGAACTTATTTGGTTCTGATCACTGATATTCAGCAAGTTGGTCAACAGAGTTTCATCCTTGTCAGACGGATCCTCACTCTACACCTACCAGAAAGGGTTGATGATCCTTTCCCCAGTGAATAATTCTGTAATGGTTATATACAGCAGATTGGTCTATGTACAACTTTCTCGGTCAGAAGAGTTCAACAGATCCTTTCTCCAGTGCTTCAGTTGAGATGGTTATCTCCAATAAGATAGTTGAAATGCTGTATTCCAGTAAATCGTTTGATAAATGGTTTCCCCAGCAAAATTGGTATGCACAACATTCTCAGTGAATCATTTGATAAATTATATGTTCCCAGTAAGCTATTCAGCATGCCGAATTCTCAGTAAAGTTGGTACGCCGTACCTCAGCAAATTGGTTTCAGAACCACATCCTTAATGAAGTTAACACATTGTGTTTCCAACAAGTTCTTCAGCAAAACAGTCGTCAAGCAGTCGTCTTGTGAATTTTGTCAAAGATAATGGCAGAATATTCGATCTACACTCATAGGGCGAGTAATGATCAGTTTTTGAGTAATACGCCCATAGGGGGGGCAACGACTCAGTTTTTTATGATCTATACACTCATAGGGCGAGTAATGATCAGTTTTGGAGATAACGCACCCTGAGGGGATGCGACTCAGTTTTTTATGATCTATACACTCATAGGGCGAGTGATGATCAGTTTTTTGAGTAATACGCTCATAGGGAGGGCGACGACTCAGTTTTTTATGATCTATACACTCATAGGGCGAGTAATGATCAGTTTTTTGAGTAATACGCTCATAGGGAGGGCGACAACTCAGTTTTTATGGTCTATACACTCATAGGGCGAGTAATGATCATTTCATTCTCAGGTATTCAGTTACTAGTTATTCCAGGTATGTTTCCACCTTCATCTTCCATATGCATTCATTATCATTACATCACATTCACACCACAAAATTAGGGCATTTGTATTTAATTATCTTTTACTTCGAACACGTAAAGACGCAAGTTATTTACGCATTTGAGTATAAGACAATTAAATAGGGGCAGCTGTAATACCCTAATTTTGCGCTTTTTAAAAATAAATATTTTATTTAAAAAATTATTTCTTATTTTTCTTAAGAAATACCAAAAATAGATTTTTAATAATTTTTGCTTACTATTTATCCTTTTTATTTATTTCTTTTAATTGTCGCAATTTATCTTTTTAGGCGAAAAATAGTAAAAATATTCAAAAAAATAGTTTTTACTTTTGTATTTAAGTTTACTTTTTACTTCTATATTTTTCTATATTTTATTTGCATTTTTCATCTACTTTTTCTATTTTTATTAGCATTTTTATCTATTATGACAATTTCCTTGTTTTTGAACCAATTACATTTTGCCACCTCATTTACCTCACACTTTATTCTTTTTTTTAAATAAATAGGAAATTCTTTTTATTCAGCTTACCTCTTTTCCCCACAAAAATCAAAAATTACAAAAAATACCCATTTTCCAGCTGATAGTATAAATAGAAGAGGGGTTGTGACAAACCCTAGTTTTGGATTCACTGTTCACACTTTTTTTTCAGATTCTTTCTCTCCTTCTTTTCTCTCTCAGCGCGCCTACCTCTCCCCTCTTCTAACCCTAATCGAATTCCACCCCTAAATTCACTAAATTCATCATCAAAAATTCAAATTCTTGACAAAGTAAACTGATTAATACTTTCTTCTCGGTCCAAATCCCTTTTGATCGTGCTCAGATTCGCTGCAAACGCTTTCTAATCTCCCAAATCCGAAACCGAAAAATCTCAAGAACATAAAGGTTGAATCCCGATCGTTTTAATTGCGTTTTCGATTGTTTTTGTGTGGTTTGCCTTCTCTGAGAACGTCTGTAACGCTTTGCCATCGTTGATTTTTGTTAAAACTGTTGAAAACCACGATTTCGTTTTTAGATCTAATTTTTAATCCGTTCGTTTTCGATTCAATCTCGTGTTGTTTGTTAATTTTAGTATTGGATCTGGATTCTACGTGTGAAAACGTTTCTATTCGACTATTTAATCTTGTTGTTTGAAGTTATTTTGTGTTTGTTTGAGTTGAACCGAGTTCACTGACTCGGGAGCTTTAATGGTGGCCGCTGAGTCACCGAGTCACCTGACTCGGCCGAGTGATAGAAAGGTAGAGGACGATGACGTGTCAGCCTGCGATTGGCTGACACATTCTTTTATTTTCTAAGCTGGGTAAGTGACCGGGTCGGGTTATACCCGTTTGACCCGGCCCGGTTTTATTTTGGATTCTGGGCTGACCTGGTTTGGCCCATTTCTGTTTTTGTTGTGTTTTGTTAGCTACTAGATATACTCCCCAGGCTGCTATTAGCACCCCCCTCTGAAACTTCACAAAATGGGCCTTAAGCCCAATTATTTTTCTGCTAGTTTTGTGACTTACGCTGTTTGCACCCCTTAATTTGATTTTGCACCCTTTGTTGAATTTAATTAATTTTAAACGCTTTAATTTGATTTAATGTGAAAATTTCTTTACAAAAACGATATTAAAAAAAAACGGGTCCCTGCAGTACAGCTTGCGTCCGAGAGTTATTTTTTTGTATCAAAAATGCTAAAAGAAGCTTATTAATTAAAATAAGAATACGAGAAAGTGTCTGCCGCACGGCTTGTCTCTGACTCATTTTTTATTTTAGTTAATAGAATTATAAAAATATTTCATCCGATGTTCAATTAATTTTTATGGTTTATTTGACTGTATGCGCTATTTAATTTGTCTGAACTGTGATATCATTGAAAAAGCTTCGATTTAAACGAGCATAAACGGGTCCCTGCCGAACGGCTTGCGTCTGTGAGTTATGTTCGTATCAATCGAAGGGAAACTTGTTAATTGAAAAGGATTAAGGAAGTGTCTGCCGGACGGCTTATCTCTGACTTAATTCCTTTTAATTAGCGAAGTTCATATTTAATTGCTATGTGATGTTCGATCTTTGATTTTGCAGCTATTCTTGAACTTGATTATTATCTGCTTATATGTATTCTGTGCATTTAACTGTTCAGCATCATCACTGTTATCATATCATTCATGTGCATTCATATATGCATATCTCTCTTCTACCTTTCTTTTTCTTTTCTTTTTGGTTCTGATCTGAAAATGTGAAAATCTTTTCTGTTACAAGAGGAATGAGAATAAATCCGGTCCCTGACGTACAACTTGTGTCTGTGAATTATTCTCATCCCGTTTAAACCGGAACTTTGTTAATTAAAGATAATGAGGAGGTGTCTGCCGGACGGCTTGTCTCTGATTCATCTCACTTTAATTAATAAAGTTTAATTAATTTATTTGAATGAAAAGGGGATGTACGGTGAGTGACCTGCTTCTCTGGATAGTTCAGTCCCTGCTGCACTGCTTGTGTCTGTAACTTCTCCTCATTCACTAAACAATCTTGAAATTTCCTAAAAGACACTCAACCCACTCAACTGTTTTTCCTGCCCTTGTGCAGTCAACTCTTTTTCAACTTTCGAACCTTTTTTTTTAACTTGTTTTCTTAAACGGATGACGCTTTATCCATTCCCCTACTACAGACAAACGCTTAAGCCTCCGAAGCGAGCATACAAGCATACTGTTGTATCAGTGGAATGCGTCCTAAGCATCGTTCACTAAAAACAACCAACACACAAATCTTTCTTTTTCAGGAAGAACTACGTGAGCTTTGACTTCCTCATTGTACTTGGGGGATACGTAGGAGCGAGAGCCTCTCTCGTCAAGCCAAATAATAAAAAACTCTTTTTCTTTTTTTTTTCCCTTTCCTGTTCAATATGCGGTAATTTATTTCTTTTCATGCGGTTATCTCTGTTTATGCAAACCAAAATTCCTCAAATGGTTCCCGTTGAGTACAACGGATATGAGGGGGTGTTAACGTCTTCCCCTCATGTAACCAACTCCCGAACCCGATCTTTTCAAGGTTTTATCATTATTTTCCTTTCCCCTCACGGGATAAATAAAATATGGTGGCGGCTTCATTGTTTACATTTATGCATTGCATTCATTTATTGCATATCTGTATATTTTTTTTGCGCCGGGTACTACACCGACAACTGGAACATTGTACACTGACACACAATGTTTAGGAAATAACTATCGACTGACCGACAACAAGAATGTTGTATACTGACACACAACATTTGAAATCATCAATTATCGACTGACCGACAACTGGAACATTGTATACTGACATACAATGTTTAAAACTTTGACTATCGACTGACCAACAGCAAGACTGTTATACACTGACATATAACATTTTCATATTTTCAAACTATCATCCGACTGACAGCAAGGACGTTGTACACTGACATACAACATTTGAAATCATCAATTATCGACTGACCGACAACTGGAACATTGTACACTGACATACAATGTTTATGAACCAAATACTATCGACTGACCGACAGTAAAGACGTCATACACTGACATATAACGTTTAACGGTTAACAGCTATCGACTGACCAACAGCAAAAATGTTGTACACTGACACACAACATTTGAAATCATCAATTATCGACTGACCGACAATTGGAACATTGCACACTGACATACAATGTTTAAGAACCAAATACTATCGACTGACCGAGACTATTGTTGAATCTGATGGTCTTTTGTCAGTAAAGTGAGAGACTTGTATGGTCTTTTGTAATGAGAAAAGATTTGTATGATCTTTTATATTATGTCTGTAAAGCTCATTGGGGATAAAAACCACCTGAGGAACTGTAAAGTGTGTCTGGTGAAATACAAGCTTCTTGTATGGAAAACTTGTCACTTGTTTGATATGTACAAGCTTCTCGGATAACGAGACTGCCACTTGTAAAATTGGATACAAGCTTCTCAAATGACGAGACTGCCACTTGTTGATGGTATACAAGCTTCTCGGATGACGAGACTGCCACTTGTTGTTTTGTATTGATGTCCAATCCAGGAACAAACCGGAGGGAAACTGTAAAAACAGGACTATGTGTCCAATTGAAGAATGAATTCAACTGGAAATTGTCCTTTTGTTGTAGGAAAAACTGAAACAACCATCTTCCACAAGAGAGGAGTCTAGTGGGGAATTTTTGAAACAAGAGGTGTACACTTATCTGCCTAAGCTGACACTCTAATTAGAGAGAACAACATGTCAATTCCGACTCTATTTTGTAAACACAGACAAGACAAAAAAAACTGAAATCTGTATATTATGTAATAAGGTATGAATGATGTAAATGTTCATGGCACATGTAAATGCTATGTATGAATGTATGTATGAATGTTATGTATGAATGTATGTATGATGAGTATTTGCTGACAAAACAGACAAGACAAATGAGACTTGAGACAAACCAACGTCGTAGTACAACTCAAAGTATCTCAACAAGGTGTATATGTTGTTATAGATGTAGCAAGAGAACCTCTTCTTGGAGAAGGAACAATTCTCTGGGGAAACGACCGTTTTAACCGAACGATCTGTATCGAAACTTGATTTTACTCAAGACAAAAATTGTCAATCTTCATTTGGGATGTACCACTTTCTTGAGATGACGGGGACGACTTGCCCCTTGCTCTAGATTTTGTTTAAGTTTAAAGAGCTTTGAAATAATCGCTCGAAGAGCGTGACTAGATGACTTTTTACATTAGGCATTGTATTTGTTGAATGTAGCAATATGTTGAGAGTGGAAGCTCTTTTGTGTTCATGGTAATGAGAACCGTGGTTCTGTCAAATTTCACAACATGTAGTCTTTTATGAAGATATAACATTAGCATAGTATGCCCCTAGTGTTTGAAACCTTGAAGGATATGCCTCTGACCAACTGATGTCTGTAGTGTAACCAAATTTTGGATTATTTTCAACCTTGATTAGCAGAATGTTCAACTTGTTTGCCCCTGATAGGCAGAATTCATGGATAACTTGCCCTTGTCTAGGAGCGTCTCAAGTTAGATTTGCCTTTGATCAAACCATAGCCCAAATTTCATTGATGTCAAGTATTAATTTGCAAGTGAAATTATCTCTTTTGAAAAGTATTTTTGATAAAATCATATGTATGTTTTTGAAATTGAATATATTTTTTTGTATTTTTGAATGGAAACACATACGGTGTGTATAAACAGATAATTTGTGATTACTCAACAAACAGGATGAGTCAGCTTAACAACAAATTTTTCGAATATGCTTTCACGGTGAACCTAGCTTCAATTAGGTCTTTTGCATGTTATAACGTGGCTGGGCTCACGGTTTTTCAAAAAGATTATTAGGCTCAAAAATTTATTTGGTCCCACCCGTTCTTCTTGATATTCTTCAATCCTAAGTTCAATTAATTCAACTGATGCACTCAGTCGACAAGAGAATCTTTTTGACAATGATGTTTGAGGTTAACACTTTGATTGAAGTTTCATTGATATTCTTTTTGAACACACTTTGATGAGATTTTTTTGAAGTGACAGTCACTTTTGTTTAGGAAGTTGTTCCTATTTTTTTTTTTGAGTCACTCTTTATTTGTATGGACTAGTTCTTTTTGAACTTTGAATTCGTGGTCCATCAAGATGACCCTCTTTTGTGTGGGCTGTTGTATTCTCTTTTTTTTTTTAATCACTCTATTTTTTTTGTATTCTCTTCTTTTTTTTGGAACAACATTTGTAAGACTTCTGTGTATGAATATTGTGACTGCCATATGAATTGTTGTGAGTCTCATATCTAGACAGCTTCCTTTGTCTGAGGAAAGCGTTGTGATCAAACCTCTAATTTGGTATGACCAGATGAATGGATTCTCTTGTATCAGGATGCATCATCAAATTAATTGAAAGACTACCATGCCCCAGGTTATGATTAAGGGTTCAGAAAAATAGAAAGAAACACCGACTTCAGGCTCAAAGGGGCTGATTACGGATTATCTCCTTATATCTCCACTGTTTGGGGCTGATTACGGATTATCTCCTTATGATTAAGGTTTTTCACCATTGAAAGCATATATCAGCAAAGATTAGTTATTTATATTCATCATCCTCGCTCCAAGTTTGTAAGTAATAAAATAAGAAATGAGTGAATACGAATGAATTTATTCCAAAAACATGCATGTTTATTATATTAAAAGTACTTGATAAAAGACATAATGTTAAAAGCAAACAAAAGCTTGACAAGAAAGAAATAAAAGTCTAGCGATCATAGGGGATGAGCTTCCTTGCATCATTGACTTCAACGAGATAAGTGTAGCAGTTGTGACATCAACATCAACCCAATGGTATCAAACCATATCCATGCATAACAGAGGTAGGTCCATATCCTCTAAAGAAACTTGGTTGAGACTGTGAATGAGTCTGATGCGGTGCCTGTTGGAGAGGCTGTTGTCGAGACTATTGTTGAATCTGATGCCTTTGTTGAGATTGGAAAGGCAAAAACAGTTGCTCAAGGAGAAGATGGTAGTTATCTTCTGCCACCATTAATGAAGCAATCAAAGCATTTTTCTTTTCCAATTCTGCCCGAAGTGTGATGACTTCTTCACGAAGTTGAGTGTTCTCTTGTATAATTGCTTCCATTCTCCTTTAACACGAGCGTTGACTTTTAAGTTGACTTTAGACAAGAGCGTCAAACCACTTAAAGGAAGACACGAAGCTTAGACTCTTTTATTTTGAAGAAGACTATGAATGCACAATGATGCATGAGAAAGAAAGTTTGTTTTGACTTCGATTTTCAAAGGAGTTTAGGATATGAATCATAAAGGGCCTCAATTTTTGTTTGTAAATGATCAAAGAATTTTTTTCAAAGCAATCTCCTCTTTTTTTTTAAGGTCTATGATGATTGTGAGGTTTATAAAGAAATTCCTCAAAGTCCTTTGAAAACAAATGAAAAGAGATTTTCATGGATGAATAGATGCATGGATGTATGGATGCAACAATCACAAACATAGGAAAACATGGTTGGTTAAGATATCATGATGTTGGAGTCGAAAGGTGAACCCCCCACAATGTATGAACTATTGGTTTATCTTCTTTTCGTAACACGGGTTCTACAAAGTTCCCAACGTCATCAACTTTCCTTATTGAATACCAATGTCCATAACTGAACTCACGGCCAAATGAAATATCAAAGGGAAAGTCTCGATTGAGCGTGGTATCGCGGAACAACTAATCCGAGAACCTCTCGGCTTAGCCATCGCACCACATCCTAAAAAAGGCCAAGATGAGTTAAAGGTGTCTAAAGGTCCACAACATCCTCGGAATACACATCATAGCAACATCTACGTGAGCCTCACGTCGAAAATAATACTACAACATGATCCCTCCATTGTGCGTGATTTCATCACTTGTGATTATGTGCGAGACTGAACATTCGCCCATTCACTATGATCATACCACAACTATCTTATGGTTCACTCAAGCTCGGGTCAAGCTTATCTCAACTCATGAAAACCCCCCACAATATATATAAAGCATATAAACAAATAAACACATATAAACATGTAAGTTAGGTTCAACCCTCTTAAGGAGATAATCCCCAGTGAAGTCGCCATTTTTCTGTTGCGGAATTTTTGAGACATACCCCACTACAGTTTGATTTTTCATTTCCAAAGGAGGGGAAAAATTGAAAACCTTTTTAAGTTGAGATTCTAAGGTACGGGGGTTAGTTGCGCTCAAGGAAGGTATTAGCACCTCAAGCACCCATGGTACTCCATGGTAACTGTTGTACCCGGCGCAAAAATATATACAGATATGCAATGATGAAATGCAATGCACAAATGTAAACAATGAAGCCGCCACCATATTTTATTTATCCCGTGAGGGGAAAGGAAAATAATGATAAAACCTTGAAAAGATCGGGTTCGGGAGTTGGTTACATGAGGGGAAGACGTTAACACCCCCTCATATCCGTTGTACTCAACGGGAACCATTTGAGGAATTTTGGTTTGCATAAACAGAGATAACCGCATAAAAAGAAATAAATTACCGCATATTGAACAGAAAAGGGAAAAAAAAAGAATTTTTTATTATTTGGCTTGACGAGAGAGGCTCTCGCTCCTACGTATCCCCCAAGTACAATGAGGAAGTCAAAGCTCACGTAGTTCTTCCTGAAAAAGAAAGATTTGTGTGTTGGTTGTTTTTAGTGAACGATGCTTAGGACGCATTCCACTGATACAACAGTATGCTTGTATGCTCGCTTCGGAGGCTTAAGCGTTTGTCTGTAGCAGGGGAATGGATAAAGCGTCATCCGTTTAGGAAAACAAGTTAAAAAAAGGTTTGAAAGTTGAAAAAAGAGTTGACTGCACAAGGGCAGAAAAAACAGTTGAGTGGGTTGAGTGTCTTTTAGGAATTTTCAAGATTGTTTAGTGAATGAGGATAAGTTACAGACACAAGCAGTGCAGCAGGGACTGAACTATCCAGAGAAGTAGGTCACTCACCGTACATCCCCTTTTCATTCAAATAAATTAATTAAACTTTATTAATTAAAGTAAGATGAATCAGAGACAAGCCGTCCGGCAGACACCTCCTCATTCTCTTTAATTAACAAAGTTCCGGTTTAAACGGGATGAGAATAATTCACAGACACAAGCTGTACGTCAGGGACTGGATTTATTCTCATTCATCTTGTAACAGAAAAGAGTTTCACATTTTCAGATCAGAACCAAAAAGAAAAGAAAAAGAAAGGTAGAAGAGAGATATGCATATATGAATGCACATGAACGATAAGATAACAATGATGATATTGAACAGTTAAATGCACAAAATAAAATATGCATAGATAATAATCAAATTCAAATAAGTGGGTGCGAAGTGAAAGAATGAACATCTCATAATAGTGAAATATGAACTTCATTAATTAAAACGAATTAAGTCGGAGACAAGCCGTGCGGCAGACACTTCCTTAATCCTTTTAATTAACAAGTTTTCCTTTGACTGGTCCGAGCATAACTCACAGACGCAAGTCGTACGGCAGGGACTCGTTTATGCTCATTCCAGTCAAAGCTTTTTACAATATTCAAATTCAGACAGATCACAAAAGCATATCACAGATATTGGTATAATATAAATGTCAACGCACAAATAAACAAATAAATAGCGCGTACATATACAGATAAGCCAAGATGATTAAGTGAACATCAGATAAAAGATTTTAATTAAACTCTATTAATTAAAATAAAATTGAGTCGGAGACAAGCCGTACGTCAGACACTTTCTCATTTTATTTTAATTAACGAGTTTTCAACGTTTGAGATAAAAAAATAACTCTCAGACGCAAGCCGTACAGCAGGGACTGGTTTAATTTTCATCTCATTTTTATAAAGAGTTTTTTAGATAAATAAAACAAATAAACAAAAAGGACCCCCACCACTGAGCCAATCATATGGTGACACGTGGCAGGGTGAGTCTCCTTCTTCCTTACAACAACATTCACAAGAAGGAAGCCATTAAAACAAGAAAGAATCTCGGTTAACAACACAACTTCCAAACGATCACCGAATCATGCAAATGAGTAGTCGAATTGATAGTATTTTCCACGTAGATCACGAATATATCATTAGTTTTCACAATCGGTGTTCGTACAGGATGGAAAAGGCCACACAAGTTTGAACTCAAAATTTCAAAAATGATTTTCACATGGAAACAATTAAAAACAACAATCGAAACTAGTTTATAGATGTTCCAGAAGCATGAAATGATCGTTTTATACCTTCGATTGTGAGCGAAATGACCGATTCGGAGTTTTTGGTTTTTCCGTGACTTTGGAGCTCCGATGCGCTGCTTTCCGTTCGTTTTTTGATCAATCAGAGCTTGGATTTGAGTTCAGGAGGGTCCAAACTATAAGAAATGAGTATTTGATTGTTGATTTTGGGTGGTTTTAGAGTAGTTGAATTTTCCGGCGAGGGGTGGCTCGGATCCGGCGGTTTCCGGCGTGTTTGGCGGCGTTTTTGGTGAAATTAATGATGAATTATTGATGAGAAGATGATTAGGAAGCTAATGGTGTTTTCGGATTTTGATTTGGATGAGTTTTGAAAAATGGGTGGTGGTTTTCCGGCGACCGGAGGTGATTTTCCGGCGGTGGTCGTCGGAAAAGTGTTGGTGGAGGAAGGAGGAAGGATTTTCTGATTTTTTTGGGAATTGTGTAGAGAATGATTGGTAATGATTGAGTGATGTGAGGTTTGTATTTATAGTGGTAGGATTAGGTGAGTGGTATTTGTGTAATAAAATGATTATGAGGTGGAGATGATGAGGTGTCGCAATGTGATTGGTCAAAAGCAAAGAATTTTTATAAAATGATAAAAAAGTCAAAATCAATAATAAAAAATGAATAAAAAATATAAAAATGAAATATAAACTTAAATAAAGAGATAAAAACTATTTTTGATTATTTTTGATATTTTTCGCGTAAAAAGATAAATTGCGACAAATTAAAAGAAATAAAGAAAAATGAATAAATTGTAAAACAAAATTATCGAAAAAACTATTTTTTTGGTATTTCTCATGAAAATAAGAAATAATTTTTTAAATAAAATATTTATTTTGAAAAGCTCAAAATTAGGGTATTACAGTAACCTCTTATATGTTGTTGTGCTTTTTTTATATACATACTTTAAGAATGGAGGGAGAAGTTGTATAGAAGAAAAGAAGAAAGAGATTAATGTCATTTTAAGTCTCACCTTTTAAAGATTAATATAAACACATTAAACCATTCCTCTTTGTAAGGTGAACGATTGAATTCTTGCAATGTTTATAACAATCGTCAAAATTTGAGACGGAGAATGATAAAAGTCTCTTAAAAGTAAAAAAGATAGTAAGACAAAAGTTAAAAGAATTTTTCTTAAAGTGAACAAAAGGAAAGAAATGTATAGATTTTTTGTAAAAAGAATTTTTTTAGAATAAATGTAATTGTTGTATTGTAAGGAAAATGTTGTTGAGAGAAAGAAAGTGTAAGAAAATATAAATATTGTTATGTAAAAAGAAAAGAAGTATAGTGAAATAGTATAGTGACGTTGCGACTAAGATGGACCTACGATTGTTTTTTGTCTTTAAAATAAATCGCGTTCTTGGGTTGAAAGAAGTTTTTTTGTCGCAAGAGACCTCGTAATCAATTGAAATTTAATTACGAGTCCTCTCGCTTGGAAATGAAATTTGACTTTGTGTGTGTTGTGTAAACTAGAAAGCAATAAAAAGCGATAAATAAAGTCCTACGCTACTACAACCCAATTGAATAATTAATATTTACAACCATATCGAATTGAGCAAATAAATAATAAATGACATAAATAAATAAATGCGATGCATAAAGCTATAAATAAAGTAAAATGCAAGTGCGAAAAATAAATATGAGAATGAAATGCACCTAAAAGACATGGTAAGAAGAAAGTAGCATTTTTTATAAGTGTGAGATGTGTGTGAAAATGAGACGGAGGTAAAAAGAAAGGGTTATTTTGCACTTAGTCACAACAAAGCAAGCACAAGCACACAAACCACTCATGAAAGGTCAAGCAATAACATTATCAGGAAGCAAAAAAAAAAAATCATGTAACATGTAAGATTAGCATTGAAATTCCTGGCACTCAGTAGTAGATTGCTTTAGTAATTGCTACAGCGTCTACTCGCAACACAGATACTAATAAAAACAATAAAGGACAGAATGTAAATAACACAAGAGTTTGTTGACCCAGTTCGGCGCAAACTTGCCCTAATCTAGGGGATACCAATCCAGGAGGAATCCACTACTATAGCCCTAGCAACTACCTTGTGCAACTCAACCTAGGAACTCCTAGGTCAAAGACGCCCCGCCTTACTCCCCTACTTACAACACAGACACACTGTGTTGTTCTTAATCAACAAACTTATAATGGTGAGAACACACTCAAACAAACTGATCAACTCTGTGCTTAAAAGCTTAAGAGTAATCACTCAATAAATACAACAGCCTATGTCTTTAGCATGTATCAATTTAGGATACAAGAAAAGACTCACACAGTTCACTAGGAAAAGATAAACAACACACGCTTTAGTGAACACAACAAATTCCCACACAAACCTAACTAGGTTTTACACTTGTATTTATAGAGTCTTCATGTTGGGCTTTACTTGTTCCTTAAGAAAAGGAGTCTTCAGAAATATATCCAATAAATCTTCAGCGCCAAACAAAAAATTCATAAAATATATAAAATATATTTTAGAATTAAATCTTCACACACAAGGTTACTTGTGACACAAGGTACGCGTGCTGTGCCAGCTACGCCCTAACAAAAATATATTTTCCAGCAAAAATATAATTTCTGAAACAAATCTTCTTAAAAGATATCTTCTGGAAATAACAAAACAAAAACGCGCATATGTCTAGAACCTTCCAGTCCACATACTCAGATGCTACAGCATTTTCTAGAGCATGTGACAAAATGGGTTTTTGCAAAATTATAGCCAACACAAAAACGCCAACAATCTCCCCCTTTGGCAAATTTTGGCTAAAACACTTTTTGATCAGCATGCATAAAAATAATTCTTCAAATCAACTTCAAGACATAACTTCAGAAGAAATAAAGAACATTACTTGAATGCAATAAGCTAACCATATATCAGAGGCATGCAGCGGATATGAAATTCAATTAGCCTCAAAGAGTATGATCAGAGAGACTTACTCTCAAGTGGATTCCATATAAAAAATCAGTAGATAAAAATGAAAATTCAGCAGTTTCCTTAGAGTCTTCCGCCACCAAATCATCACCCAATCAACTAATTTTAAGGATTAGGAAAAATAAATTCCTCCCCCTCAATTCATGCAACCAGGATTAGGAAAAATAAATTCCTCCCCCTCAATGCATATAAAGAATAAACCTCCACTTCAATGGAAAAAATAAATTTCCACACATACATACTACACTCCCCCTGTCTTCATGCATAGCTAAGTAAAATATATCATAGAGAATAGTAGCTAGCAATAATCTTCAGTAGTGCATCAACACTATTAATACTCCCCCTTTTTAGCCAAATAATTTGACAAAAGGAAAAGAAAATCATACTGTAACATCAAATAAGTAAAGAATTGTACTTATTACAGACCAAATGGCACACACAGGTGCATAGAATCCAGGAGTTCACCCTTAACACAAAACAGAAGAAGAAAGAAAATTATTAAAAATCAGCACTTTCTTCAGAATCCTCCACCACCAGACCTTCATCATGAGCAACCAGCTCTTCAGCTTCCAAGGTCTGAATCACACGATCAACCAAAAATTTCTTCTCATCCAGTGCCTTGCTCACAGTCTTCAAATCAGCAATCATTTGCTGTCTACTAAGCATAGCAGATTTGCCTTTGGTAGATGCTAGAGCAATATCTGCAGCATGTGATTTTTCCAAAAACCTGGAGTCTAAAGTGATATCTGACTCTCTTTTAACAGGCTCATCAGTAGAGAAACAGAGCTCAGGATATTGTTGCAAGATTATATCACAGATCAGGGTTGGAAAAGCAATAGGCACCTTAGTAGCATTGGTTTTTCTATGTGCTATAGTTTGGTAAAAAATGAATTCACCATAATTAAAAGCAGATTTTGTACCTATAGCATAGATAAACTTACTCAACACTCTGGAGACATCATTAGAATGGGTAGTAGGCACCCAGTTTGCAGCTGCAATCTTGTTCAGAATAGCATACTTTGTAGAAAGCTTGGCAGCAGACAAATTATTCTTCATTGGCCACTCCTTGACCAGATCACCAGTAAGGGTCTTGCATATCTGATTCTGAGTTACCTCCAACTCAGCCACATCTTCATTACTCCTGCCTAGGTATTGATTGATTATAGCAGGTGAAAAGTTAACACATTTGCCACGCACAAAGACCTGTCTGAATTCAGCACTCATAGGATCATCACAGTCAGTTCCTATGTTGACAATGAACTCTCTAATCATCTTGCTGTAGCATTTTCCCAAGCTTTTGACAGTCTTTATCAAACCAGCTGCTTCAATAACCTCCATCAGCTCTTGGAGATTCAACAAGTCATGATGTAGGTTTCTTTCAACAGCAATTCTCCTTTCACAAATAAACTTCCACCTGGAAGCACCTTCCTCATGGTGAAAGGACACATTGTCAAGAGGTACAGATGGTATACTCTTAGCTCTCTTTCTTCCTGTATCAACTGGCTTGTCAGATGTGCCAGCATCCTCTACAGCATCCTCTTCAGCCACAAAATCCCCATCATCAGAGTGCAATTGTTTCCTCTTCAGGGTCTTCTTCTTAGTCTGAGCAGTCACAGTAACTTTGCTTTTTGACCTGCCAGGACCATACTTCACCGGTTTCAAGCCATCAGAATTCTTGGCTTTCTTTGTTGACTTTGGTGGTGGTGTTACATCTCTTCTAGCTCTACTCCTTAACCTCTCAGCAATGCTAGGTCCAGGAGCCTTCTTCACCATTTTGTCCAAAGTTGACAAAATCTCAACATCAGGCTCTTTGTCTTGTGAACCTGTTTGTAGATCAGAGAGGGTATGATCCTCTGTTTCCTGTTCAGCAGTCTTCATGCTCTCATCATTTTGAGAGACTTCAACAGTATCACCAGACACATTCTCATCTGCATTATTTGCAGTGTCTGGAACATCAGATGCTCTAGCATCAGTTGCAGCATCTTCATTATCAGGAAGGTTAGTACCTTCATGATCTTCAGCCTTTTCAGAGGCAATAGCAGTTGAGACATCTTCCTGAGTTGTCTCCAACATAACATTCTCTGTGGTCTTAGCAGTAGCACCATCATCAACATCAATATCAGCAGAATCATTTAATCCTAGGGTTTTAGACTCTTGAACTACCCTACTAGAAGATTCAACATTCTCTTCATCTAAATCATCAACATACAGTTCTTGCATTGTATGTACCTTTTTAGATCTAGATTTAGACTTTACTTTCCTCTTCCTTTCTTTCGATTTCACAGATGCAGAGGGAGGATCACTTACCAGATTCTTCTTCTTCTTTGACTTGCTTTTCTTTGATTTTGCGCTAGTGTCGGGAGCGACAGTAGATATAGGTATTGCGTCAACAATCAAAGTGGCAGGATCAACCGGTGGTGTTGATTTTGGAGAGGAGTCTTGGATCGGTGATGAGATTGTAGTAGACATGATCGATTTTGAGAAGATAGCGATGAGAGATACGGGAAGTCTGAGAGTTGTGGATTGGCAGATGAAAAATAATGATGCAGAAAATAGAGTGATCGTTTGAGTTTTTGAGATGTGAAGCAATGATCACCGCAAAAGAAGTAAATTAGAAAAGAAAACCGTTCCTTGATATGCGTGCACCCTAACTTGATAGGAGGGAGAAACAGTTGCACGCCTTTTCAAATGTAACTGCTATTGGCTTTCTAATAGGCAAATTCCCAATTTGCCCCTCAACTTCTCAAACTGTATAGCATCCAATGCTTTTGTGAAAATATCAGCAAGTTGTTCATTTGTTGCTACATGCTCAAGTGTGACAATCTTTTCTTCAACAAGATCTCTAATAAAATGGTGCCTTATATCAATATGCTTAGTCCTACTATGTTGAATAGGATTTTTAGGAATGTTTATGGCACTCAAGTTGTCACAGTATAATGTCATAGCATTTTGTACCACATTGTACTCCTTCAACATTTGCTTCATCCACACTAGCTGAGAACAACTACTACCAGCTGCAATATATTCTGCCTCTGCAGTTGATAGAGACACACAATTTTGTTTCTTACTAAACCAAGATATGAGATTATTTCCAAGGAAGAAACATGCTCCTGAAGTGCTTTTCCTATCATCCGCACTTCCTGCCCAATCAGCATCACAATACCCTATTAACATAGAGTTATCACTATGACAATACAAGATTCCATAGTCACAAGTCCCATTCACATATTTTAAGATTCTTTTGACTTGTGTGAGGTGACTCATTTTAGGCTCAGCTTGATATCTTGCACATACTCCTACAGCAAAAGTAATATCAGGTCTACTTGCTGTGAGATACAATAAGCTTCCAATCATAGTCCTGTAAAGGCTTTGATCAACACTGATCCCATTATCATCTTTGGTAAGCTTCAAATGTGTTGCTGCTGGTGTTCTTTTGATACTAGCACTCTCCATACCAAACTTTTTCACAATATTTCTTGCATACTTACTTTGAGACACAAATATAGTATCCTCCATTTGTTTGACTTGGAGGCCAAGAAAGAAAGTTAGTTCACCAACTAGACTCATCTCAAATTCTGACTGCATATGCTGCACAAATTGCTGGACCATCTGATCAGACATTCCACCAAAAATTATATCATCCACATAGACTTGTGCAATCATCACTTTATCTTTTTCTTCTCTCACAAACAGAGTCTTGTCATTACCACCTTTTCTGTATCCATGAGTAACCAGAAATTCAGTCAACCTTTCATACCAAGCCCTAGGAGCTTGCTTTAGGCCATACAAAGCCTTCTTCAATCTGTAGACATGATCTGGAAAACTAGGATCAATAAAACCCTTGGGCTGTTCAACATAGACTTCTTCATTCAAATACCCATTGAGAAAGGCACTTTTCACATCCATTTGAAATAGCTTGAACTTCAGAATACATGCAATTCCTAAGAGAAGTCTTATGGATTCAAGACGTGCTACTGGAGCAAATGTCTCATCAAAGTCTATACCTTCAATCTGAGCATAGCCTTGAGCTACCAGTCTAGCCTTGTTTCTAGTTATGTTCCCACTCTCATCAGATTTATTCTTGAACACCCATTTAGTACCAATGACATTCACACCTTTAGGTCTAGGCACAAGATCCCATACCTCATTCCTCTTGAATTGTTCAAGTTCTTCCTGCATGGCATTGATCCAGAATTCATCAGTAAGAGCTTCTTTGACATTCTTGGGTTCAATCTTTGACACAAAGCATGAATTAGACACAGCATCTCTTGTTCTTCTTGTAACAATGCCTTGATTGAGATCACCAATGATAAGCTCTTTTGGATGATTCTTCTGAACTCGTGTAGATGGACCTTTGTTGGGTTCAGTACTACTAGATCCAGAGTCAATATCTTCCTTTTCAGCTTCAAATACCTCTTCCTGCTGATCAGATGCTATAGGTATTGCTGGAGCATCAGATCTCTTCTCTTCACTGGAGTCATCTACAACAACATTAAAGGATTCCATCATGACTTTAGTTCTGGAGTTGAACACTCTATAAGCTCTGCTGTTGGTAGAGTATCCTAAGAATATGCCTTCATCACTCTTGGAGTCTAATTTCCTTCGTTGTTCCCTATCCGCAAGAATATAACATTTGCTTCCAAAGACATGGAAGTATTTGACAGTTGGTTTCTTATTCTTCCACAGCTCATATAGGGTAACTTTAGTGCCAGTTCTCAGAGTGACTCTATTGTGAATATAGCAAGCAGTATTCATAGCTTCAGTCCAAAAATGATATGGGAGATTTTTGGCATGTAACATAACTCTAGCTGACTCTTGCAAAGTTCTATTCTTTCTCTCAACCACACCGTTTTGTTGTGGTGTAATTGGTGAAGAGAATTCATGTGCTATCCCTTCAGCTGTACAGAACTCAGAGAACTTGGAATTCTCAAACTCCTTGCCATGATCACTTCTTATCTTCAAGACCGTACTATCTTTTTCTCTTTGTATTTGAACACATAACTCCTTGAAGACATCAAAAGTATCAGATTTCTCTCTAATGAATTTGATCCAAGTGTACCTTGAGAAGTCATCTACCATTACAAATGCATATCTTTTGCCACCTAAGCTTTCAACTTGCATAGGACCCATCAAATCCATGTGTAACAACTCAAGAATTATGGAAGTTGTTAGATGCTGTAGCTGATGATGAGGCTTCTTGGTTTGTTTCCCAATCTGACATTCACCACATATGTTTCCTTCAATAATTTTGAGCTTGGGTAAACCTCTGATTGCTTCTTCAGCTATGGCATTCTTAATACTCCTTAGGTTCAGATGACCTAACTTTTGGTGCCATAATGTTACTTCATCTTCCTTAGTAAGCAAGCAAGTTGACAAGCCTACTTCCTCTTGTGGTTCCCATAAGTAACAATTATCCTTTGATCGCACACCCTTCATTATGACTTCTCCTTCTTGATTAGTGACTAGGCACTCAGCTTTTGTAAAGTTAACCAACAATCCTTGATCACATAGCTGACTAATACTGATTAGATTAGCCTTCAAACCTTTCACAAACAAAACTTTTGTAAGTTTAGGTAGACCCTTTCTTTCCAAGTTTCCTATCCCCTTGATTTCTCCCTTAGATCCATCACCAAAAGTTACAAAGCTTGTTGAATAGGACTTGATATCAACCAGAAAATTCTCAATTCCAGTCATGTGTCTGGAGCAGCCACTGTCAAAATACCAATCCTCCCTAGATGTTGCTTTTAAAGATGTGTGAGCAATGAGTGAAACAAGCTTCTTTCTAGGTTTAGGTTTCCATTCTTTCTTGACATTCTTCTTGGATTTTGCTTGCTGCATCTTACTGGGGGGTCCATGGAGTATGAAACAATAAGGTTTTATGTGACCCCTTTTCCCACAGTAGTGACATATCCAAGGTTGAGATTTTTCTTTCACTCCCTGATGCTGCACAGATTGCTGAGGCAACTGACTCGGCCTTGCTGAGAATGTTTCTTTGAGAGGTGGATACATAGTCTTCTGAATATTCTTCTTCTTTTTGTTGAACTTTTCATAGTCGAATCCAACTCCTTTTGGCCTACCTGAGATTTGTTGATTCAGAATGTCATCTAATTTCTCAGTACCATTAGTCATCATAGAAACATACTTCCTTTGCTCTCTGATTTGTGAATTCAGCACAGTCACATCTTGTTGGAGATCATAAATAGCTGATAAGTATTTTTCTTTTTCACCCTGGAGCTGGGATATAGTCTCCTTTTGTTGCTCACTGATTCTGAACTCTTCAGCACTTTTGATACATAACTCATTATAGGCAGCTGCTAGTGCATCATAAGTTAGGTATCCATCTTCATCGGATAGACATATTCCTGTTAGTGCAGTGATGTTCTTTGTAGACTCAGTTTCACTTTCTTCCTCAGATGCGTCTTCATCTGACCAAGTTGCACTCATACCTTTCTTCTGCCTCTTTAGATATGTTGCACATTCAGGTCTAATGTGGCCATAACCTTCACACTCATGACACTGGACCCTTTTTCCTTGAGCCGGTCTATCATCAGTCTTTGGCCTCCTTTGAGAATTTGTGTTTCTGTTAGAGTCATATGATTTACCCTGAGTAGATGTTCTAGCATTTCCTCCATCATTGTTTGATGAGGGTCTTCTATCCATGGATCTGAGCACTTTGTCAAGTTGTCTTCCAAGCTGCACCATAGCATTTGATAAGCTTTCATCAGTATCTAAAGTACTCTCTACGCCATCTTCGTCAGTGTTTGAAACAAAGGCAATACTTTTACTTTTCTTGTTTGACCTCTCATTGATTTTCAACTCGAATGTTTGAAGAGACCCAATCAACTCATCAAGTTTTATATTACCAATATCTTGTGCCTCCTCTATTGCACATACTTTCATATCAAACCTTTTGGGTAGAGATCTCAGAATCTTGCCTACTAGCTTCTCATCAGACATCTTTTCTCCCAAAGATTCAAAGGAGTTAGCATATTCTAGCACATTCATATGAAAATCATGAACACTCTCCTCTTCCTTCATCTTGAGATTCTCAAACTGAGTTGTTAAAATTTGAAGCTTTGATTTTTTTACCTTCTGAGTACCTTCATGAGTAGTTTTCAAAATATTCCAAACATCTTTGGCAACAGTACATTGTTTAATTAGTCTAAACATGTTTGCATCTACTCCATTAAATAAAGCATTTAAAGCTTTAGAGTTTCCAATTGCTGCAGTGTCTTCAGCCTGAGACCATTCTTCTTCAGGTTTAAGCTCTTCAGTATCAACATTATTAGCATCTTTTACTTTAGGATGATCCCAACCTTTAAGCACAGCCTTCCAAGCTCTGCCATCTAGTGATTTCAAGAAAGCCGTCATACGAGACTTCCAAATATCATAGTTAGAGCCATTCAGCAGAGGTGGTCTAATCATCATTCCTCCTTCCATTAAGCCAGAAATAGTTTCCCTGATCTCACCCTTTTAAAACCAGAACAGGTAGAGTGACCTGCTCTGATACCAATTGAAATTCCTGGCACTCAGTAGTAGATTGCTTTAGCAATTGCTACAGCGTCTACTCGCAACACAGATACTAATAAAAACAATAAAGGACAGAATGTAAATAACACAAGAGTTTGTTGACCCAGTTCGGCGCAAACTTGCCCTAATCTAGGGGATACCAATCCAGGAGGAATCCACTACTATAGCCCTAGTTCAAAGATCAACGTAAACGACCCGTTTACTTCTTCTCGCCTAGCAACTACCTTGTGCAACTCAACCTAGGAACTCCTAGGTCAAAGGCGCCCCGCCTTACTCCCCTACTTACAACACAGACACACTGTGTTGTTCTTAATCAACAAACTTATAATGGTGAGAACACACTCAAACAAACTGATCAACTCTGTGCTTAAAAGCTTAAGAGTAATCACTCAATAAATACAACAGCCTATGTCTTTAGCATGTATCAATTCAGGATACAAGAAAAGACTCACACAGTTCACTAGGAAAAGATAAACAACACACGCTTTAGTGAACACAACAAATTCCCACACAAACCTAACTAGGTTTTACACTTGTATTTATAGAGTCTTCATGTTGGGCTTTACTTGTTCCTTAAGAAAAGGAGTCTTCAGAAATATATCCAATAAATCTTCAGCGCCAAACAAAAAATTCATAAAATATATAAAATATATTTTAGAATTAAATCTTCACACACAAGGTTACTTGTGACACAAGGTACGCGTGCTGTGCCAGCTACGCCCTAACAAAAATATATTTTCCAGCAAAAATATAATTTCTGAAACAAATCTTCTTAAAAGATATCTTCTGGAAATAACAAAACAAAAACGCGCATATGTCTAGAACCTTCCAGTCCACATACTCAGATGCTACAGCATTTTCTAGAGCATGTGACAAAATGGGTTTTTGCAAAATTATAGCCAACACAAAAACGCCAACAAGCATGAATGTGTACTTATCATTTTTAGTGTCATAGTCAAGCATAAGGGCATAAATATTTTAAGTCAAGAACATATATATATAAAAAACAAAAACCATCATTCAAGAGCTCTTATAGTCATACTAATCATGTTATGTCAAGAAGCAACACAAGCTTAATCAAGAAGAAACAAGAAAAGAAAAGAAACAAATACCAAAGTATGAATGCATGAATTTAGGCCAAAATGGTCCTTAACTTTTATTGTAAGTGTTAGAGCTCAATGATCTAAAACGTAAGATATTGTCTCTAACGTGCATTTTTGAATGATGCAATGTCCTAACCTAAATGCATGTATGCATGTAAAAATGTGACATGTTATGTGAAATTGTAGTGTAGCATGTGAATTGTAGTGTAATGTGATGTAGAAAATTGTGTCAAATGTCATGTAAAAATGCAAAAGTGTAGATTATGATGCAATGTAATGTAGAGATGTAGAAAAAATGTAACATATAATATGATGTAAAATGACATGAAAATGTAATGTAATGAGAACATGTATGATAGTTTTTTTTTTGAAAGAACATGTATGATAGTTACCAAATAAATGATAATAAAGTTCACATATGCATACTAAAAAATCTACTTATAATCAAACATCTAAAACCTAATAATTTAGACCTTAAATATATTAGTGAAAAAATTTGAGGTCAATAAGCTTAAATAAGGTATTGTCCCAAATAATTACTTATTGTAATAAGCTAGAAAAACAAAATAGAAAAAAAACTGTAGTAGTAAAAAAGGGGGGTGTATACCGAATAATAATAATAAATAAAAACAATCAGAAAAAAAACAGTCTGGGCCTTTAGCCCAGTTTCCATTCTCTCACAAAAATAAAAAAACGGAGTACATAGAAAAGAGGGGGAGGGGGGGGGGGGGCGAACAGTAGTCCAGGTCGGAACCAATCAGCGCGCGCCACGTGGCGCGCTGATCCCTTCTTCTTCACAGGCGCGAGTTGACTCAGTGAGTCACTCGGCAGCCATGTTCAAAACAGAGCAATTTTCAAACAACAACAACTCACTCAATATTTCATCAAATCGAACAAATGAGTAGTGCTTTTTATAGTGTTTTCCGTGTAGATCATGAAAATGCAATTATTTTTCACAATAGAGCAATATATTTTAAAAAACGAAGTCACAAAGTTCAAACCCTAAAAATGAAAAATGAGATTCATGCAAAACTAAGAGAAAGTGCTTAAAGGAAAACATAATACACTGTTTCATGAGTTCACAGCAACAAAAATCATGCAAAATAGATGTCTATGGAGTACTAAATGGTTACCTCAAGTTTGCTCAACAAGTGGTTCAGATTCCATGCTTTGTGGCTTGATTTATTTGCGTTTACATGTTGCTCCCTTCTACTGAGGTGTATTGTAAGCCCTTTGAACCAACGAACCCGAGCTTTGACCAAGATTTGATGAGATGAAAATTTCACAAAATAAAAACCTCAAAAATGTGGTTTCGGATTTGATGTGTTTGTTGGTGTTTTGAGGTTGTGTTGTGGTTGTTTTGTGTTTCTGGAAGTAGTATGAGGCTTGTGGAGTGAATAGAAATTGATTTGATGAAGGTTTGAATGGATTTTGGTTGAGGTTTTTGTTGAATCCGAAAATGAAATAAGAGGGTGAAATTGATGTTGTTTGTGATGTTTGGTGTTTCCGAAAGTGTTTTGGTAGTGATTTGCAATGGTTTTGGCTTCTGAACTTGATACAAAGCTACATGAGTGAATAGATTTGAAATTGATGAATGTTTGATGAGTTTGTGAATTTTATGAAAAAATGGAGAAATGAGGGGGATATGTGTGTTTCTTCTTGTTCTATATTTTTGCTAGATCCGCCTCCCTTGCTTGCTGTTCTGATATCTTGTTATATGGTTAGAGATTAGGTTTAGAATGGCCAAAGAAGAAAAGAAATCTTGAGCTTTGTTGATCACATGGTTTGTTAGAAGAAAAGAGTCAAAAATGAGAAAAGAAACAAATATGTCATTGTTCTTGTATGCTAAATTTTGCAGAAAAATGTGTTGTGACATCGGATCCCTCTTTTCAAATTTTCAGTTTTTTTTTTAATAATAATAATAATAATAATAATAATAATAATAATAATAATAATAATAATAATAATAATGATAAAAAAGAGATGATGAGATGAGTAGTAAAATAATGAGTAATAATGTAGATAGTAAATAGGGTAATGGTAAAAAGAAAATGGTAGTAAAATGGTAATAAAAAAAACTATAACGATAATGAATGATAAAAAAGAAATAAAAGTGCAACGACTAAAATACGACGAACAACCTTTAAAGGAAAAAAAAACAAGCGTAAATATTACGGTGAAAAAAATGAATATATGCGATGATATATAAATATTTTTTAACATATTTTTTGGTATTTTAACATGAATGAAAAAAGGAAAATAGATTTGAGGTCCAAAATTTGGGTGCAACAATTTGTTCTTTCATTGTCATTGTTTAGAGTATTTAATTTAGATTTGGATGGTTTAATGCTCCATATTTTAATGATGAATATTCTTGTGCATCCTATCAACTAATGATGAGGCTAGAAATGACATGTATAAGTCTCTCGCAAGAGGAGGAACGAATTATATGTTAATGATGAGGCTAGAAAAAAAATGTAAGAAATTGTTTGATTTTGTTTTACTGATTTTTGCTCAAGTTAAGTGATAAACCATAGGTTAGAAGATTTATAATATATTAGGGCATCGCTGTTTTGGTCAAGATAAGTGCTCAACCATAAGTTCTGTAGTTCTGCACTTATCTTCTCTGTTTTATTCACTAACACAGAAATATTCCTCATATCATAAAACATATCACATAACTTGATTAACACAATGATGAAAAGTTGGATTCTCTGTATTCTGTATTCTATCTAGATCATTGTGGTTAGACTCCAATTTTGATGAATAACACTCAATTTGCAGGAAGAGTTACAAAAAGAAATTCTTGTATCATCTGATAATGAGGCTTTTGTGACATTGTTTGGGAAAGAGCATAATGGTTATGTTCGAGGAATTAGACTTGGTCCAACACCATCTCAAATTTATGGTTCTAGTTCTCGTCCTTCAGTATCAACTTCTTCATTGATTGTTGATGCCAAAATAGCTAAGATGCAAAACGAAATTGATGTGTTAACTAAACTAAAGAAGTTGCTGAAGTTAATGTGCTAAAAGCTAAACTTGCTGAATTTGATACAATGAAGGAACAATTTGCTTATATTACGGCTAATATGCAAAACCATGTAAGACAATATTTTTATGTCTTACATATATATAATGTGAAGATAATGATACTGACTTGTTGTTATTGTTATAATATAGTTTTTTTAATCAGATTTTTTTTAAATTATTTCATGTTCAAAGTCACATGGTTTTAAAATGATTTTAATTTAAAAGGCATTTTTACGTATGATATATATATATATATATATATATATATATATATATATATATATATATATATATATACTATAATGCTTTTTTTTTATAATAATTTATATTGTGTTTTCAGGGGTATAACATAGGATTATCGTTTGAAGTACGGCGCTCTTCTGAGTCTAGTCATGATATGCTTGGGGTGATCAAGTGACACCACGTGATTCAACTTAAATATATAATTTTTGTTTAGGCGTGTTTAACTTTTGCTATTTGTTTTGGCTTTGATGTACTAGGCACATGTGTTGTGACATTTGTTTTGGTTTTTTGTTAGGTACTATTCAATTTAAACTTTGATCATATTATTTTACCATGTTTAATACCTTATTGAATCAAATAGATTGTATTATATGTTTATGGATGAATTAATCTAGTATTTTATGAATTAATTTTTTTATTCAGCATTAGAATGAATTAAAGAAAACAGGGAAAACAAATTAGGCCTAAAAAAAATATCATTCTAGAAATTAAAAAAAATATATATAAATGCTAATAACCTGTTTTACAGGCAATAATATGTAAATTGTTAACTTGTGCATGATGGGAAAGAATGCAGTTTTCCCATGTTAAATCCCACCATATAAATTAGGGGTGATGTTGGAATTATATAATTATTGTGCTTCATTCCATCCCATACACCCCAAATTGGGCGGGATAAAAAAATAGGTTAATGAGTGGTATTGGATGGAATGGGTTCCATCCCGCTCCATTCTATTCCATTCATATTTTATAAATCAAAATGGGTGATTTCGAGAAAGTTGTAGTAACAGCAGAAGTTTTCTGTTCACAAGGCATAGCGATAATCGATTAATGTTAAGTGTGGAAGTTAAAAATTTAGGGATGGAAACGTAATCAAAATTTTTACCCATGAGAAAAATGTTGGACCTTAGGCAACAAGGCCAGATACCACCCGAATGAAGCGAGACTTAGAACTGAAGTAATTTTCTACGAAGAGACGTTAGTACGAACGCATGTCAGGATGTGAGAGTGATCACATAAGTCGCTCATGAACTATAAGAATTGAAACTAATAAGCCATATAATTAGTATTTAGTAAATTTTAATTTTTTTATTTCTAATTATATCATCAAATTAATATTTTGTGTATCGCCCTCAAGTTATTATCTTTTTATGTTTAATTAATAATAATCAAAATATTATAATTAAAAACATGTTGACTTAATTTATTAAAAACATATTTGCCTCAATTTTTATAATCAATATTTGACTTAACTACAGAACAAAAAAATTATAATACTAAATATATTACTCAAAAAAAAAAATACTAAACATGTTGACTCAGTTTCTTTTTCTTTTTTTTTTTGACAAATATTGACTCAGTTTCTTAAAAACACGTTGATTCAAATTTTTAAGAACATATTGACCTCAATTATACACATTTTCATTTATCATTTTTTTCGTTTAAAGAGTCTAGAGGCGATGTTTTTTTTTTGACAAGAACAAAATTATTTCATTTCTAGTAAAATAAAGTTTGTAATACAGGTTGGACTATAATTAAAGATTGTGGAACTAGCATAAGACCTTGATGCTCTTGCAAGAGTGTGAGCTACAAGGTTTGCTTGTCTCCGAATAAAACTAACCTTAAAGTTTTGCGATGTTTACATACACTAAATGCGGAGAAAAAAAATCATACTGTGTCAAAGAGAATCATTAAACATTCTTGATATATTATCGTAAGAAAATATTTATTAATTTTTCAATATCGATATTGGGTACATGAAATTTTTTGTAATATACATCTCGACATTGATTTCATATTAAAATAAAACTAATGCAAGGATTCGAATATACGATTCCATTTAGGCATTGCGATTAACACATTGACAGTGTCCATCAGGAGCGCAATATCCAATTAAGTGTAACCGTTCACATTCTGCCTTGTGTTGTACCCCAATTTTGGACCTAAAATCCATCGTTCTCTTTTTTTTCGTTATAAAATGTCAAAAATATATCATCGCATCCATCGTATTTTTTATGTTCGTTTTAATCACTCTCTTTGTCGTCGTACTTTTATGTCCACTTATTTATCTTTTTTTTCTCTCATCCGTTATCATTATTATTTATATTATTATCATCGTTATTTCTTACTTTTTACCATTATTATCAAAAAAATCTAATAAAAGGGGAGAGAGTTTTTTTTTGTCCTCTACTTATTTATTTATCCTCTTTTCTACTCTTATTATTTTTATTATTATTATTCAAAAATGACAAAAAATAGTTTTCCTATTACTTTATCCCTTTCTTTTTTTTATATATATTCCCGGTCATATATGTATATATTAGTATTATTATTATTATTATAATTAATTAATATAATTTTCATTATTATTGTTCAAACAAAAAAAATAACAGTATCCTTTTCCTTGTTTGTCCTATTTTCCTTTTTTTTCTTTTTCTTTTTTGTTTTTTCGGTCAACAGAAAATAAACAGAATAGGAAAAAAAGCAGAGACAGGAAGTGAACACAGAAAAAACATCACAAGATGGCAAAAATCCAAAGGGGTTTGAACAAAAATTTTCTAAGGATCAAAGCACAAGACAATGACATTGTTGTCTCTTTCCGATGTCTTTTTCTCTTTTGATACATATTCCTCAACCAAAAACCTGGTTACACAAAAGTTGTTCTACCCTTTTGCTAATTCAGTTCATCAAAACCTAACTCTCCCACTACTTAACATAAGCTCTTTTTTACATAACAAAACAACATTGAACAACAGAAACGGCACAAACACAACAACACAAAATCACAGACCTAAAACCTCAAAACCTTCAACAATACAAAACCTCCAAACCTTCAAAAATCCTAAACTCTACAAAAAAAAAAACATAAGCACAGTACAAACCCAAAAACCTTAACAGAATCAATAAACCGAAAAAAATCAAAACAAAAAAATCATCAACAAACCCTAATTGATTCTTCACACACTGTGAAGAACCGATTTCGCTCACTGACCATCCATTTCGGGTTGTACCTTGCAAACAACAAGAAGAGAGAAAGGTTTAAAGGAGAGACCGAAACCAATTGAGGAAGCAGAGACGAAATCAAAGGAAAAGAAGTGGAAAAAGCACTTACTAGAAGATTCACTGCAAGGAAGGTGATTCTTCAAATCTTTTTTCTTCTCATTCTTTGGCATAAGCATATAGATCCGAGCATGATTATGTGATGTTTTGTTGCTGTTTATCGACGATTTGAACCTCTGTTGCATGATTATGTTCGATTTTGAACTAGGGTTTTCAATTTGGGAATTTCGGTTCCAGATCGAGGAGTCCGATCCGGACGATTCGTGGTTCGTTTGGTGTTTTTGACTGTAGATTCATGTTTAGAAAGGAATTTTAGAGGGGGTCTGTGTTAGAAATTTTCAGATTTGAACGAGTTTTTTTTGATTTTTGGGTTAGGGTTCTTGAAGCTTTCTTGTTGGAAAAATGGTGAGAAAGAACGAGAGACAGAGAAAGGGGAAGGAAAGAGGAAATGTTTTAACTAAATCAGGAAACAAACCCTAATAACCCTCCCCCCAATCAGTTACTTAGCGCGCCCCCAAAGGGCTTCTCGCGCCCCCCCCCCCCAACCGGGTCAACAGACTGGGTCATGGACCGGGTCTGGGCTGACCCATTTCGTTTTTTTGTTTATTTGTTCAGAAATTTGACTATGGGCCTATTATTGGCCCATTTCGTTTTCTTTTTTTTGTTTGGTACATATTGTTTTTTTTTGGTTTGTTTATTTATTTATTTATTTATTTTTCTTTTGTAATATGTGTGATTTAATTTCATGATCAATTTGCCATTGAATGTACATGGTTGAGACAATGATTTTTCACCTAAAAATTGTTGAGCTCAAATTAACGCCAATTTTCAAAGATCTTAAGTCCCAAAAAATGTATGACTTGGTTGTTTTATTTGAAAATGTTAGTTTATTTGTTATGACTTATTAGTTATTTAGAATACAAGGAAATATGAAAATAACAAAAATATTAGAAAAAATTTAAATATGCTATGTTTGAATTCTTTTTTTTGTGATGATTGATTATGTCTTTGTTAATTCCATTTTATGAAATATATAACATGCTTTATTTTAAAAAAATTTACATGCATACATGCATTTGAAACATGATTTTTTTTGCACTACATCACATTATGCATTTTTTTGTCACGTAACCCTTTTTTACAAAAAATTCTACATCATATCACATTTTTTTCATTATATTCACACTACACATTTCTTTTTACATTTCTACATTACATTGCATCAAAATTTACATTTTTGCATTTCACATGACATTGACACAAAATTTTGCATCACACTACAATTTCACTTTACATTTTTTTCTACATGCATACATGCATTGCATTTAGGTTAGGACATGCATCATTTTAAAAATGCATGTTAGAGACAATATTTTAATTTATAAAATCATTGAGCTCTAACATTAGCATTGATAGTTAAGGGCCTTCGGGCCTAAATTCATACTCTTCATAAAAATAAAAAAACATCTCTTTTGCTAAATAAAATTTCCGTTTCGCTTGTGTTTTAGTTAGATTTGTTTGTTACTATGGATGATTCTAAAAATTTCCATTATCATGTCTTTGCCTCCCATACCCTTTTTTACACACTTCACCTTTAAGTAGAATATAATATCTTGCTATGATTTCTCTTCTTAATTGTTTGTGTACATATTCATTGCCATATTTATTTTTCGCATTTGCATTTTATTTTATGCATTGCTATTTATTTATTTATTTATCTATTGCTTATTATTATTATTATTTATTTATTCTAATTCGATATGGTTGTAAATTAATTATTCAATTGGGTTGTAATAGCGTAGGATTTTATTTATTGCTTTTACTGCTTTCCTAGCTCACACATCACACACAACACCAAAAATTCATTTCCAAAGGAGAAGACTCGTAGTTAAATTTCAAATTAATTACGAGACCTTTTTGAAACGAAAAAACCTTTTCAAAACAAACGTGCGATCCTTTTAAAAAAAAACAAACGCAAGTTCACCTTAATCTCAACGTCACTATAATCATTTTAACATGCTTCTATCACAACTCCTATTTTATAGATAACACCTTTTCTTACAATTTTTTTTTTTGACAACAAGAACTTCTTTTCTTTACAACACACTTTTTTCAAACACACAAAAGAAACGAATACACTTTCGTTTTCAAACATTTAACTTCTTTTCTTTTTTACACAACAATATTTATACTTTTCTTACAATCTCTCTCTCTCAACAATTACACTTGTCAAAAAAAATCTTTTTTACAAAGAAAAACAGTTACACTTCTTTTCTTTTATTTACTTTATGAAATAAAATTTTCTTAACTTTTACCCACTTTCTTTTCTTTCTTCTATACAATTTCTCCCTCCATTCTTAAAGCATGTTTGAAAACAAAAAAGCACAAAAACATATAAGAGGTTACCATGGAGTACCATGGGCGCTTGAGGTGCTAATACCTTCCTTGAGCGCAACTAACCCCCGTACCTTAGAATCTCTCTCTTAAAAAGGTTTTCAATTTTTCCCCTCCTTTTGGAAATGAAAAATAAAACTGTAGTGGGGTATGTCTCAAAAATCCCGCAACACCTTGCATTTGTCAAGGTCACATCCATGAATTATAACATTTTTTTGCGCTGCAGAAACAGAAAATTTATGCTCAATAGTCGTTACCTCACCATTTGCACTGCACCTATAAAGAAACATATATAGTATAATTGAAAATTAAAAACCTTATGAATAAGATTAGAGACAACATTTGTAGTAAAATAAAAGAGAAAAGTATTTATGTACCATAACATCATTGAGAAAAGTGAAACAAAAGCCAGAAAAATGATCTTTTGATTTCTCATTTTATTTAACTATAAATTGATTGACACAATGTTGTATGATTCTAGAGAGATTGCATCTATATATACATATATTTGACAAAATATCCTCATAAAAATATTACATGTTACCATTAAAAAAATATATTTTTAATAAATTGAGTCAACTTTAGTCAAAAATAAATTAATTGAGTCAAAATATTTTTTCTATATAATAATTAGCTATTAGAATAATAAATATTTTATTTACATATGTATTAAATTAAAAAAAATAGTAATAACATTATTAAGATTTGTTTGATGGCCAAGATAAGAGACATGATGTAATAAATGTCGCATATTATGTCTTGGGTCAATATTTCATGGAACAACATACATGATATTACTAGTTAATTCTCGAACAAGGTTAGTGAAATTTAATAGAGATCCTTAAAAAACTAACAACAAAATCAAATTTGAAAGCTCAATGAGCCGCCTCACTTGGAAACTTTTTGACGCGTACCGATATCGAGGATTACTCCGCGAGTCTCTAGGCATAATAACGTTTCAGATCATAATACTTTGACCTTGAACAAAATGTGAGATGTAGAATCGGAGTAAAACATATTTACCCTTATTTGGGAACTCCATTCGGTAGAGATCTATGTAAGTCATAAGTGAAGTATGGCCGGTTAAGACCTTACATCAAACTCTTCCAAAAAAACTAGGTAAGTCGAAATAATTTCCCCAACGGATACCAAACGTTCATCTTAAACAAACACATTTTCAATGCCGTTAAGATTGGCTTAGCTATCCAATGGCATTCACAAGACGATGCCTTGAGCCTTTAGCTTTTACATCAAAGTTGTTGCGTCTAACTCTCTTATAATTGTAACCCTGTATTCTAAGTAAATCAAATAGAACAGTAAGTTCTAATTCTCTCGAAGATTGGTCGACCAATCCTCTTTATAAAACCTACTGCTATCGAGTAAGTCGGTAGAGTTTCAAACACAAAGTTTCTAAACTACCTTAGCCGATTTGAGTCTCCAATCCCTTAATTGATCTCATCAGAATAGTTTACTTCCCTAGAAATCATGTAAGCACATGTAAGAACCAAGAACCGTTCCTTCCAGGAATGTTGAGACGACTTTAAACCACAGGTTAACCTTGAGGCTGCCGATCGGTAAGTAAGAAACCAACAAGTAGAGGAGGATTAAATCAAAAGGGGTGATTTATAGAAAGTTGTAGTAACAACAGAAGATTTATGTTCACAAGGCATAGCGATAATCGATTAATGTTAAGTGTGGAAGTTAAAAATTTAGGGATGGAAACGTAATCAAAATTTTTACTCATGAGAAAAATGTTGGACCTTAGGCCACAAGGCCAGATACCACCCGAATGAAGCGAGACTTAGAACTGAAGTAATTTTCTACGAAGAGACGTTAGTACGAACGCGTGTCAGGATGTGAGAGTGATCACATAAGTCGCTCATGAACTGTAAGAATTGAAACTAATAAGCCATATAATTAGTATTTAGTAAATTTTAATTTTTTATTTCTAATTATATCATCAAATTAATATTTTGTGTATCGCCCTCAAGTTATTATCTTTTTATGTTTAATTAATAATAATCAAAATATTATAATTAAAAACATGTTGACTTAATTTATTAAAAACATATTTGCCTCAATTTTTATAATCAATATTTGACTTAACTACAGAACAAAAAAATTATAATACTAAATATATTACTCAAAAAAAAAATACTAAACATGTTGACTCAGTTTCTTTTTTTTTTTTTTTGACAAAAATTGACTCAGTTTCTTACAAACACGTTGATTCAAATTTTTAAGAACATATTGACCTCAATTATACACATTTTCATTTATCATTTTTTTCGTTTAAAGAGTCTAGAGGCGATTTTTTTTTTTTTGACAAGAACAAAATTATTTCATTTCTAGTAAAATAAAGTTTGTAATACAGGTTGGACTATAATTAAAGATTGTGGAACTAGCATAAGACCTTGATGCTCTTGCAAGAGTGTGAGCTACAAGGTTTGCTTGTCTCCGAATAAAACTAACCTTAAAGTTTTGCGATGTTTTCATACACTAAATGCGAAGAAAAAAAAATCATACTGTGTAAAAGAGAATGATTAAACATTCTTGATATATTATCGTAAGAAAATATTTATTAACTTTTCAAGATCGATATTGGGTACATGAAATTTTTTGTAATATATATCTCAAGATTGATTTCATATTAAAATAAAACTAATGCAAGGATTCGAATATACGATTCCATTTAGGCATTGCGATTAACACATTGACAGTGTCCATCAGGAGCGCAATATCCAATTAAGTGTAACCGTTCACATTCTGCCTTGCATTTGTCAAGGTCACATCCATGAATTATAACATTTTTTTGCGCCGCAGAAACAGAAAATTTATGCTCAATAGTCGTTACCTCACCATTTGCACTGCACCTATAAAGAAACATATATAGTATAATTGAAAATTAAAAACCTTATGAATAAGATTAGAGACAACATTTGTAGTAAAATAAAAGAGAAAAGTATTTATGTACCATAACATCATTGAGAAAAGTGAAACAAAAGCCAGAAAAATGATCTTTTGATTTCTCATTTTGTTTAACTATAAATTGATTGACACAATGTTGTATGATTCTAGAGAGATTGCATCTATATATACATATATTTGACAAAATATCCTCATAAAAATATTACATGTTACCATTAAAAAAAATATTTTTAATAAATTGAGTCAACTTTAGTCAAAAATAAATTAATTGAGTCAAAATATTTTTTCTATATAATAATTAGCTATTAGAATAATAAATATTTTATTTACATATGTATTAAATTAAAAAAAATAGTAATAATATTATTAAGATTTGTTTGATGGCCAAGATAAGAGACATGATGTAATAAATGTCGCATATTATGTCTTGGGTCAATATTTCATGGAACAACATACATGATATTACTAGTTAATTCTCGAACAAGGTTAGTGAAATTTAATAGAGATCCTTAAAAAACTAACAACAAAATCAAATTTGAAAGCTCAATGAGCCGCCTCACTTGGAAACTTTTTGACGCGTACCGATATCGAGGATTACTCCGCGAGTCTCTAGGCATAATAACGTTTCAGATCATAATACTTTGACCTTGAACAAAATGTGAGATGTAGAATCGGAGTAAAACATATTTACCCTTATTTGGGAACTCCATTCGGTAGAGATCTATGTAAGTCATAAGTGAAGTATGGCCGGTTAAGACCTTACATCAAACTCTTCCAAAAAAACTAGGTAAGTCGAAATAATTTTCCCAACGGATACCAAACGTTCATCTTAAACAAACACATTTTCAATGCCGTTAAGATTGGCTTAGCTATCCAATGGCATTCGCAAGACGATGCCTTGAGCCTTTAGCTTTTACATCAAAGTTGTTGCGTCTAACTATCTTATAATTGTAACCCTGTATTCTAAGTAAATCAAATAGAACAGTAAGTTCTAATTCTCTCGAAGATTGGTCGACCAATCCTCTTTATAAAACCTACTGCTATCGAGTAAGTCGGTAGAGTTTCAAACACAAAGTTTCTAAACTACCTTAGCCGATTTGAGTCTCCAATCCCTTAATTCATCTCATCAGAATAGTTTACTTCCCTAGAAATCATGTAAGCACATGTAAGAACCAAGAACCGTTCCTTCCAGGAATGTTGAGACGACTTTAAACCACAGGTTAACCCTGAGGCTGCCGATCGGTAAGTAAGAAACCAACAAGTAGAGGAGGATTAAATCAAAAGGGGTGATTTCGAGAAAGTTGTAGTAACAGCAGAAGATTTATGTTCACAAGGCATAGCGATAATCGATTAATGTTAAGTGTGGAAGTTAAAAATTTAGGGATGGAAACGTAATCAAAATTTTTACTCGTGAGAAAAATGTTGGACCTTAGGCAACAAGGCCAGATACCACCCGAATGAAGCGAGACTTAGAACTGAAGTAATTTTCTACGAAGAGACGTTAGTACGAACGCGTGTCAGGATGTGAGAGTGATCACATAAGTCGCTCATGAACTGTAAGAATTGAAACTAATAAGCCATATAATTAGTATTTAGTAAATTTTAATTTTTTATTTCTAATTATATCATCAAATTAATATTTTGTGTATCGCCCTCAAGTTATTATCTTTTTATGTTTAATTAATAATAATCAAAATATTATAATTAAAAACATGTTGACTTAATTTATTAAAAACATATTTGCCTCAATTTTTATAATCAATATTGGACTTAACTACAGAACAAAAAAATTATAATACTAAATATATTACTCAAAAAAAAAATACTAAACATGTTGACTCAGTTTTTTATATTTTTTTTTTGACAAATTTTGACTCAGTTCTTAAAAACATGTTGATTCAAATTTTTAAGAACATATTGACCTCAATTATACACATTTTTATTTATCATTTTTTTGGTTTAAAGAGTCTAGAGGCGATTTTTTTTTTTATTTTGACAAGAACAAAATTATTTCATTTCTAGTAAAATAAAGTTTGTAATACAGGTTGGACTATAATTAAAGATTGTGGAACTAGCATAAGACCTTGATGCTCTTGCAAGAGTGTGAGCTACAAGGTTTGCTTGTCTCCGAATAAAACTAACCTTAAAGTTTTGCGATGTTTACATACACTATATGCGAAGAAAAAAAAATCATACTGTGTAAAAGAGAATGATTAAACATTCTTGATATATTATCGTAAGAAAATATTTATTAATTTTTCAAGATCGATATTGGGTACATGAAATTTTTTGTAATATATATCTCAAGATTGATTTCATATTAAAATAAAACTAATGCAAGGATTCGAATATACGATTCCATTTAGGCATTGCGATTAACACATTGACAGTGTCCATCAGGAGCGCAATATCCAATTAAGTGTAACCGTTCACATTCTGCCTTGCATTTGTCAAGGTCACATCCATGAATTATAACATTTTTTTGCGCCGCAGAAACAGAAAATTTATGCTCAATAGTCGTTACCTCACCATTTGCACTGCACCTATAAAGAAACATATATAGTATAATTGAAAATTAAAAACCTTATGAATAAGATTAGAGACAACATTTGTAGTAAAATAAAAGAAAAAAGTATTTATGTACCATAACATCATTGAGAAAAGTGAAACAAAAGCCAGAAAAATGATCTTTTGATTTCTCATTTTGTTTAACTATAAATTGATTGACACAATGTTGTATGATTCTAGAGAGATTGCATCTATATATACATATATTTGACAAAATATCCTCATAAAAATATTACATGTTACCATTAAAAAAATATATTTTTAATAAATTGAGTCAACTTTAGTCAAAAATAAATTAATTGAGTCAAAATATTTTTTTCTATATAATAATTAGCTATTAGAATAATAAATATTTTATTTACATATGTATTAAATTAAAAAAAATAGTAATAACATTATTAAGATTTGTTTGATGGCCAAGATAAGAGACATGATGTAATAAATGTCGCATATTATGTCTTGGGTCAATATTTCATGGAACAACATACATGATATTAGTAATTTTCATGGAACAACATACATGAAGCGAGACTTAGAACTGAAGTAATTTTCTACGAAGAGACGTTAGTACGAACGCGTGTCAGGATGTGAGAGTGATCACATAAGTCGCTCATGAACTGTAAGAATTGAAACTAATAAGCCATATAATTAGTATTTAGTAAATTTTAATTTTTTATTTCTAATTATATCATCAAATTAATATTTTGTGTATCGCCCTCAAGTTATTATCTTTTTATGTTCAATTAATAATAATCAAAATATTATAATTAAAAACATGTTGACTTAATTTATTAAAAACATATTTGCCTAAATTTTTATAATCAATATTTGACTTAACTACAGAACAAAAAAATTATAATACTAAATATATTACTCAAAAAAAAAATACTAAACATGTTGACTCAGTTTCTTTTTCTTTTTTTTTTTTGACAAATATTGACTCAGTTTCTTAAAAACACATTGATTCAAATTTTTAAGAACATATTGACCTCAATTATACACATTTTTATTTATCATTTTTTTCGTTTAAAGAGTCTAGAGGCGATGTTTTTTTTTTTTGACAAGAACAAAATTATTTCTTTTCTAGTAAAATAAAGTTTGTAATACAGGTTGGACTATAATTAAAGATTGTGGAACTAGCATAAGACCTTGATGCTCTTGCAAGAGTGTGAGCTACAAGGTTTGCTTGTCTCCGAATAAAACTAACCTTAAAGTTTTGCGATGTTTACATACACTAAATGCGGAGAAAAAGAAATCATACTGTGTAAAAGAGAATCATTAAACATTCTTGATATATTATCGTAAGAAAATATTTATTAATTTTTCAAGATCGATATTGGGTACATGAAATTTTTTGTAATATATATCTCAAGATTGATTTCATATTAAAATAAAACTAATGCAAGGATTCGAATATACGATTCCATTTAGGCATTGCGATTAACACATTGACAGTGTCCATCAGGAGCGCAATATCCAATTAAGTGTAACCGTTCACATTCTGCCTTGCATTTGTCAAGGTCACATCCATGAATTATAACATTTTTTTGCGCCGCAGAAACAAAAAATTTATGCTCAATAGTCGTTACCTCACCATTTGCACTGCACCTATAAAGAAACATATATAGTATAATTGAAAATTAAAAACCTTATGAATAAGATTAGAGACAACATTTGTAGTAAAATAAAAGAGAAAAGTATTTATGTACCATAACATCATTGAGAAAAGTGAAACAAAAGCCAGAAAAATGATCTTTTGATTTCTCATTTTGTTTAACTATAAATTGATTGACACAATGTTGTATGATTCTAGAGAGATTGCATCTATATATACATATATTTGAGAAAATATCCTCATAAAAATATTACATATTACTATTAAAAAAATATATTTTTAATAAATTGAGTCAACTTTAGTCAAAAATAAATTAATTGAGTCAAAATATTTATTTTTCTATATATTAATTAGCTATAAGAATAATAAATATTTTATTAACATATGTATTAAATAAAAAAAATAGTAATAACATTATTAAGATTTGTTTGATGGCCAAGATAAGAGACATGATGTAATAAATGTTGCATATTATGTCTTGGGTCAATATTTCATGGAACAACATACATGATATTACTAGTTAATTCTCGAACAAGGTTATTGAAATTTCATAGAGATCCTTAAAAAACTAACAACAAAATCAAATTTGAAAGCTCAATGAGCCGCCTCACTTGAAAACTTTTTGACGCGTACCGATATCAAGGATTTTTCCGCGAGTCTCTAGGCATAATAACGTTTCAGATCATAATACTTTGACCTTGAACAAAATGTGAGATGTAGAATCGGAGTAAAACATATTTACCCTTATTTGGGAACTCCATTCGGTAGAGATCTATGTAATTCATAAGTAAAGTATGGCCGGTTAAGACCTTACATCAAACTCTTCCAAAAAACTAGGTAAGTCGAAATAATTTCACCAACGGATACCAGACGTTCATCATAAACGAACACGTTTTCAATGCCGTTAAGATTGGCGTACCTATTCAATGGCATTCGCAAGACGATGCCTTGAGCCTTTTGCTTTTACATTGTAGTTATTGCGTCTAACTATCTTATAATTGTAACCCAGTATTCTAAGTAAATCAAATAGAACAGTAAGTTCTAATTCTCTCGTAGATTGGTCGACCAATCCTCTTGATAAAACCTACTGCTATAGAGTAAGTCGGCACAATTTCAAACACAAAGTTTCTAAACTACCAGTTCTTGTAAGTACCTTAATTGATCCCATCATAATAGTTTACTTCCTTATAATTCTTGTAAGCACATGTTAGAACCAAGATCCGTTCTTTCTAGAAATGTTGAGACGACTTTAAACTATAAGATAGTGATAGAGATAGAGATGTAATGCATTTCTCGTAACCAATCTATCTTTACTTTGACGCTACTAACTTACAACTGTTGGCATGAACGACCCAAGGGCCAAACTTTTTGGCAACGACTTTAGGCCCCGAAAATTATTTTTTTTAATTGAGAAAAAAGAGCCAAAATAAATAATAAATTCAATAGTCTAGAGTATCATGGTCAAATAATAAAAAGACCCGAATGTACCAAAAATAAAAATAAAAAGACCCCAAATTAATAAGATTTTTTAGTAAGAGAAAAATGCCACCAACAATTTTTTTTTAAATATATCAAGATGTTTTTTGTTTTCTATTTTGTATTAAAAAATTAAGGTCACTAGAAATTAAAAATATACCATAATTTTGTCTTAACTTTGAACATTAATAAAATACTTTGACTACTCTAATATTGATGAATTAAACTTAATTTCAAAATTGAAAATTTTATGAGATCAAAAGAAAACGGAAATTTTGATTTATCAAGCACCTGTTTCATAACTTTAATTTGAACCCCTGATCTAATTATGAAAACCGAAATACCCACATTAACATTTATTTTTTTAGTCAAAAAAGAAAAAGATTTAATTATTATGTCATGCGAGTTTAACTAAATTTATTTTTAACAAATTAATATAAGTAGTTCATGTTTTGGCAAGGGCAGCCACATCTTTAGCTAATTCCAATATCTTTATTGATATACGGACATGTATTAGTCATTTGATTATGAATGAAATGCTATAAGCACCCTTTTATAAAAAAAAATAAAAACAAATTAATATAAGTAATATAAAAATAAATAAATAAATAAATAACAGAAACAGGCCCAAAATTGATTTAATCTATAATCGATTTTGGCACAAAATTGGTTGTAAATACCAAAAAAAAATCCTCTAAAAATCTCATTTTATTTATTTTTTTCAAACGAAAGAAACAAATAAAAAAGAAAACACACTGATTTCCTCCTTTCCCAGCCGCCTTATTTCATTCAGCTCCCATTTCACTCCCCGCCGTCGGACTCGCCGCACCTGCCGTTCTGCTCGCAATCGCCTGCACCACTAACACAGGTTGGCAGTTACTTCCATTATTCTCATACAAAAGCTTTTCTTATTTACTTTCATTAATTTCAACGCTCGTTAAGCTTTTGTTGCTGTATAACCATTTTTCTGTGTATTCCTTTTTTTCTGATACACGCATTGTGTCTGACACTGACACTCACACATACGATTACGTTGAATTTATCATTTTTTTTCAAACTTTTATCTATGTCGACGTGTCAATGTTCTTGTTCGGTGTCCGTGTCTGTGTCTATGTCCGTGCTTCATAACACTACAAACGAATTTTTAGTATTCATTATCAATGTTTTAATTTTAACTATTTTTTCTTGATATGTAATTGCATTCAATTAACTCATTTTCACATATGATTGTCACCGGTGTGTATCAACGTGTGTTAGAGTTGTGTTTAGTGTTTATGTATGTACTTCATAATGTATATGTTTGCTATTCTACTAGTAGCATTTTTGGAGCTCAAACAAAAATCAAATAAATGAGTTCAATTGTAATTGATACTACTATTTGATATGTATTACTTGAGGTTGAGGATTAGGGTTTGGTTGTGTGTTCATTGGTGATTTACTATGAAGCACGGACACAGACACCAACAGTCTGACACATTGACACGGATAAAAATTTAAAAAAACAATATAATTCAATGTAATCATAAATGTCGGTGTCATGTCATAGGTGATTTAGAAGGTTAACTCTTTTTTTCTCGACACATGTATATGTAATAACATTCAATTAACTCATTTTCATATATCATTGCTGCCGCTGTGTATGAGCGTGTGTCAGTGCCGTGTCCGTTGTTTATGTATGTTCTTCATAATAATGTGTATGTTTGCTATTCCACTCGTAGCATTTTTGGATTTCAAACATAAATCAAGTAAATGAGTTCAATGGTAATTGATGTCTAATTTTGATACTGCTATTTGATATATATATTTCTAGAGGATTAAGGTTTGGTTGTGTGTTCATTGCTGATTTGCTATGAAACACAGACGCGGACACCGGACACGAATAAAAAATTGAAAAAAATGATATAATTCAGTGTGATGTAAGTGTCGGTGTCGTGTCGGTGTCATACATGATGCGTGTCCGTCACTGGGACATCCCTAATCCGAGGAGTGTTTTTGATGCATAGGTGATTTGAGAAGGTTCCTCCTATGCTTTTAGTTTAACTCGTTATCCTTGCTTTTCTTGAAAATGTATTTGTAGCTATGAGATCATTTTTGCCTGTGTAAGTTGGGTTTTTGGTAGTTGAGCTAATCAAAATAGTGTCACCATTACAAATTTACAATGTCTTCAATTTGTAACTAATTTTAACTCATATATAGGAAAGTTCTATTTAGGGTTCGTTGACAATGGCCAGATGGGATGCCATCCTATCTCTTCCGGTACAAAATCCTCCCACACTGGAAATTTCTTCTGATGAACTAGTTTGGTCAAAAGTGGAAGGTTGGCATGATAAATTAGATAGAGTGGCTCTAATCCCATTTGCCCGAGTTGATGATTTTGTCAGGGGTGAATCTAATAATAAAGAATGTCCTACAAGATTTCATGTTGAAGCAAGGCGTCGACGCCCTCCATCAACGCCTTTCAAGCAAAAGGTTGATGGCATACTAGAGTATATTTTGTAAGTTGTAAATGTCTTTATTTATTTCACATTTTGTATCTCTTATTCGTTCATCTTATTTTTGTATTCCGCTCAAGTGTAGATTTTTATTCCATTTCCTTGTAGATATTGGTGTTCCTTTGGTCCAGATGATCATAGAAAAGGTGGAGTTGTACGACCAAGTCGTACTACATATGTTCGAAAGAAGAAAAATGCTGGTCGACCAAATACCAAGAGAGGTTGCACCTGTCGCTTCATTGTGAAACGCCTCATAGCTGAACCTTCGGTTGCCCTGATCATATATAACAATGATAAGCATGTGGATAAAAAAGGTGTGCCGTGCCACGGTCCACAGGATAAAAAGGCTGCTGGAACATGTGCTGAGTTTGCTCCATATATTTCAGAAGATCTCCGACTTCGGGTTTTATCTCTTTTATATGTCGGAGTGTCAGTGGAGACCATTATGGAGAGGCACAGTGAATCAGTTAAGAAACAGGGTGGTCCATCTAACCGCGATGACCTTTTGACTCACCGTTATGTTCGACGACAAGAGAGGGCAATCCGTCGTTCTACATATGAGCTAGATGCTGATGATTCTGTTAGTATCAACATGTGGGTTGAAAGCCACCAGAGTAATGTTTTCTTCTATGAAGATTTCTCTGATTCGGATCCATTTGTTCTTGGCATTCAAACTGAGTGGCAATTGCAACAAATGATTAGGTTTGGGAACCGTGGTTTAGTTGCATCTGATTCAAGATTTGGTACAAACAAATTAAAGGTCTGTCAGGGACTTTCTCACTTGAATTTTAGTAACTAAAATCATATAATTTTCTTTGATTTTTAAAAAAACTAACATCAAGCACACTGATTGATTATTTATGCAGTACCCTGTTCATAGTCTTCTAGTATTCAACTCAGAGAAGAAGGCCATTCCTGTGGCTTGGATAATAACACCAAAGTTTTCATGTTTGGATGCGCATCGATGGATGAGGGCTCTGTATAATAGAGTTCGCACAAAAGATCCTACTTGGAAGCTGGCTGGCTTCATAGTAGATGATCCACAATATGATGTCCTAGCAATCAGGTGGATTCAATATATCAATTAAGTTAGATAATTTCAATTAAGTTAGAAGTCCTACATTGGCTAGAGATATGGCATAAATTCTAATACCTGTTTATAAAATTTGAATCTTTTGCATATAGTTTTGAGCTAAAAGATGGTTGAAAAATCCTAAACTATACATTACTATGTCCAAAGAATGGGTGAATTGGATAAATAAATAGTATAGTTTTGACCTTGATCTTGTCACGAGATATTGTACTGCTTTGTTTTCTTCTATGACTATGCTGATGACTTGTTCAAAATTTAATATAACTATATATTTGACATTTGGAACTGAGACCTTGTGCTTTTCTATATCACTTAAAGGAATTCAATTTGTCGCAAATTACTGATTGACAAGTTTTTATATTCCATATATTTCTCAGGGATGTGTTTCAGTGCTCAGTATTATTAAGTTTCTGGCGGGTTCGACATTTATGGCATAAAAACATAATAAAGCGTTTGGAAACTGGTATGCAAATAAAGATATCAAGACGGCTTGGATCGATAATGGATAAAATTTCCCGCAGTCAGGGAACTATGTCACTCTTTGAAGATTTTATGGAGGACTTCATTGATGAATCCAATTTTATGGACTATTTCAAGGCCACTTGGTATCCTAGAATGGGTTAGTAACTTTCTATATATCGAAGTGCTACCCTTTTTCGTATAAAATTAACAAATAGTGGCACGTCCACAACCTGTTATTGTCGTGTTTGTTTTTATTGCCCTTTATGCCCTAGAAAGGAAGAAAATAGTAGCTTTCACTTCAAAATTAGTCTATACTCCAAAAATATGCTGGGGATTTGATTTTCAAATTTTAGCATGTGTTTATGAAAATTATTTTTCAATTTGAAATAATATTTAATATTGTTTTTCTATTGTAGACTTAAATTGACATAATCATCTCTAAATTGATATAGAATTATTAATAGTTTATACTTGTTACCTATTTGTGTTACTGTTGCCTTTACTTTGCATAACTTGTATAATAATATTTGCCGGATATTACCCGAGTGTTTGTCTGTTCATTCAATGTCATGAAGTTGTTATTGGAAGTTATGTACATTGGACTTATTTTTTCCCTTTGGTGCAGGAGCATGGATTGATGCACTTAGAACTCTTCCACTTTCTAGCCAGGAATCCTGTGCAGCAATCGAGTTTTACCACAACCAACTGAAGATTAGGTTGTTGAATGAGAAAGACGGATTAGGTTGTCAGCGCGCTGATTGGCTGGTTGACAAGCTAGCTACAAAAGTCCATTCTTATTTTTGGCTTGATGAATGCTCAGATAAAGATGATTTTGCACGATATTGGAAAAACGAATGGGCGAGTGGTTTGACATCATGGCGCAAAGCACTGAAGATTCAAGATAGCAATGTCTCAATAGAAGATGAGTGTGCTAAAGTGGACGACGAAGATGAGCAAGATAAAGCTTATATTGTATCAAACCCTGGTTCAATGTTGAGTATCTGTGATTGTTGTTGGGCAAAAGACGGCTACCTTTGTGAGCATATCTTGAAAGTTCTTAGTATCTGCCGAAGTAGAGGGTCTGTTCTACCGTCTATCAGCTTATTGCAGTATCGCCAGGTGCTAAATAACATGCTGCATTGCCCGCCTTTTGATTCTTTAATTCGCGATGATGCCGTGTCGTTGGCAGTTTCAGTTCAGAAACAGTTAAATATGCTGCTTGATAAAGAAAGTATCCGGACTGCTGTGGAACCTAATGAGAAACGGATTGTTATTGATATCCATCAGGAGAGCTCCAGGGTAGTTTCAGCTGCCCAAGATCAAGCCTTAGTTTGTGAGAGGCATGTCGTCGATGATATTTCATCTCGGGATGGTGATGGGCATGCTGTGTGTGGAACGAGTAATATCATTGGTCAGCGTGTGGATCATGGCAATACTAGAAACGGAAAGCCATTTGAGATTGCTGCTGAGGAAAGTTTATATGCTGACATGGACGTTGACCCATTGTCGATTTGTGTTCCTTCTTCTGGATTGTACTCTATCGATGAGACTGTTGATGAGGCATTGTGAAATGTTTCAGAAGGATGTCAGTGATGCTTCCAAGGCTATGTCTTGCATGAAGAATGCTGATAGACACTTGAGCTCCCCTTCAACATCCATGGCAGTTGAGCAAGTTGCAACTGTCATGGTTGAAAATGCAGGAACAAATCAAGGCGAATGTGAACTTTGGATCAAATACATAGATGATTCTGGGTCTCAATAGGATTAATTCCTTTAAAATCTCTTACCCTCAATCATTAGTATATGTCTCATTCTAAATATAATTTTGGTATGTTGAGGTTATTAGAGGCTACATGAAGCTGTTGGTGCACACAAACATTATCATAACAATAGTTGAATTGGATGTTCCCTTCAGATTCTTCCTTGTCTACAAAGTTACAAATGGGTAATGTGAAATTAAGAGTATTCAATTCTTTTTGTGAAGTAACTTAAGCGGATTAAATAAATGTGCTTTATGTCTCGTAAGTGTATATCAGTTGGTAGCTACTAGGACATTATAAGAGAGGCGGGAGTTTGAATGCTAGATTCCTCACATTTAAAGTGAGTGTAGCTACTAGGCTATTAGACAAATAAAATAAAAAATTAGAAGGAACTTATTATTCCATTGTAAATATATGGCCTCGTTTATTGAGATGTAGAATTATTCTTTTATATTATGGACTCTTTTGATTAATTTATGGACAAAGAAAAGTTAGTTAATTGTTTTCTAAGTTCAACTCAAATGTTCAAAGGTTGTTGGACATTGGACCTGTTATGGTGCGGGGTTGAAAAAGAGGAGCCTTTGTGCAAAGCTAAAGTTGTTGTCACGTCTCTGAAAACATATTCAAATTTTGGAAACAGTCTTATGTGTAAAAAATAGGGTAAGGTTGCGTCCAACTCACCAAAATGGTGGAATCTCTGCTCGGACTCTTTGTATGCAAGAGTTTTAGTGTATTAGGTTCTTCTTATGGTGTGAGGTTGTAACCACATTTTTTTTATGGTGTTTCTCCTTTATGGATATGGAAGGAGTTAAGTTAGGTGTATAAATTGAAAATATTCCACTGTTTTGTGTCGACTACCGGGTCCAAGTGCATGACCTTGTTGGTGGGTCTGATGGTTGAGAAAGTTGGAAAATCTTTAGCCAACTGCATTGGTTCGTTCATAGAATATGATAAGAACATCAAAAGTTGCTTTTGACGAGATTACATGCACCTGCGAGTTCGAATGGATGTACGAGAACCACTAAAGAAGGATACAAAAGTTTAGAATAGAGGTGGTGAACAGTGCACTGTTAATTTCAAGTATGAAAAGTTGGAGTTTTCTGCTTTGTATGTAGAATTATGGAGCATGTTGAAAATATGTGTGAAGTGTGATTTGCTACATAACAAGATGATGGAATTAGAGAATAATGGTCTAATGATCTGAGAACGAAATCTTGAAGTAGTCGTCGCATGTCACGGTTAAATGTTGGCATTGCTCCCGTTGCAGATTTTAAGTGACCTTGCTATATGTGGGGAAATAAATATTTATGTCTTGAAATGTTAAAAGTTGATATGATAAACATTGAAAAACTCTTGGTTATATTGTAAAAATATTTCTATATACTAACAAGTGCCCCTGCAATGACACACGTTAACATTTCTCTTAAGTAAATACTAGTATGTATTACTGTCGTGTGAACAAAGTGTTACAAATAAATAAGATAAAAGACTAGTCTATTTTTGCCATATTAATTCTATACTCCCTCCGTTCAGAAATATAAGAAAAAAAAACCATTTTTTTTCCAAAATATAAGAGAAAAATCATTTTTAAAAAATGAGTTTTTCCTTCTCATAAAATTAAATGTAAATTGCATTTGATTTTTCTTCTCTCTCATTTTCTCAATAAACAATAACCAATAAAAAATGGTTTTACATCTTCCTATGCAACTTATTTCAAGAAAAACTCCACAAAATCATAATTCAAATTTTCATGATTATATTTTCTTAATAAGTGAGATTATTTTTTTTTTCTTATATTTTGAGACATAGAAAGTATTTTTTTTAATTATTTTTTCTTAATTGAATTTTAATTATCTATCTACTCTACATAAGAATTTTGATTACCTATTAGTTTCCGTAAGTATCATTTACTAATCTAATAAAATCAACAAATCTTTTTTTAATTACAAAATCAACAAATCTTAGGTTTTAGTTGTCCTTTTATCAATTTAATTGTTCAATTAATTTTAATTGTTTTAATCATTTAATTATCTGTTTAGTTCCCCAAGCTAATTAAAGCTTGCTTTATGTTGGAAAACTAGAAGTATAAACTTTCTTAAGTTAACCGTTTCCTTTTCCAATATATAATGCAAATGGCTTCTGACGTGGACGTGGCAAATGGGTATCTATTCATTGGTAGTAGTAACAAATTACCAAAAAAAAAGTATTTTACAATTTTTACTTATTTATTTTGGTTGAATGAAAACATATTCCATAGAATAATATTGTGTATCAAATATCAATACATTCATTTTTCAACCGTAATATATACTATCTTAATTTTATAAATGGAAAAATAATTTGAGACAAAGAAAAACCTAAAAATATATTTATTGTGAGACGTACGGAGAGAGTATAAGTGTAGATATACAAATATACTACTATACTATTATACCAAGTGACTTTGTGTTTTTTTTTATAGAAAATTTAAATTATTATTTTAATTTTTAAATTATTCATAAATTTTCAAAATTTTATTTTGTCAGTATATAATTCTAAGTAGTTGTGTATTGTTCGGTATTAAAAATAAAAGTATGAGACAAATATTTGTCATTGATAAATAAATAAAAATGTGACAAATATTTGTTTCCTCATATATAGGTACACTTAAAATCTACATCGAGAACAATGCTAACATTGAATACAAAATACAAAAATATTTGTTTAGAATATTTTATTAATGTTGATATTTGAAAAATGTACATGAATTTTTTAAATACGCATGACTTTTGAAAATTAAATAAATTATTATAAATATCAACTTTGCCATTTTAAAACATAAAAATTGTTAAGCGCATATTATATTTATAACCAGTGTGGTGCTAATTATCTTTTGCAGGTTTTTGTGTATAAAATAAAAAAAATATTTGATAAAAGTTGAACTTAGCAATGTTAACGTGTGCTCTTGAGACATTTAATATATTAATTAAAGAAATATGATTTTGAAACTTATGTATTTCTTATTTTTTAAAATTAAACATTATTTTCTTCAAGATAAAATTATTATTTAGAGTATCCTTAATATATGTCCTTGTATCCTAAGAGCACATGTTAACGTGACCTTTTACTTAAACGTTTCACAAATGAGATTGAGACCTACACATGGTCACATACACGTACATTTTCTTAAAGGTTTGAGAAATTTGACAATGGCTAGCAACTCAAGCCTCTTCATCTTCTCCACCCTTATACTCTTCTTCTTCTTCTTCAACTTATTACTACTACACAAACAACTCCAACTCTCTTCCTCTCTCCCTCATCTCTCTTCCTCTCTCCACCAACTCAAATCAAAGGTTTCACTTTTAGGTAACTTGCATGTTTTGATTTTGTGTCTGTGTTTTTCTCACATGACTCTTGTAAAACTTTTTTATTGTCTTTTGATTTCTCTGGCTGGAGTTTTTTTAAATTTTATATTATTTTTTTTGACTAAATTATTATTATTATTATTATTATTAATAATTATGTGTGTTCATTTTATGTTAGAATCCATCATTGAGAAGTGTGACCATGAATTGCGAAGTATGGAGAAAGATATTGCAGATATAAAGAAGATAATTTTGGAAAAAGAAGAAATCAATACTTTCAAACAGAATATTGAGAACAAGATTCACCTTAATCAAGTGAGTTCTTTATTTAAATAATTTATTTTTTATAAATAAGTTTTAGACAAAGAAATGGGCTTGTGGATGGCATGTAAAAAGGAAAATCTTGAACAAGAAATTTTGAATCTATTTTATCCTTATTGTCCTAGCTCTCATCTAATTAATGCCGAAATTACTAGGTAAGATATCTGAGTTCAAAATCAGTATCTATAATTTTGTGTGCAAGTTTGTATTCACCATACGCCTTTTTTTTGGTACATCGGTAAGATAAATGCTCCCACCAGTATTTGAACCCTAGACCTCCCCCTATCCAACTCATGTCCCCCAACTCTTACCACTTGAACTATTTACGCAGACATTCACCATTTACGTCTATATATAGACAAAAATAAAATAAAATCATCGTATATCATTTGAGACATTTTCTGTCTGCCTCATTGAAGTCTAAACCGAAGCCAGCAACAAATTGGTCAATCTTAGTGATGTTGAAAATCACTGAGTTTGTACATTTTTTGTTTACATAACATAATTAAGGCATGCGCGTTAGTTTATTAACATTGAATTGATTCAAGTAGGGGTGTAAGCGGATCGGACAAAATCAATGAAACGGGTGATCCAAACCGATCCAAACTGAAAAAAAACCACCCTCATTTTTAAAAACCAAACCAAACCGACCTAAATCTAATCAATTAAAAGTTCGTTGGTTCGGACATCGGATTCACTCAAAATCGATCCAAACTGATTTAATTACACCCCTATATTCAAGTGGTAAGAAAAAGATACCAAATTAGTTTAAGTGATAGGAGAAACCTTTGTTTGAGAGGGAAAATTCACTTCATATCCACATATTTTATTTTGTGACGGATTGGAACCTAAATATAACATAGACAAATAAAATAGAAAGTTTATGTGTTGGTTTACTCTTCATTTATGCATATAATGAGTTTTCATGATCTGTTTGACAATGCAATTTTTTGAGTTTATGGTTTATAGCTTATAACTTATAAGTTTATAATAAGAAAATAGTCCTGTTTAGTAACATTTTTCTCACATGAGCTTATGACATTTTTACTAACTTTTAGCTTATTTTGATAACCTAATTGAATTAGCTTATTTGAATTAGCTTATAACTTATAGCTTTTGGCTTATTGATATTTCTTCCAACTTTTACTCCTATCATCTTACTTAAAAGCAATTAAATATTAATTAAACATATTTTTTACGTCATTTTATATATATATATATAAGTCAATCTATACTGCTAATTTTACCAAACATTTAAATTAGCTTATCAATTATCTTACTTAAGATTGTTACTCTGCAGGTATTGACTTCTGGTAGTCAAGTTTTGATCAAGTATAAAAAATCTGTCATTGGTAATGCAATTCAAGGTCTCACGCGGGTACGTAACTGGTTGGATGACTCTGTAGGTAAGGTTTTTAATTATAGAATAACTTCAGTAACTATTTTTATTACAAGATTTATAATTTTCTTTGGACCAATTTGTTACTAGTATATTTTTTTTCTTCTTAATATAAGATGTATATATATATATATATATATGGATAAATAATTACGAACGGACATCAAACTGCGCCGCTAAACCTTTTTGTATAGCAAAACCTAATTTTGAAAAACTACATTCGTAGACATATGGTGACACGACATTACTAGTATGAAAATGTCAGAGATCAATTTGTAAAATCAAAATGGTTCGTCACTCTTACTACAAATTTATAATATTGTCATTTTATTTTTTGTAGGAAATGATAATGATAAAGATGAGAGGGAAGTCATCATTCAAGAAAATCTATAGCGCTTTGACAAGATGGATTTTTGTGTATGTTTTTTGTTTCACTTTTTGCATATCCATGAATGTTAATATGAATTTGTTAATGAGTATGTGGTTGCTTTTAGAAATTATGAATGGGATGAATGAATCTCAATTCTGTTTGGAGGCTTGAAGATATTCATTAAATGGCTATTGAGACAGTAATTGTAGGTTGAAGTTAGTTAGTTAGAATTTTCTTAGCTTTAAGTATAGTAGTAAGCTTGTTAATTTCTTGATTTAAGAAAACATAGTTGGTTATCTCATTTTGTCTGGAAATAGAATCATATGTTTTCATCCAATGTGTGAAATATAATATGAAGTTTCCTTAATCCAAATTTTATGTATTCTTTTTTAAAAATTTGGTATATGACCCAAGGACAAATTAATCTAAGGAGTCATTTAATGTTATTTAATGTTAGAGTTTTATTTCGTATGCACGTACTGTCACAGAAAGTGGCACTAAGATACCAAACGTTAGTTAATTCAGTGGTAATTAGCGTTGGACTTGGTAGGAATATCACAGTTCGATCCTCCGCAACTGGATTAGTCGGTCCAATGAGCCGGATAGTGGTGGTGAAAACCAAAAAAATAAAAGTGGCTCTAAGATGATTCAAATGTGTATGTGTAAATAGGCCTAATGCCAATATTTTTTCATCAAAAAAGAAGAAAGAAGCTATACAAGCTTAATGATAACTCATACAAGATAAATGTAAAAGTTTAGCAAAATTGAGCATTATTCTCAAGAATCAAGTTCCATTAAATGAACAATAATCAAGCAGAGCCAAAACTCTGAATATGTTTCCCAAAAATTGACAACAGTTACAATATAAGACTCAAATTTATCCTTTAATCCTATATACAAATACAAAGTAACTCTTCTTTGAAATACAAAGATTCAATATAGCAATGAGAAAATGAAAACATGCACAAATAAATTCAAAACAACATATCAGCATTCAACTCCACATTGTTTGAGTATAGGACCATTTTGCTTAGGCAAGAAAGGATCAATCCTAACCCAAATCAATGAGAAAATTGATGCCAAAAGGATTGACCAAAGTACCACAATAGTAGGAGTTCTATTTTGTTTTCCCATAAGACCTTTAAGGAAAGGATATAAATGAACAATGACCCAAAATGCAAAGAATAGTTTCCCAAATAAAGGTCCCCATGAACCAGAACCACTGTTAATTGCATCGGAGACACCGGCAACAACACCGACAATGTTCAAGATTATAAGAGTGGTTGGTGGAATGAGAAGTGTTGTCCATTTGAAGAGATATAATTCTCCGAATTCGGCATCATCTGCTGCTTTTGCTGTGACAGTAAAGTTTGTGTCTACTCCAGCAAGAACTTTTAGGAGACCTTGAAAAACCGCAAAAAGATGTGCCGATACACCTCCAATCACCCAGAATTGCTCGTTTCTCCACCAGTCTTCGATGGCAACTCCACTCCATCGAAGCTCGAGTACACCAGTTAAGATGATGGAGATAAATAGTGCCATAAACCAAACACTAGCAAGGTTGGTCAGCTGCATAGCAACAAAAAAAACATGTTACGTTTAGCAGACTAATATCTAAGAGCATCATTATTCTCAAGATTTTAGATTGAAATCATGGGGTCGTGTTGCAATCGTTGATATTACAAATAAACACGATTAAATGTAGCTGATGCAACCTCAATCAAGGTTGTGTTACATTTGCTCATACATCAAAAACCTAATATTGCGACCTAGATTGTGGTCGCACACATTTTCCTAAGACCTCATCTGACTTGACTTATTTGAATTTATCTACGGATAGAAACACTTGTGACATCTTATAGAAACATTTATGTTATAAACGCTTTAAAACGGACTTTATCCAAATAGGGTGTGTTATATGCCACCTTTTCTTATTATAGTAAATGTATACACTAATGTGAAAGAAAATTATACCTAAATGATCACAAGAAATATATAGATATGTACTTACAGTCGGAATGATGAACTTTCCGGTAAGGAGACACACAGCGGGAATTGTGCAGTATGCAAGCAAAGGGATTGAAGTGAATGGATAAACAATGGTATTAGTATAAGCCAACCTCTCTAGATACTTTAACTTTCCTCCATAACCATACCACAATGGACAATGGCGACTAAGGAAAATCTCAACAGAACCAAGAGCCCACCTCAGAACTTGATGCAACCTATCTGATAAATTAATAGGTGCTGATCCCTTGAAAGCCGGTCTCTTTGGCATGCAATATACCGATTTCCATCCTCTACAATGCATCTTAAATCCAGTCAAGATATCTTCTGTGACCGAGCCATAAATCCATCCGATCTGTAATAGAAAACAAATTTGTTTTAGAACAGCAACCCTGGTTCGAAAGAAAACAAAATCGAAAATACGCAAAGAGAGAACACAGGATTCGATCACGGAGTTTGACCAAATTTTTCCCACGTCTCCAACTGACGGACACAGAGTGGCTGCACTGCAATGCCTTTTTGTTATTCAAGCTTAGGGTCGGATTACAACTTTTGTTTAAATATTACGGTCCATTTTACAAGATTAACAGTGAATCGTACCGCAGGAGTAATCTTCAAATGATCTGGCCACTTATCAGTAAACTGTGATCACGGAACGAATAATTTACCATGTTTCATGTTGTACAATTTTATTGGCCTAATTCATGTGCAAGCAAAGCATCAATAAAATTAAAACATTTCTACATTGTGTTAATGAGTTTTGTTTTTTTACCTCTTTGCCCCATTCAGTCTTCTCTTCATAGCCACAGCTTATGTTATGAATTGCTTCCTTAACCAATGATTGTGTATTTGTGCCTTCAGGAAGTCCTCCATTTTCCATCAAAGTTGAAGCAATGAAAACCGGCGACTGTCCGAATCGTTTCTCGAAATTTTTCTGTGACATGAGTGATGATTTCTCTAGCTCCTCATACCCTTCAAGTCCTTCTTCAATCTCTTCAAGATCAAACATGGAACCAGAACCTTTTCTAACATAATCTTTCCCTCCCATTTTCTTCTTCTTATACAATTTACTAAAGATACTTGGTCTTCCTGTTGTTCCCGACTTCTTTTTCGATTTCGTCTTCCTTGAACCGCAACAAAAGCAACACCATTTAGGCCAACAATCACATGTCATCTTTGGCCTTTTCTCAGAAACTGGTGGATCATAACCATACAATGCTTGTCTGTTGAACACTGTTCCGGTACCGACATATACTGGACCTTGAATTCCATCAAGCCCTTTCATATTGATCTATGATGAAAACAACATTGAAAAAGCGTCATTTATTTTAAATTCGATTTGCAAATATTTGTTGAGTTAAACTATAAGAGAATTAATGACACTTACATCAAAGAAAACAGTGTTGCGATTAGCATATCGATCATGACGATCAATACCATCAAATCTTTGAGGAAATTGGACATAGCAGAGTTTCTTCCCAAGCTGAGGATCCATTAGGAAGCACATGGCCTCTCTAATAGCTTTGCTATTGTTGATGTAGTGATCACAATCAAGATTCAACATAAATGGTGCATTTGTGAGCACAGCAGAAACTCGAACCTTTCATGATAAACAACAAAATCAAGAGTTATAATTTCTGATATGATATCCTAGTCCCGCCCGCAGAAGCTAAACATTTCAAAATCAAGTTTTTGAACTTACCAAAGCATTCATGGCACCAGCTTTCTTGTGATGTGGATAACCGGGACGTTTTTCACGCGAAATATACACAAGTTTTGGCAGTTCCTTGCCTTCCACGTCTAGTGCACCAGCACTTCCTAAGTATACCTACAAAGCCAAGTCCAAGAACATATCAGATGAAATCACAAATTGCTTAACTTGTGAAAATAAGCTAAGAAAAGCTTATAAGCATTTCACAAGATAATGAAAAGTACATAAAGCAGGAACTGATTAGAGGATGAAATGAACAAACCTGAATCATTCCGGGATGATCACGAGTGTTATTACCAGGCCATGGAGTTCCATCCTGCATAACCCAACCCTCTTCTGGTTTCTTCAAAGCCTTTGCCACCAAAGCATTAATTTTCACTTTAAATTCTTCATATTCTCTCTGTCATGCAACAAAAACAAGAGAACTACTTAAAGGCCTGTTTGAATCAACATATTTTAGGTTATATATATATATATTGGCATAAACACTCATGAGACTTTTGGAAGAGCTTGTGGAAACAGCCGATGCATGTCCATAAAATATTTTCAGCTTATTTCAATAAACTCTTCAGGATAGCGTATAAAAACAGCTTATTACATGTCCATAAGTGGTTTACAGCTTATTTTGATAAACTCTCAAGTTTAACTTATGAAAACAGCCTATACATAAACACTTATATATGATAACCATTTATGTTATAAGAGCTTATAAAGCTGTTTATCCAACAAAGAAGTAAAACACGAAAATCAAATCTTTATATCTCACCTTCATAGCCCTTCTTTCCTTGACAAAAGTAGGCTCAACTTTGTCCTTTAAGTAATCAATCTTCTCCGAAAAATAATACTCAGGTGCCCTTGGTTCAATACTATACTTTTTACAAAAAGGAACCCATCTTCTCGCAAACTCGGAAGTTTCAGCCAAACAATCAAACAAAAGCATAGAAGCACCATCATCTGATACATAGCATGTGACTTTCTCAACAGGATAGTCAACAGAAAGTATCGACAGAACCGTGTTTGCTGTTATAATAGGTGGTTCTTTCAAAGGATCAACAGAACTAACAAAAACATCAACTGGTGAAAGTTGGTTCGGTTCGCCTTCACGTTCAAATCTTATAGATAAACGGTCTAAGTAAGTTTCACGTGTGATCGGTAACCATTTTGGAAACTGATCAAGTATCCATGATAGTGCAAACCATATTTCACATATTACTGATATGAGCCATAAAGGGTATGCATCATATGCTGGTGTTAAGATACGGAAACGGAAGAAGAAAGCTAGAATTACAAGTCTCATCACGATTACTATACGGTATGGATTTATTAAGCTTGATGGTATTGGAACTTTGCGCCATAATGGTTGTCTTGCTTCAGCCATACTGTAACAATAAGGTCACAATAACAAACATAATTAGTGACACTTTAAACACTGTTTCGTAAGGCCGAAAAGCTGGCTTACAAATTAGCTTATAAGTTTATTTGACTAGTGTTGTTTGGTAAACAAGCTTATACCAGTAGCTTATTTAAATTTTAGCTTGAGATCTGAATTCCCTACACTGCTAAAGCATTCAGTTTCATGTCGTACTTAATTTCGATTTCGACCACTAAATAGAGGTCGAATGGTTCAGATTACTGATTCATTACATCGGTTTTAAACAATTTGGACTGTTGATTTAAATAGTACGGACCGAGTTGTGTGACACAGTTACTACTGGGAATACATTTTCTTATGTGAGTTTTAAATCCAGTCTCAAACATTGATTTAAACAATCTCAGCCGACTGATCTAAATCGAAAAGAACCCTAATAGTTCCCTTAAAAGTGAATATTTTAAGAACAAACTTTATGAATACAAGTTGGCAACATGCTTGATTTCTTCTGAATTATTTACTACTATTCATGAAAAGGTTATAAAAAAGGACTTAAGTTTTTCAGTTGATGGAAAATAACTTAATAGAAGTGATTACTTACAGGTATTCATCTTCTTCAGCTGGATCTTCTTTACCATCCTCTTTGTTTAATAAACCTCTCTTTTCTTGCCTTACTTTCCATTTCTCTACTCTTTCTTGCCATTCGGCATTGCTGAGAAATTCCTTCTCCCCTTCCAAATCCTTGCCGGTAACTACACAACAGTAGAACATAATAAGATGAACAAAATATAATAATCATCATCATCATCATCATCATGGGTCGATAATTAGCAATTTTGTGTACACGATTGTGTTTCCGAAATTAAACAAAATTTCCTACCACTTCCTGCTGAAGAGAAAGCTTGTCCGTTAAGATTCAATTTCTGTTGATTGTAGTCCCCATTTTCCTGTAAACAATCACATGATCTCTTTAATTTTTCATATCTGAGTCATTTCTGTTAAATTTTTTCGAGTTAGTTTCACACTAATGAGTATGCTTTGGTATCATTATTAAAAGAAATTACCGCATGATTAACATCGCGATGCTGGTCTAGTTCATCACGATGATTCTTAATTGGAAATTCATCTTCGAAATCATCTCCGTCTAGATTCTCGTCTTCATCTCCAACCACTCTTGGACAACCTGCAGGTAAGTCACCATCATCATATATTCATATTCAAGTCTATATAAGTTAGGCCAGCTGCATTTTTCATACACAAAACAAAGTCCTTATTATTACAATATATTTTAATTTCGAAACTGTAAAATTAAAATAGTTTTACACATATAGTCGATCATATTTCAATTTTCCACACTCAATATTTGTACAAATATTTTAGGAAAAATAATATTATGATGTATCTAAATGGTGAGATCTAGTTTTACGTCTATATAAACTAACCTTTGTGACGCTTATAGCGAGTGTTGCATTGAGGACAACATTGATTGCCTTCACTCCTCTCATACTCATAACAAGGTTTACAAACAGGAAATGCACACAAATGACAAGCCACAAAAAGCTCTCCATTTTCCTTATATCCAATCTCATCACCACAAACTCGACATATTTTCGATGAAGATTTACTGTTAGGTGGTGGCTTATGCTGCAAAAACAATAAAATTATAACAAAGAATTAGTGTTTTCACAATTGGACTCAACCAATTTGAATCGGAAACCGATCGTTTCTCAACCTTTTAAAATCATTTTGAACTAGATCATACTGGCATGGTTGGTTCAATCAGTTTTTTTTAAAATATGTTTTTGTTTGTCATTTAGTTCAACCAATTGAACCATGATAATAGGCCTTTTCCAGTTCAATTTTCAGTCTAGATTTAAAAACATTGTATTGTATTCATAGATCTCCTAAATTGATCATAATCCCTCCATGTCTCCACACCTACCAGGAGATATCTTCCAGTAGTGTAAATTTTACTGGAAGATAACTTCTGGTGTGCAAATCAGACCGGGAGATATCTCCAGGTAGTGCAAATCTTACCAGAAGATATCTCCTGATAGTGCTTTTTTCAGTGTGAACAATGCGAAAGGCGAAGAGCATCTATCGTATATGCATGAGAAACTAACATGGAACGAATATATATTAACATATACATCATGTTGAAAATATTTCAAAATTAAAAAACATGCAATTTAGAACAAAACAAAATGAAAGAATAAAAAACTAAGTACCTCATCAGAGTCTTGTGAAAAATGAGAATTAGAGCCAGTGATCAAACCAGCCATGGTGTTTGTGGCCATGGCAAGAAGCCAAAGTAAGTTACAAAAGAAAAAAAGAACTTAAAAGAAAGAGTAAAGAAGAAAAGAGTTATATAAGAAATGGTAGGTTGAGAGTAAGACATCAAAATCATGGTTGTATGATGGAAGATCAGTGTGTACCAAACTGTGAGTTGGAGGGTCATAAGTTTGAGTCTAAGAGACGTTAAGGAAAGAGTGTGATTGTTTGTTGTGAAAGGCTTTTCTTTATATTTATTAACATGACATTGCTTGGACTTAAAGGTGCTTTCATTTTCTAGTTCTTCTTCATACATGAACAATAAGATACGTGTTGTTTTATATTTCATATTATTAAGCTGGTTATAATGTCACATTCTAGTTTTTAATTTTGAGTTCATAATAATAAAGTAGAAAAATTTAAGACCTTTATGGATGGATGTGTTTTTTCTAGTTTTTTTTAATGGCTAAACTTGCACACTTTAATTGTAGAGAAGTGAAAAATTCGTAGTTCAAATCTCATACTTTCAGTAATATTTTTGTTAGTTGTATCAAAAATAAAATTTGTTAGATATAAGTTGAACATCAAAAAAAAATTGTTAGGTATCAATTAAACTATATTTATGGGATCAATTTATTTTTAGCTCTTTATAGTAGTACATGATATATATTAGATATAAAGGAGTTATAATGTCACATCTGACATTTCTTAGCTGACAATTAAGGGAAAAATTGCCCCAAAAATATATTTAATGAAAAAATGTAACATTCACATAGATATTCAGTCCAAAGTTCAACAATGAAACATTAAGAGCATGTCTTTGAAATTTCTATTCAATATTATAACTTATGTTATTCAGTTATAATAACATGTGTAACATGGTTTTTTTTCTTATAAAAAAAATGGGGTTTTCTTAATGTTGTTTGGGAGCTACTTTCCACTTTTTGATACTGTTCTTGTTGTGCCACTTTAGATTTATGGCCAAAATTTCATGACCTACAAAAAAGCTATGAGGTATGAGAGTAGATTTGGATCCAATGTCCGTTTTCTTCCATTTTCAAAGATTGAAAAATAAATTGAGAGCTTAATTTCTCACCTTTAATATACCTTTAATATACTTTTAGAAGATACATATTTTGTTTTTTTAGGACGGATTAAATTAACCCACGAAAATTAGTTACCTTAAAATATATTTGAAGACTAATATGGTAAATAATAGAGACTATTGTAGACATGTTTGCAATTTCGATATATTCAATAATAAATGTCACATATTCAATAATAAATGTCACGGCAAGTTAAACTTTCAGAGACTAAAATAGAAGTTTGTTTATTAATATTTGAAATGTGGAGTGGGCCTAAAATCATCTAGACAAAAAAATTGCAGTTGGGCTTGGGCTTAAATAAATATGCTTCTGAAAAACAATTTCTGCTCTTTACCCCCCCCCCCCCTCCCATGTTGCTCCGCAAAATTGTTCGGCAAATATAATCCGAGCCATGCAAACTCGCAAATTGGTTTGGTTTATATTTGCCGAATTGAGATTTAGCATTTTTTTTTATGATCAAATATATGCCTAGTTCGTCAAATATAATCCGAACCATTCAAACTCGCAAATTTGTTTGGCTTATATTTGCCAAACTAGGACCTAGTAGAATTTTTTTTTTTTTTTTTTATGATCAAATATATGTCCAGTTCTACAAATATAACTCGAACCATTCCAACTCATCACAAATTTATTAGGAAATATTTTCCTTTCACTTCGGCAAATATTTTCCGAGCGGTTTGAAAATTTAGTTTTTTTTAAGACGGATGGTAATTTTGGGTTTTCAGGGGTGGGGTGGGGGGGGGGGTGTGTTAAAGAGCAGAAATCCTGAAAAACATCTTTTCCACCTCCCATGTGCAAAACAAACTTCGTAAAAATATTTTCTCACAGTACAATAATTATATTTTTAGCTACGTTGAATGTGTGATTTTTTTTTGACAAAATTTTAAATGTGTGATTGTATTTAGGGATGGCAAAAGTACCTAAACCCGCGGGGGCCGCCCGAAATCGAACCCGAGACAACAGGTAAAACCTGAGTTGACTAGGTTTGGGTTCGGGTTCGAGTGACACCTGATATTTCGGGTTCGGGTTTAGGTAGTGTCAAACCTACACCCGAAACCACATCCGTTATATATTAAATTATATAATTATCACTCTTAGATTAGCATATTGTAGACTATTTTAACGTTGTAGACTATTTTTCATTCTTATTTTAATGTTGAAAATAATGTTAGCATGTTGTAGACCGTAATTTCGTTCAATTTTCCATATTTTTTTTTAACTTATGTTAATATAATATCGGGTTTGGGTGCTATTTTGTCACCCGAAAGCCCCTTTGGGTTCGGGTTCGGGTTTACCCGATATTTCGGGTTCGGGTTTGGGTAGTGTCAAACCTGCGCCCGACCCTACCCGTTGCCATCCCTAATTGTATTTGATATATTCTATCTATTTGAATGAATGAATATCTTTTAGTTTTTATAAAAAAAAAGGAGATATGTTTTAAAAATAATAAAAAAATATACCTAATAATTTAATGGGTCATGCTAAACAGTACCCAAACATACTAAAAAAGAAAATATTGTGATATTTACAAATTGTGCCCTCATATATTGGTTAAATATATAAATAAGAAAATTACATCTTGAAATTTGTGTTTTCAATGTAGTGAAAGTGCAAAAAGCTATTTTAAGAGCACTTATTTTATCTTATATTTCTATTTTTAGTATACAAGTGCTCCGGGAATACTGTTTAACATTTTTCATAATTAATTTATATAGGACTTATATTTAGAGACAACTTATTTCCAATGGATGAATATAATAAGGGACAAGAGCATACGCTATTTTTTATTCAAACTTACTTCTTTTGATTTTTCTAAACAATGTCCTTAGAACATTCATCAATATTTTTTTAAAATGCACATATAATGGTGAAGGTAAAGAAAAGTATTGTGTAAATTGCCACATGAGCTTTGAGATTGGAAGCTTTGAGGTTAGAAAAGCATTGTGAAAATTGCCACATGAGCTTCAAGAGGTATCTTCCATTTCCTTTTATATATTTGGTGTTCTAAATTAATGCATCTATGATTATATTATGATTTATCCTTGTTATCCATCTTATGTAAATATCACAATATGAGACATCATATTCAAGATTTATAACACTCTATTTTCAAATGGATTCAATATTATGAACCAATCTGTTTGAAAATGGTATATCTTCTATCAAATTCTTAACAACTTGTAATTCAATTATATCTGAATATTCTTACAAATTTATTACAATGTTTAGTATGGTAATAAATTTACTCTTAAGATTTATTTATTCAAAGAAAGTAATGAAGACTTCTCAACCAAATATATGCACATTTCCCTTTTCAGTCAAATTCATGACTTCTAATCCTTATTTTCATGTCACATCTTCAAACCTTCTTCAACTTAACACAGTTTGATCAACCGCGACAAAAACATTCGCAGAAACCGCTTCATTTGTTTCAATCACAACGCGGTTATCCGACACACTCCTAAGAGCATGACTAAAAAAACTACTACCTGTTGAACTCAAAGAGTATTGAACATTTTTAATAAGGTCAGGAAAAAGAAGAATTCTGTTAAAATCAACATTCCATAAAGTTCCATTCCCTTGCATAGACATTTTCGCAGCCGTCGCTTTCAAATTCATCCCTCTCACAATGTTCCTATCAACAATAACTTGATCAATTTGATGAAAAGGACTATTAGATTTATCCAAATGAACAATTTCAACATCATTATCTGATCCTGAAAACATGTTATCCACAATAGTAACACCATCTAAAACACCATTCATAGATTTCAACACAATATTAGCATCACCAAGAAAAAAGCTACTAGAAATATGAAGTTGAACAGGATCTTCAGCAACAATACTTGTATAATCCATGTAAGAATTCACAATCCTTGTTTGTGTTAAACCAGGTAGTTTCAAATAAATTCCGGTACCACCGAATCCAGTGGCCTTATTGTAACAATGTACACCGGAAAATGTGTTAGCTTGACCAGTTACCATGATTCCTATATTAGCCGAGAAAATCACAACATCCGTCACAGCATTATCGTTACCTTGGAGATTTATACCTGTTCCTGAGAAATTTCTTTCGTTTTTATCGCCTCCTGCGGTTATGTGTTGGCCAAGGAAAGTGTTTCTTATGTATGTTTCATGGCCACTTTGGACCAAAATTCCATTTGATGTAAAATGTGTAATGTAACAATTGTCTATGTTTGTTCTGAGTGAGTTAATGACTGAAATGCCCCCTCCTCTAAAATTTGAATCTAATAAGAGATCTTTGAGAGTTATGTACTCAAAATTGTAAGATGATGAAGGTGAATTAGATGTTGATAAATCAATAATGTAACCATCATTTGGAAAATCATCTGAGGCTTTTATGCTTCCTCCATGTATCTGTTTTTCAATGAAATTATAACAAAAATCAAAATTGACATGTCAAAAAATTTGATTTCTTTTGAAATACTTTTCTAATATATAGATAGAAATAGTCAAATACTCATTTTTCTTGGTCTAGTTAAACTAACTACTTTACAATTATGGCTAAAATATACTAAATTGAGACTACTTGTCTCAAAAATTGAATGTGGCTTTGAAATAAAGTCTTAAAACACTGCCAATTGTCAAAATAATAACAATGGATGTGTAAACTTTGTCTTTGGTAGATACTTTTCGTATTGTAAAAAAGGTACGCATGAAGATTCTTGTTCAAAAATCGACATTTGCCGTTGTGAAATGCAATAGAGTTAAAATGTTTGAGGGATTTATTTCCTATGTGATCTTAGAATTGCACTAGACTTGAGAATTAGTTTCTGCAATTGTGCACAGAGATTTTTAATTAGTCTTATTATATAAAAAAATTTATTTTTCAAGAAAAACTATGTGATCGTATAAGTTAGCAAATGAACCAATTTATGCAGGCATACCATGAGGTTCCCAACGCCGGCTACCGGAAACTTTAGAGGTCTTCTGATCATGTAATTTCCACCTTCAAGATTAATCTGTGCACCTCCAAGGTTATTTATGCCTTCAATCAAATCTCCTTCACTTTGAACTGATGCATCTGCTATGGCTGCTAGTAGTGCTTCAGTGCTATCTGAATTTCCTGTTGGGTCTGCACCATAGGATGTCACAAGGAATACTCTTGGATTGCTCATACCCTACATGTAAAAAGAAAAAGAAAAACAAAAACAAACATTTGATTACTTTCCGCAATCAAAAAGACAAAACTTAAATAAAGTGCTAAAAATGTCATATAAATTGTCACTAACAAACGAGAACAGTATCTTTAGCACTGCATCTGAGTACAATATGCTATAGACACCGTTCCTATTAGTCTCTCTAAAATTATCGTATAATTGTTACCAATAATTTAGAACGGTGTTTAAAAAAAATGTATTTTTATAAGAGCAACGGCGAACCGTGCTTATAGTACTGCATCTAAATTTTATCCTAATAAAAATGGACTAAACCAAAAGCTCAAAGTTGTGCACCATAAAATTTACCTCAATTGGCTGAGAAGATGGAGCAGGTGAAAAAGAAGATGAAGGTGTTGAAGCAATGGAATCATGTCTTACTAAAGATTTCCTAAAAGATTGCAATTTACGTATTGTTTCATGATAGTTTCCATCAGAAATTTTCCCAATAGGAAAATTCTTGTCACCATGAACACCAATTACAATGAAACAAACAACCTCAATAACCAAAGAACATATCACAAGAGATTTTCTTGTCATCTTCGTTGGTATCTTTGTTGAGAGTTTTAAGGATCTTGTAAGGTTAGTGTGAAACGGTTGAGAAAAAACAATCTAGGTGTGTCTCCTTTTAAATAGGGTAGAGGGAAAGAGAAAAACAAGACATGAAAAGAAGCTATGTTAACTAAGATTTGATAGCAAAATGTGTGCGCACATTTTAATTATTATTAGATCATACATGTAACACCTTCATAAATTTTTTAGACTATGGTATTTATTTTAGTGAAAGTTGCTATGTAACACTTTTCTTGATTTTGTTTCAATGACCTCTTAGAAAAGTAAGCATTTACCAACTTCTTACTTTTGGAACCTTTACTAGTTTGAAATTTTTGTAAAAGGTATTTTGGGGTAGGAAGAAAGCACACATATGTTGTTTTGTTTGATTATATTATTCCAATGGATGATGAGATTGGTTAATTCATGATGGTGAATTAGGACAAAAAAAATTATTTGGTGGGTATGTATTTATTGCTTAGAGTGGATTTTAAGTCTTTTGATTTTTATAGGCCAGGGATCACTAAATGGGCATGATCAAATTTTGGAAAGTTTTTCAGTGGGATTAGGTAGTCCTCTAGTGGGTGTGAGGGTAGGAAGTATAATAGCCTTAAGACTCGGTACACTCTCTTTAAAGGCAATCTCAATTATACTTAATAGCAATCTCAATTGTATTATATTTGAATTTAAAACCAATTTTTTTTAAAAAAAAACTCTATGTAAATTTTTTTAGTCTTAATTGTGTTTTCTGATAGTGACGAGTCTTTAAAATTTAACTCATAAAAAAATTATAAAAAAAGTTAAAGTTTAAAATGAAAAACTATTATTACACATACTATTATTTTTTAAATTTTAATCTATTATAAAAATAAAATTAATCTATTAATCTTTTAATTAATGACTATTATTTGCTCTCTATAATTTATCAAGGTCGCTTAAAGAACTAGATATCTTACCAAAAAAAAAAACAATGTGATGTACCCTAGATTAACATTGATTGATGTTAGTATTATTTATGCTCTCAAGTAGGATTTCACAATCTTCGTCTGGAACCACTTGATATCAGAACTCGCCCAGAACTATAGAGCCCCTTTTCTTAAAAATCAGAGTGTGAAAGTTGAACAAAAAAAAAGTCTAAGAAAGTGACTTTAATCAATAATTTGATCAATGCTAGTTTGATAAAAATGATAAAACTAAATATTTATTCCTAAAAACTCAACTAATTTAATTTTCTTAAATTGATCAAATCATTGTCTTAATCGCGAAGTAAGATCGCAATTAGATTTTACTTTAAAAAAAATGTTAATTATCGTTAAATAGCTTTTGACAATTTTTAAGTACTAGTTCACGGTTATAGTAGAATGTGTCCTTATCTCAATGTCATACTTGAATCTTCACGAAATTTTTTTACCATCTTTAAGAAGAAAGAAACATATTAGACAACCACTTTGTCTGTTAACTTTAGGATATATAATTAAATGTTGTTCACGTTTTTATATTTGTCATGCGTAGCTTCATGATCCAAAAATGTGCTCGTTTTATATAATCATAAGTTCACATGATGTGAATCATGTGATTAACATGAGTATATATATGATCTATGATTATTAAGAGAAACCATGAAAAGATTGCTTTACTTAAATTTAGAGGATTGTCGAAATAAAATTTGATCATGCTTTGGGTGCAACAAGTAATAAAGAAAGAGAAGTAAGCAAATCATATATTTAAAATGAGGTGTAGTTTATGTAAGCCAAGACAAATTTTACGGCACAAGTTATGGTGCATAAGTCATGCTTATGCACCGTGCATAAATACTCCATATTGCTTAGTGCATCCCTCAAATTTTTAGTACACCCTCAACTATATTACTTAGTGCACCCCCAAATTTCTAACACACCCCCTAAATTGGGGTTGCGCTAGAAATTTGGGGGTGCACTAAGGTTGGGGGTATACTAGAAATTTAGGCGGTGCATTAAACAATTTTCATTATTTATGCACGGTGCATAAGGAAAAAGCTTATGCACCATAACCACTCCCAAATTTTACTAGACCCAAAAAACAATTTTATATATATAGCTGTGGTTTTAAATACTAAATTTTAAAGAAATGCAACTTTATTTACCAAAAAAAATTAAAAATATTGTCAAATAAAATAAAAGAGAAAAGCAAACAATGATGAAACAATTAAACTATCATTAAATATTTTCGTGAGTTTAATTATGTTGGAAAGGATGTTGCATATAATACTCCCTCCGGCCTTATTTATAAGTAACTTTACCCATTTGCACACTTATTAATAAAACATGTTTTTGTTTGATTTTATGTAAATTTTTAATCATAATTCCTAAAATGCCCTTATTATTAAAGTGTGACTACTCCAATAATTATGCATTGAACAACTTAATTTATTGAATGACACAACAATTATTTTTTCGGTGAACTAAAGTGTGCCATCTATCATTAGTACTGTCACAATACCAATGTGTGCCATCTATCATTTGTTCTCAGTGACTTATGCGTGCCATTCTTGATAAACCGAATGTGGTAAAATGTTTTTTGATAAACTTTTGGTGGTAAAATGAAAATTTGTATCATTTCATTATCTTTGAGTGAAATTTACATGCCCCGCCAAAAAATTTACACACTTTAAGTGAAATTCAAATTTGTATCCTTTCATAGATCTTCTTTTGTGTCCATCTCTCCATACTTATCTAATGAGTCTTCAATAATAATTTATGAAAAATCTTCATCATCACTTATGTCTAAGTCAAATGAAGGTATGCTAAATGATTCATTTGGTGTTGCCATTTTATTTGGTAGTAGTAGGAGTGCAACGAATCTTCATAATGAGAAGATGGTGTTGTAATATGATTTATACTAGTGTTGGAAGAAAGTGGAAGAGTTGAAACCAAAACATATTAAAAGTGGAGTAGTAATTGTCTGCATGAGAAGTTACTCCTAATGAAAACCGAAGCACAATACTACATGGGAAGTTAAAAAAAAAAATTTGAAAACCAAAGCATATTAAATATTCCAACTTGTTTCTTTGTGCAAATGATTAAATGTATGTAAGGGTATTTTTGGAAAAAAAGTATTAATTAGAGTTGAATTTATTGATTGTTGCTTATATTTTAGGCTAATTTTTTTTGATGTTTTTTGCTTATAAAAAAGGCCGGAGGGACTATAATGTATGTTTAAATTCTTATTCATTTTTAAGAAAATAGAATTGTAATTACTAAATTACTTTTATAAAAAAAAAAGAATAAAATGAAGAAGAAAAGAATTTAAAATATTAATTTGTTAAAAAGTTAAGATAAGAATTGTAACATGATTCCATATAATCATATCCACATAATTCATGAGATTCATCACTTTATGTATTGCTATTTTTTTTTCCTTACATTTGTTCCATCTCACTAAAATATCACTAAACTGGGCATTAAGAACACCAAATGTTCAAGCCCAACTACAATGTGTTAATATTAACAAAAAGAATTTTTCTTTTCGCACCCATGCATAAATTTTCAGTTTTTCTTTTTACCCTATGCGTTGGGTAAAAAAAAAACAATGTTCGCTACAGAAGGTGCGAACTGATTTCGCTACCTAAATAGCGAGGGAATATTCTGATCATTTCTGGAGCTCTGAGAAGTGACAGTAGTGCAAAAAATAATTTTCATAATAAAACCCCGCAACATTCTCCATTTGCCCATAATTATAAACAACTTTCAATGTTTAGATACATTCAATAACTTTTTAGTTGCTTATAAATTATAATTATTGCTGGAAGGATTAGTACAAAAGTTCAGGCCAAAAAATATCTTAATACTCCTCCCCACCTACACCCCACAAACAAAAACTATGAAATAATTTAATGATAATAATTTTATCATGTAAAATAAATAAGTGAAAATTTTTATAGTTGAATCTTGATTTCTATATATAACAATATTCTTATCTATTGAGTTATGCTCACAAGACAAATACACCGATTATTTTATCCCTCTCAATGAGGATATGGTTTATTAAATACAACTTTCAAGTAATTTGAATGAATAATTTTGTTTCGTTCAAATGTTGTTGTTTTTACTTTTTAGTGGCAAATATTTATCAAGGCTCAAACGATAATTAGAATCAAGGAGATTATTAAGTTAAAAGACAACATTGATGATATTGACGAAGACTTGAATGCATCAAGAGGAAAAGGGAAAGAAAATTAGGACTACAAAACATAATGACGGTATAAAACTTATTCAAACTATCATCTAATAATATTTTTCTTTGGCACATTATTGTTCTTTTACCTGCTACATGATGTTTCTGAAAGAGAATTTTTTTTAAAAGCATTTCAAAAATTATATCATCTTAATTTTTGGGTTCAGGGCGTTACACTTGTAACATGTTGGATACTAATTAACTCTTTCACTATCTGCCCTCGATTGAATTGTTCAATGAAGTGTTGCTTTGTAAGTGAAAATGGCGATGCGTTACGCAAAGAAATGTTTTTTGGACGAATTTACTTAAGTTTATGTATGGTTCTATGCATTCGGACTTTCTGAGTAGTGGTGTGCGGCCTAGTTGTACAAATAGCTCAATTTGGTGGCGTGTTGTTGGGGAAAGGGGACTCGGCCTCTAATTTTGTTCAGCAACAATACTTGAACTGAGGTGGGGAAGGGTTCTCATGTTGGTTTTTAGCAAGAAAAATAGATGGGCACTCAAACTTTGAAAGAGCTTTTTCCATTTCTATTTGCTAAAGAGCTTTTTCGGAAGCTTTGTTAGTGGAAAAGTGGGATATGTTGAATTTGTGTTGGAAGTGGGAGTGGAAAGATGAGTTAGACAGTGAAGATGTATTAGCTCTGGGCAAATTAGAATCTCTTTTATTGGGAGTTTGCGTGGTTCTCAATTAGGAAGATAAATGGCGATGGATTCCGAATTCAATGAGTCTATTTTTCGTTAACTCATGTTACTCCGTTATGCTGGATTTCAAAGTTGATATTGTGGTTGTCCCAATTTGGAAAACCAATGTACCATCTATATTCTGTTTTTTTGGTTGGAGACTTCTTATAGAAAAACTTCCCGCTAAGGTAGCTTTGACTCACAAAGGTATAATATCTGATGACCTTGATACTTTTTGTGTTTTTTGTTTCATGCATCGGGAGGATTGTCATCATTTGTTTTTTTCTTGCGCTTTTGCCCAATTAGTTTGGCAAAAAGTAGATAACTTGTTGGGTTTGCAACTTGGTACAGGGGATGAAGCTTGGATGCATTTTATATTGTTTGGCAAATTGATCAAAATCAATAAAAGATTGCGAGCACCGCATTTAATTTGGTTTGCAACGACTTGGTGCTATGGAGAATGTGGAACAACATAATTTTTCAAAGAGTTTCGGTGGATTTTGATTCTTTGTTGAATACTAATATTGTTTATTTTTTTTGGCTTTGGCTTAGTTGTTGTGTTGGGCAGCGTTCCTCACCTTTATTCATTATTGGATTGATGTCATAATCTTATTCTATGTATCCAAAATTTATAACTTTGTAGTTTTGAGTTATAAGGGTTAAGTATCTATTGTATTTTTTATAATTCAATTTATTGTTAATTAAAAAAAAAAAACTCTTTCACTATCTTAAAATTTCATTTATGTATGTATTTTTCAACACATTTTACATAAATATATCCGAACATAATCCAGTACACATATTTAACTCACTTTTAACAAAAAACCAATTCATTTAAAATCGATTTTCGCCATTATAGTATAACATACACATTTTGTGTTTTTAACAATACACTGTGGTTTTTTTAGTCTAATTGATCATGTATTCATGTATATACGTGTGATTAAGACTTTCTACAATGTCATGTTTAGTTTATGACTTCAACAAAAAAAGGCCATGCAATGGTGAGTTTTACATGTGTCAGACGAGAGAGAGGATAAAGAAACTAAGCTGTTGTTGAAGCCTGCACCAAGGACACGTGGCGACATTTGAGCGGCCAAAATCTGGCGCGTGCAGAACACGTGCAGACATGGCGCGTCGCGCAGCAGATGATGCGGAGAGAGAATATAACTTGGACAAGTGGCAGCACGCGATTGGTTACCTAGATTTTTATCTCATTTTATCTTTAAACTCAATTATTTCATTACAATTTAATTTTTTATTTTTTTACCAAAATTCGTAATTTTTTTTCTCTATTAATAGAGACTTGGTTCATTTGATTTGGACACAGAAAAAAAATTGATTTTTTCTCTAGCTTAATCATATTATTAATGTTTATTAGTGTTAATTTTGAAGTTTAAGTTTTTTTTAGTTAAATAAATCCCAATAATCATTTCAACACCCAAAATTTTATTCTTATTTAAAAAAAATAAAATATTAAGTGTTAATTATTTTAATTTAATTTGAATCGCTAATTAGAATTTTATATAATCATAAAAATAAAAATTTAAATTTAAAACTTTGTCAAAAAAAAAATTTAATTAAAAATATGAAATAAAAAGTGGTAGGGTAGAGAAAATGGTGAAGTAGAGTGTTGAAAAAAAACTACTACTTAGAGAAAGTAAAAATTAAATGAGTGTTGAAGTATGATGTGGAGTATTGAGAATTGAAAAAGTGGATGTTAAAGGGGTATATTTTTGTTGAACCAGGTAGTCTATGAAGTTAAATTGCATGGTTAATGGTTGGTCTAGTTTCTGATGGAATCTTTCATGTAAAGATGCAATTGTAGTACCATGGGCACAACACACAAATAATTCAACCTTGTGGTGGGTAATGCTGACATAAAGTGGCACACTACTCCCATGATTTCACAAGATGCCATCGTACTCAGTACTTGATGCCAGTTTTCACCATGGAATTGGACGGTGTCTACATATAGAGGACAACACACAAATAATTCAACCTTGTCTATGTTTAATCATGGAGGATAATAATTTTGCTTTCTCAAACAATAAAATTCATCAATTATGAAAATTATGAAGTACGAACATTGGACACTGATATGACATGTTAATTCGAATAAATATTTTCTAAAAAATACTTCCTCCGTTCCAAATTATAAGTATTTTTTCAAAAAAAGTCTAGTTTCAAAATATAAATCTTTTTGCAAATTACTAGGTGCATTTATTATTTTTTTCCCTACACATACCCCTAATTATTACTACTAACTTGTATTGGAATACAAAAAGACAAATTTCTACACTTACAAACAAAGAATAATTTAGTAAAATTTACACACAAACTAGACACAATAATTACATACCAACATTTCTTAATAAGCGTGATATTATTCAAGGGTGCTTATATAATGAGACGGAGGGAATATAATTTAATATAACTGTAAACTTTTGCAGTAGGGCCAGCTCAAAATTTTGTAAGACATAAAGTAAATTTTAAAGTGAGATATTTTTATTTTTTCGTCGACTTCTTTTTCACTAATGTATAAAGCAAATTTTGTTCAAATTTTTTTGAAAAATTGCAAAGTTATTATCTCGTTTTATTAAAAAGAAATTCTAAGAAGCTTTTATGTTTTTCTCTTAAGCCTTTTCCAGTAAATTTATTATTTATAAGATGTCTTTTTCCTTAGTAACCAAAATAAAGAGGCATTTTTCCTTAGTAATTTTTTTTTTCTTTCAAAATTCTAAAACCCTTATTTGGATTGTCTCACTCATATGTCGATCATGTTTGATAGTGTCGAATACATATTTAATCTAAAAAATATTTGTGCTTCGTTGTTCACCACACAAACAATTGAATTTTGAACAATCATATGTATCCTATGTTGAGGAATCAGCACAATTACAACTTTCAAGTAATCCTTGACCTTGATAGACTTTAAATTTGAAAGTTGTGAAAATCGTTCTGGCTCATCTTAAGTCTCACATCGTTTGGAACTCGAGGCTAATGGTAGTTTATATACAACACGCTATACACCTTAAACTTCTGAGGCGTCTTTTCTACAAAGGACAAAACCGTGACGGGTAAAACCCTAAAACGGACAATCTCTCGGAGATGTGAACTTGAAGTATCGGGTCGGAACATACCTTCTGCTTTATCCCCCGCGGATAAATCTGAGTTATGTACGAACAGTGGCGCCGTCTGTGGGAACGATAAAATTCGTTCTCGAATCCACAGCCCGTAGCCTCGACTGGGGGGCATCTGTTCTGGCTCATCTTTAAGTCCCACATCGCTTGTATACTCTCTCCATTCTTAAATAATTGTCGTTTGAAATATGTGTACATTATTCATATAACTTATTTTAACTGTATATATAATAATAAATATTAGCATATAAGATGTTACTAATTTGTCTTGATTAATATTTTTCAAATATTTTTTTTTAAATTTTTTTACAATACATAATTAAAGATATTAGTTATCAAAAATATACATTGTTATATGTGCAGTGGTCAATTATGACAATTAAAAAAGATTGGAGAAAATACTATTTTAACGTGGATGGACTCAAAATATAAACTTACTACTATTTGAAATTACTTCCAAGACATTTTACAATGGAAGAAAAGGCTGAAAATTTTATATACTGTATAGTCGTAAGTTAGATGCCTTTTTCTTATCATAGTATCAAAGTGACACTAAATTATTTTGGATTCAAATAATCATTATTATTAATTCATCTACCTCCATACCATCCATTCTCCCTATCTACCATTCTCATCCATTCTCCCTATAACTTCAACTTTACTCTTCACCACACATCTCATATGCCTTTCATGCAAGCGGATCTATGTGGTGGTAAGAACTAAGAAGGATTTTGGAGACTCCACGAATAATATGTGTTCTGGACTGGCCAAAGGCCCAATACAAGTATTAGTCCAAGCCCACTAGCATGTGGGGACCCGTCTCGCATCTCAAGGGCATTCCACCCCAGAGCTACAGTGCTTGCGCTGTAGACGGACAAAGCTATGTCTTGGGATCTCCATCGTTGGATAAACCGTCACAAATTCCAATGGTCAGGATTCCTACACGGAATCCTTCTTGTCCTCCAAGGCAAAACACTTATAAATAGGTGGTTTCACACCACCTCATGGTATGATTCTGAACCCTAATGCTCTCTTCTTGCACACTTACTGACTTGAGCGTCGGAGTCCCTTTCGTGCAGGTACCCCCCCTGTGTCAAGGAGCTGAGCCACCGCAGTAATCAACTATCACCACCGTGACGTCAACACCTGGAGTTAAGACTTTGGACCGGATAGAACAATATGGAAGATACCAAATGTGAAGGAACTCTCCTTCAAAGTTAGTCTTCTATTATTGTTTTATTTTTTATCTTCAAAATCATAACAACTCTCCATTTTTATTTATTTTAAATCAAACTCTAACTTTCTTCTTGCTTTGATTTTTTGATCATCAATTTCTTATTTGAACAACTTAACAGCTGTGATTTCTTTGATTAAAAAGGTAATAAAAAAAGTTTCTTGCTATCTTTATATCTCAACTATTATTTTTTTTCAAGTTTTATTCATGTGGTTTATGTACGTGGGAAAAATTTAACCAAACTAGCTCTTAATATATAATTACTACATGCAAAATTAATCATTGAAGACATAGATGGAGCCTTATTATATTATATTAATTCATCCACATTTATTGATTACTATAGCTATCAATTATTGAGAGTTTGGAAGGACATGTTTTGTGGCAATTACACATCGCCCCTCTAATTTTTTCTTCTCTCTTAAATTTGTTGTTCTTCAACTAATAATCTCACTTATCTTAACTACGGCCTCGTTTCATAAAAGTATACCTTTTATAAAGATTATTTTTCACTATAAGAATTTTTCACATTTGCTACTAACATTTGCGAGGAAACTGGAATCGTCGCTAATGTTTTACATTTGCGAGGAAATTTCCTCGCAAATGTAGTGGGACCCATTGAAGAAAAATGCTTTGACTCGTTTCTGACACGAAAATACATTTGCGACGAAATTAACATATTTTTCCTCGCAAATGTTATAGTGGGACCCAGCAACTGACGAGATTCTCTGGACCGTTGGCGCGTGTTCGCACGGCTCTGGATGAATCTTGACACGATTTGGCGAATTTACATTTTTCCTCGCAAATGTCTGGGCCCTACCTTGAAAAATTTGAACGTTGGTAACGGCTATATACTCAGTACGCTCCCCCATCTCTCCGTCATTCCTCTATATATATATCTTCATTCTTTCATACTTCATTCATATAATTTCTTCTTCTCTCAAAAAATTTCATTCTCTTCAAAATATTTCTACTTCTATTTATTTATTTCTGTTTTTTCATATCTTTACTAACTAAGGTTAGTTTTATAAATTATGTTAAATTTTTTGTATATTATTTAAACCTTTGTGATTATATATATTTTCTAACACATTTTTATGATTTTATTATTTAAGGTTGTTGTTGTTGTTGGGTTGTTGTTACTATTTTTTTATATATTGAATTATATATTTAAATATTAATCAATATTTTTGTGAAAAATTAGGAAAGTACTTTGGAGAGAGAACATTTTGTCAATGAGGTCTACAAAGAAACCCACATCAGCAGAACGAGAGACAATGCTTGGGTTCATCCAACATCAGAACGACTTTGGATGAATTTATAATTTGATATATATTTTAGAATTATTTTCAAACATAAAAGTTCATTCGCTAACTTTTTCTCACAATTTAACTTTATGTGTATAAATATAGGGGGAGAATGATCGCATAGCTGCCATCTATTTGTCTCAACATCCTGAGTATGCCTCCTACAGTGATTTACCACGTGAAGTTCAGTATCAGCTCTGGAGAGAGGCAACCACAGAAGTCGGACTTCAAGGAAGACAACATAGGTTCCTTGGTCTAGGGAAGTTGGCCCCTAACTTTCATCAAGGAACCTACCTATATCATGTTCCTGGTCCTTCCGATTGCCCTGAGCCAAGGATGTCTGAGTCACAAATGTGGCAAAAATTTCAGGAGGAGATGCAGAGAAGGGATCTAGAGACGGCTCAAGAAAATCAAAGATTGCAACAACAAATTGAGGAAGAAAGAGCCCACAGAAGAAGATGGCAGGAAGAGTTGATACAACGGTTATTTAACTAAAACAATCCTGCGACACAAAGAGCATCGACGTCATATGCGGGTGCTCCAATATTTGATAACGAGGACTTGGAAGAGTCTGATCCGGACGAAGAATATTATGAAGAGGAATATGAATCAGATCCGGAGGTATAATTTTGAATAATGATATTTTATATTATGTAATTTTATTTGAATTTTAATATGGATAATATTTATTTATTTTTATGCAAGGAAAATATTTATTTTTATCATTTTAATTTTAATTGGAAATTTAACTTCAGTTTTAACATTGTAAAAAAAAATTGAATTACGATAATTTAACTTTAATTACGATAATTTTCTGCATAGAGAAACTAAATTTATGTATATATAGACGCGAAAATTAAAATTTTAAATTTCATCATAAACTGATAGAGGAAAAACTAAACTTTTTGAAAATTACATTGGTACGGTAAAAAAAATTGGAAATCGAAAAAAATTTAGTGGAGGAAAAAATGAAATTTGATTTTTCGATAAAAATATTGCAGGGAAAAATTGAAATTCGAATTTTTAATAAAAATTTATTGCGGAAAAAATTGAATTTCGAATTTTCGGTAAAATTTATTGCGGGAAAAATTAAAATTCGAATTTTTGATTCAAATTTGAATTTTGCCAAAATTAATTTTTCAAATTTCCAGAAGACATTCCTCGCAAATGTACTGGGTTCCAGCGCGCAATCAATCAGAAAATATTTGTTAGGAAATTTCCTCGCATATGTACTGGGTCCCAGCGCGCAATCAATCAGAAAACATTTGTGAGGAAATTTCCTCGCAAATGTCTTCTGGAAAATTCAATTTTGGCGCAAAATTCAAATTTGAATCGAAAATTCAAATTTCAATTTTGCTCGCAATAAATTTTCAACAACTTTTCTATATATATCACACTATCTCCTCTTCAATATTCATTCTTTAACAATTTTCTCTAACACTTTTCTTCTTTCTCTTCAATCTCTTCAACCACTTTTCTTCTTTCTCTTCAATTTCTTCAACCATTTTTCTTCTTTCTCTTCAATCTCTTCAACCACTTTTCTTCTTTTCAACCACTTTTCTTCTTTCTCTTCAATTTCTTCAACCATTTTTCTTCTTTCTCTTCAATCTCTTCAACCACTTTTCTTCTTTCTCTACAATTTTTTCAGGGTGAGTCTGAATTGCACAACCCCTAAAATCTTCCCAAGTTGCACAACCCACCCTTAAGAGTCAAGATTTCATTTCAAAATTTGAAGGGTCAAGATTGTAAGGACAAAAAAGAGGATGCATGTAGTTTTGCTTACATTTAATTTTAATGTCATGGGTTTTGGATCATATCCATTTTAAAAATAATTTTGACCCTTTTGAATGAAATTTGTACAAATGGATATCCAACTTACATTTTTTTTTCTTTGTGCTTTTTTTTTGCAACATTTCCAACTTATACTCTTCTTCTTTTTTCAGTAGATTTTTTTTCCAAAGTGAATTTTTTTTCAGAGCGTTTTTTTTACTGAGCGTTTTTTTTGTCTTTGTTTTTAAACTTATTTTTTGGTCTGTTTTTTAACTTATATTACTCTTATTTTTTTTACAATGTTAGTTATTTTTAAAAGACTTTTTTTAAATACTTTGTTAAGAAATAATTTTTTTTCTTACAATGTTAAGAAATAATGTTAGTTTTCGTATTTATCTTTTTTTTTTTTTTTGACGAAAATTTAGTAATATATTTTTTTTTTGACGAATTTATTTTTGTTTTTTTGACATGACTTATACATGTATTTTTGTAACGTTTTCAATGCCAATTTTTTGTTAACACGTTTTACCTTCTTTTTTTGTTTGCGCGTTCTACTTTCTTTTTTTGTCTACGCGTTTTATCTTATGTTTTTGTTTGTCCGTTCGACCTTCTTTTTTTGTTTACGCGTTTTATCTTCTTTTTTTGGTTGCGCGTCTACTTTTTTTTTGTGCTTGTTTTTTGGTGAGTCGGAACCTTTGTTTTTTGTGTTTTGGATAACATTTTTTGACTTTTTTACTTTTATACCAATGTTAGAAGTATTTATTTTGAAACACTTTGGTAATAAATTAAATGTTAGAAGTATTTATTTTTAAATACTTGCCATTAAATCCTTTTGACAATAATAATAGTTAGCAAATAATTTATTTTGCTTTTCTTTTTGTATTAAAAACTTAGCACGGTCAATTATTTAAATGCTAAAAATGTGTCATCTGCGAAGTGGGTAAATTGTACTTTCTCCCAACACATAAATGTTTCTTCATATAGTTGAGCATACTAAAATTACATAGACACAAGTAATCACCTTATTTCCGTTCATTGTGTGATTAGTTTCATGTTGTGCATGAGTGTGTGTGTGAGGTAGTGTGCCTCTGAAATTGGCCTGTTTATAGGTCAGTCGCGCGCCTTCATTGGCCTAGTTTTTGGCATTACTGAGCCAACAATCAATCATTACATATGAAGATTAAGCACCACATAACAATTCATCACAACAATCAACAACAATAATATTGACGTTGATGTTTTACCTGTTAATTGCCACAATCTACCTTGCTCAGTAGTTAATGCGGGCCCACAATAATATTTATTGGTTTGGTGAAAGTTGCTTGTTGAACAAAAAGCTTAGGGCGACCGAGGGACTGAATTAATGCAACTCTTTCTTAGTCAGAGACATTATTGCTATAGTGAAATAGTAGTATAAGCATTAGTATTGGTTACTGTTCATATGGGTTTGTATCATTTCTCAAGTGGTGCAATTGATTCAAAATTAATGAAAAGGCCAACTAAAAACGTATGTAAGTTCGGATGACACTTAAACAATAATATTGGTTACTGTTCATATGGGTTGTCAAAATTAATGAAAATGTCAACTTTAATTTACTATATGCAATAATACGTGACTGTTCAAAATTGATTGAAAAGTTCAACCATTCATATATATACAAATATATGCACACACAATACTCATTATCTCCTATCCATAAAAAACGATCATCTTTGTAGTTTCTAAAACTTTTAGATTATCCATTGTCATAACATGAAGAATATGATGGAAATCCCTAAAAGCAACAATTGCCCGAAAGTTTCCATTCAATCGCTTTCGAATGAAATATTAAGCGAAGTTGTTCCAAAGATATGTCCAAATGTATTTTGCATGCAAGACAAAATATGTAAAAGGCAAAAGCGTTTTTATGGAAAAATAACGGTATGTTGGTGAAGAATCAAACTCCCGTGTGCTTATCGAAGACAACATGCAAGGGATTGAGATTGAAGGTAGGAAGATGGTGTTTATCGGATGATGAAGGGGATGACGACCTTAGTTTGTGTGAAGAGTGTAGGTGGGACTATGGGTTTGATTTTTTTTTCAAATTATTTAATGTTCGTTAAATTTATCTTATTTTCTATCTATGTAATGATTACAAGTTGTTTGCCGGATTTTGATCTATGTAAGGAAGATGGTCTATTTTCTATAAATTAAGTTGTACTTGTTGGTTAAAAGTCATCATTAATTGTTACTTTGTGTGATCTAAAAGTATGTATTATAACCAGTCTCTTTATTTTTAAATCCAAACATGTACACTATTTTGGCTAAAAGTTAAAACAGAACAAATCCCTAAATAAAAACCATAATTTGTACAAAGAATAAGACTAACATAACCAATAATTTGTACACTATTGAGATTAATACGTCGCGAGAACCATAATAGGTCGAGTTAACCCTAACATAACCAACATTAATACAAATAAGTTGCTCCCACCTTATTTGTCTCAATATTAAGACAAATATGTCGCGAGCACCATAATAAGAAGAGTTAACCCTAAAATAAGTGAAGTTAACCCAAAAATAACTAATATTAAGACAAATAAGTTGTTCGCACCCTATTTGTCTCAAAATTAAGACAAATACATCGCGAGCACCATAATAAGACAAGTTAACCCTAAAATAAGTTTAGTTAACCCTAAAATAACCAATATGAAGACTAATACGTCGAAACCACCATAATAAGTCAAGTTAACCCTATAATAACTAATTTTAAGACAAATAAGTTGCTCGAACCCTATTTGTCTCAATATTAAGAAAAATACGTCGCGAGCACCATAATAAGACAAGTTAACCCTAAAATAAGTGTAGTTAACCCTAAAATAACCAATATTAAGACTAGTACGTCGAAACCACCATAATAAGTCAAGTTAACCCTAAAATAACTAATTTTAAGACAAATTAGTTGCTCGCACCCTATTTGTCTCAATATTAAGACAAATACGTCGCGAGCACCATAATAAGACAAGTTAACCCTAAAATAAGTTTAGTTAACCCTAAAATAACCAATATGAAGACTAATACGTCGCGAGCACCATAATAAGACAAGTTAACTCTAAAATAAGTTTAGTTAACCCTAAAATAACTAATATGAAGACTAATACGTCGCGAGCACCATAATAACTCAAGTTAACCCTAAAATAATCAATATTAAGACAAATAAGTTGTTCGCACCCTATTTGTCTAAATATTAAGACAAATACATTGCGACCACCATAATAAGACAAGTTAACCCTAAAATAGGGTGCTCGTGTGTTATTTGTTTTAATATTGTCTATTTTAAGGTTAACTTGTCTTATTATGTTGCTTGTGTCGTATTTGTCTTAATATTGGTTATTTTAGGGTTAACTTGACTTATTGTGTGGCTCGTGTCGTAGTTGTCTTAATATTGAGAGAAATAGGGTGCTCGTGTGTTATTTGTCTTAATATTAGTTATTTTAGGGTTAATTTGTCTTATTACGGTGCTCATATCGTATTTGTCTTAATGTTGAGACAAATAGGGTGCTCGTGTTTTATTTGTCTCAATATTGGCTATTTTAGGGTTAACTTGTCTTATTACGGTGCTCGTGTCGTATTTGTCTTATTTTTGAGACAAATAGGGTGCTCGTGTGTTATTTGTCTTAATATTGACTATTTTAGGGTTAACTTGTCTTATTACGGTGCTCGTGTCGTATTTGTCTTAATATCGGTTATTTTAGGGTTAACTTGACTTATTGTGGTGCTCGTGTCGTATTTATCTTAATATTGAGAAAAATAGGGTGCTCGTGTGTTATTTGTCTTAATATTAGTTATTTTAGGGTTAACGTGTCTTATTACGGTGCTCGTGTCGTATTTGTCTTAATATTGAGACAAATAGGGTGCTTGTGTGTGATTTGTCTTAATATTTGTTATTTTAGGGTTAACTTGTCTTATTATGGTGCTCGTGTTGTATTTGTCTTAATATTGAGACAAATACGGTGCTCTTGTGTTATTTGTCTCAATATTGGCTATTTTTGGATTAGCTTGTCTTATTACGGTGCTTGTGTCGTATTTGTCTTAATATTGGTTATTTTATAGTTAACTTGTGTTAACATTGTGACAAATACGGTGCTCGTGTGTTATTTGTTTTAATATTGGCTATTTTAGGGTTAACTTGTCTTATTACGGTGCTCGTGTCGTATTTGTCTTAATATTGAGACAAATAGGGTGCTCGTGTGTTATTTGTCTTAATATTGGCTATTTTTTGGTTAACTTTTCTTATTACGGTGCTCGTGTCGTATTTGTCTTAATATTGTGACAAATAGGGTGCTCGTATGTTATTTCTTTTAATATTTGCTATTTTAACGTCAACTTGTCTTATTACAGTGCTCGTGTCGTATTTGTCTTAATATTGGTTATTTTAAGGTTAACTTGTCTTATTACGGTGCTCGTGTCGTATTTGTCTTAATATTGAGACAAATAGGGTGCTTGTGTGTGATTTGTCTTAATATTTGTTATTTTAGGGTTAACTTGTCTTATTATGGTGCTCGTGTCGTATTTGTCTTAATATTGAGACAAATAGGGTGCTCGTGTGTTATTTGTCTCAATATTGGCTATTTTTGGATTAGTTTGTCTTATTACGGTGCTCGTGTCGTAATTGTCTTAATATTGGTTATTTTATAGTTAACTTGTCTTAATTAATATTGTGACAAATAGGGTGCTCGTGTGTTATTTGTTTTAATATTGGCTATTTTAGGGTTAACTTGTCTTATTACGGTGCTTGGGTCGTATTTGTCTTAATATTGGTTATTTTAGGGTTAACTTGACTTATTGTGGTGCTTGTGTCGTATTTGTCTTAATATCGAGACAAATAGGGTGCTCATGTGTTATTTGTCTTAATATTAGTTATTTTAGGGTTAACTTGTCTTATTACGGTGTTCGTGTCGTATTTGTCTTAATATTGAGACAAATTGTGTGCTCGTGTGTTATTTGTCTTAATATTAGTTATTTTAGGGTTAACTTGTATTATTACGGTTGTCGTATTTTAGGGTTAACTTGACTTACTATGCTGCTCGTGTGTTATTTGTCTTAATATTGGTTATTTTGGGATAACTTGACTTGTTACGGTGTTCATGTCGTATTTGTCTTAATATTGAGACAAATAGGGTGCTCTTGTGTTATTTGTCTTAATATTTGTCTCAATATTGGTTATTTTAGGGTTAACTTGACTTATTACGGTGCTCTAGTCGTTATTTGTTTTAGAAAAAATTCAGGGTTAATTTGAAATAGGGACTGATGTGATGAATCCATTGCTGATTCAGGGACTATATTGCTATTATGAATAAAGTAGTAATGTGATGAAGAAATAAGTAAAATTTTATTCAAATTTTGCCTATTTAGATATTACTATTTGAATAAATCTACTTGATAAAATCATTTGATACAATAGTTAAACATAAAATAAAGTCAAATCTATGGTTGAAAAGAACAAAAATTACACTAAAATGGTCCTATATTACATGCCAATTCAAAATCTACTTTATGAATTACTAACACAAATAAGAAACAGGGACTGAGTTGAAGCATATCTTATTTTATCAGGGACTATTTTGCCATACTGACCGGTTTAGATGTTAGCACCAACAAACAAGATAACAACTTTTTTGTTAGCATATTTCGGGCAAGTGATGTGATCAGACAATTCAGATGAGATTTTGACCTGTCAAGCAGCACATGGGTAAAATGACCTTTCATTTTAAATCATTTTTTCTTCATTTTTAATCATTTTTCTTCAAGAAAAATATGATGTTCATCACAAACTCAAATTTTTTATGCATCTTCATCTTCTTAATTTCTTAAAACATCTATCACATTCATCATCCTAATCTTCTTCTAAACATTTTATTCAACAAAACAAATTCATCACTACCACCAACAAATACAATTCCCCCCCCCCCCCCCCCCCCCACCTCTCTCTCTCCCTCTCTATCTCTCTCATATCCCCTCCATATTCCTTTTTCTTTTCATTCTTTCATATTCTTATAAATATTTATTGAAATTTGAAATCCAAATTAAAAAGAATATTAATATGAGAAAATACATAAAAAAAACAAGCAGCATAAAACATATTCGTGAGAAACTTAAATATTGTAGAAAACTAGATCTGAAGAACATAAACATTGAACGAAATCGAATACATAAATTCTGCAAAAGTCATGAAAAAAATGGGTTTAGACGAAGGTTTCATATTCTTTTTCTTTCAGATCTAGATCTATAATGGACACAAAAACATTAGGTAATTTGATTAAGGGAGATAGAAAGAGAAAAATATAGAGGTATGAACTTTTGGTATGAAGATAAGATGCTGATCAAGGAAGAAGAATGAAGATAAGATGATGAATGAAGAAATAATGTAGAACACATAAAACTGATGAACATGATGAATAAAGATGATTTGTTTGTTGTAAATAATGATGAAGAAAGATGAAAACATGGATAGTTGATGATCCAACTTGATTATTTAGTTTTGATCCAAGTTGTAAAAAAATGTTCAATTGGATACCCATTGATCCAACTTCATATATTTTTTTTGAAAAGAATTTGGTGTTGTTATAGGGTGTGGTTTGACTAAGGTCCATGATATGTCCATCATCAAATTATTTGACTTTTTGGGGTTGTGCATCTTGAGAATTTTTTAGGGGTTGTGCAATTCAGAATTACCCATTTTTTCAACCCTTTTTCTTCTTTCTCTTCAAATTCTTCATCACTTTTTCTTTTTTCTGTTCAATCTCTTAAACCACTTTTCTTCTTTCTCTACAATTTCTTCAACCTTTTTTCTTCTTTCTCTTCAATTTCTTCAACACTTTTTCTTCTTTTTCTACAATTTCTAATTAAATTTTATTTTTTTCAAAACATTATCTACTAAACATCTTCATTATTTCAACATCTCTCAAATTAATTAACACTTTCATCAACAACATTTATATTTTCTTTTCAACGTAACATCTCTAATATAACACTTTCTTTATCTTTTCAACAACATCTCTAACACTTTCAACATCTTTTCAACTTTTATTTTTATTTATTATTTCATTTTTTCAACAACATCATCTCCAACAACTTTTTCATCTTTTATTTTAATCATTTCATTTAGTTATTTTTTATTCATATTATATATCATATAAAATTCTTTTCCAAAAATATAAATATCAATTTTTTAATCCAATTAAAATATTTTAATACATATTTTAACAAATTAAATAGGAATTTATGATTTTTCTATTATTTTGGCGAATTTTTTTTTTCTTTTTTTACATTTGCGAGGAAATTTCCTCGCAAATGTTTTCTTTTAATTTTTTATTTATTTTTAACATTTGCGAGGAAATTTCCTCGCAAATGTCTTCAGCAAAAATTTTGGCGCAAAATTCAAATTTCAATTTTGCTCGCAATAAATTTAAACGAAAATTTGAATTTCATCTTTTCCCGCAATAAATTTTAACGAAAATTCGAATTTCATTTTTTCCCGCAATAAATTTTTATCCAAAATTCGAATTTCATTTTTCCCGCAAATTTTTTTTTGCAATTTTCAAAATAAATTTTATCGCCAATTTTAATATTGATTAAAATTTTAAATTTAATTTTATTTTAATTTTAAATTTTAAATTTTATTTTAATTATAATTTATAAAAATTGTAATTAAATTTGTGACTGATTTATTATTTTTTTTAAAAAAAATTAATTTAATACATTTGGGAGGAAATTTGGTCCATTTGTGAGGAAAAATTTCGTGGGAAATGCATAAATTTCTTGTAGTATTATGTCATATATCTCTAACTAATATAGAACTTCTAACACTATATTAGTATATATCTCACATATATCTCTAATCAATGTTTCTTCATAATGATATTACTTGTTTATTTCAACTTTGCAGCCAGTAATACCTGAAGGTTTCTTTGAATGCGAAAACCATGGATCTTTGGGGGCACAAGATGATATCAGCGTTTGCAATGACAACCATTGCCTTTGGTCTTCCAAAGGATGATATCTCCCATGAGCCAGGTGAGCACATAGATCAATTTCTTCTTATAGTGCATGATTGGTCATTTTGTTCTATGGTCGTATTAGCATATATAAGAAAAACGGTTAAATATGTTTTTGATTTTTGTAAATAGTTTAAATTTTGAGTTTTAATCTTTCAAAAAAAAATATGCCATATTTTGGTGTCCAAATATTTTTCATCACAATTTTTATAGTCTCTGCTTTTCAGTCAATTAATATGTATTATTTATATATTTTAATGAGATTTTGTATTCATGTTTATAGTATTATAAATAAAAAAATTCACAAAAAAATGATATTTTTTTAACCAATGATGAATTAAATATGAATTTTTAAGCACTAAATTAAGAACTAAACACTACAAAATTTAATTAAAAAATTATTTTTTAACGCATATTATATATATGAAATTATTTGAAATTACGAGTATATAAATTAATTTTTTTAATCCCCATTTGGTTCATTTCTAGATCCATCTGTCTATATTTATACAAATAAAAATTGTTAAACAGAAATTTAACAATAGTAATATCGAGATACTATGCGTTAATAATAGTAATTTGTGTTCCTCCATTCAGTGTTTGAATTTTGAATGACCAAATTAATATCTTTTTCGTTTATGTACAAGGGCCCACATCTATTAGCTCCAACAGCCAGTGGCCTTAAAAAATACGATCAGGAGGGAACAATTCTCGCAGGATATCACTATGACCTTAATTTTTTAACAATTCATGGTAAAAGTACATTTTCAAGCTTAAATGTATGGTTGCATAATGGACAAAAAATTGAAGTAAAGATTCTAATGGGTTGTCTTTTCATTCATATAAGAAAGTAGGTAATTTCTATATTTTTATTTTTTTTATAAAAAAGAAAGCATATAACTTTTTTTTTACCATGGAAAGTAGGTAATTTTTTTTGGGAAAATAATTTTCTTAGGTACTCTCCAGAGTGTGGGCGATGAATTACGTCCATATTGGAAAAACGCAACAAAGGCTACGCAGCTGTTGTTCAAGCTGTTTGTGTCATTCATGCTTGAAGTTGTACCTCTAGAGACATGTAAAGGAAGGAGAGTTAGAGTGCTGCTTGATCATTTTGGGATTGCAAGGCCAGCATGCATAACATAATTTAAAACATGTAGATGGAGTGGTTGACGGGGTGATTGCAAAGGCTAGCATGCATGGCATAATTGTTTTAAAGGAGGCGCTTCATGCAATAAAGCTAGTACAAGAACAAAATCGTTGTTTGTGGAGAGTTTCATCAACGGTGTGAACTAGATATATTTTCTATATAGAAATAGAATATTAGTAATTTGTCTAAAAGTTACGAGCACATATATATGTCACATAATTAACGACCTCACATATGTAACACAACAATTCAAATTAATCCCCGGTAACAATAGACAAACCAAGACAAAATGGAACCAACCCAAAACTACGACAAAATGTTGAGCAAACATGAAAATTATTAATTAGTACTATTTCATGAGACATAAAATTAAAGTGAAACTGATTTAACTTTCACTTCATTTTGTTGCCTTGACGTCAATTATGGCTTGAACCTCTCGTTTCACATACTCATTTGCTAGAGAATTCGCAAAATGCCCTATTGACTGGTGAATTGCATTAGATGCAATGTGCCCAAACAACTACATGTTATAGACAACAAAAATGGCTGAATATGATCCATATCCGATTTGAAAATATGGAATATGTACTATTATGCAAATTATAAGGAGTTTGTTTTTGTCAACATACATAGTGGCTCCTCAAAGGCATGTCAATGTGTACGTGTATGGGATTTATAACAACTATTAAAAAGAATTAACTTTTTTATATTTGAAGTTTTCTCTTTATTTTTTAATAATTATATATTTGATAAGATATGTTATGTGATATTAATATGTATATCATTTAAAGTTTCTGATGTACCAAAAAATATATGTGTATTATTTAAGTGATTGTCTACGCGCGCGTGTGTATTGATTTTGTCAAAATTAATATTTTGTAAAACGTGTACAAGTTATGGATCAAAAATAAAAGTACTATTATAAATGTTATAAGCACAAGTTTATAAAAGTTAAGAGAAAAAAAATGCAATTTCACCATTATATTAGTTAGATCACATTTTTTTGTTGAGGTTAGATCACTTAACATGGCTTTAGCCTATCAAAAAAAAAACTTAACATGGCTTTACCGGGGTTGTAAATTAATGCTGAAAATCTATAAATTTATTTTTTTACAAAATAATTTCAATACTATAAGGTGAGAATATAACAATGCTTTTGTTTATGAAAAGCATAGGATATTCCTATTACCGCTTCTATATATACTCATGTGATTAAAATGAGTATATATAGGACCTATGATTATTAAGAGAAACTATGAAAAGATTGTTCTACTTAAATTTAGAGGATTGTCGAAATAAAATTTGATCATGCTTTGGGTGCAACAAGTAATAAAGAAAGAAAGAGAAGTAAGCAAATCCAAGATTTAAAATAAAATGAGGTGTAGTATCTGTAAGCAACGACAAATTTTACTAGACCCACAAAACAATTCTATATATTTGTGTTTTTTTTATTGACAGAATATATTTGTGTTTTTGAATACTAAATTTTACGTCTGTTGGGTTTTTGTATGTTGGCTACATTTTGCAAAAACAACTATTAGCCAGATGCTGAGACAAATGCTGTAGCATGTGGAACAGCATTGTGTGATCTGTTTGTGTGCGCCAACATGCGCTATATTTTTGTACAAGATCTTCTGAAGATTTGTTGAAGTTTTATATTTAACCTAGCGTGCTGATCAAGACGCGCTTGGCTGATGAAGTGTAAAAGGCTGTCTTGCCCTTGTGTATTTCCATAATTAACTTTGATATATTTTTGGAAACAATATTCTTGCACTTGAAGAATTGTTAGCTGGACCTGACAACATCCAAGCTATGTTTTGAAGCCCAAACCAATGACTGCTCAGTACTATATATATTTGAAGACACAAATCCTAGTTTTGTGTGGAAAACAGTGTGTGTACTAAAGCGTGTGTCTTGAGGTTTTAGGTTTTCTTGTTAGTTGTGAGTCTTCCTTGTATCTTCCTGATTCAAGTCAAGTACTCTGTGTTTTGTGTTGTAATGGTGTACTGCTCCTAAGCCTTTAGGTACGGAGTTAGTTGTGTTTTAGAGTGTGACTCTTGTAGTACCCGGCGCAAAAAAAATATACAGATATGCAATGATGAAATGCAATGCACAAATGTAAACAATGAAGCCGCCACCATATTTTATTTATCCCATGAGGGGAAAGGAAAATAATGATAAAACCTTAAAGATCGGGTTCGGGAGTTGGTTACATGAGGGGAAGACGTTAACACCCCCTCATATCCGTTGTACTCAACGGGAACCATTTAAGGAATTTTGGTTTGCATAAACAGAGATAACCGCATAAAAAGAAATAAATTACCGCATATTGAACAGAAAAGGAAAAAAGAGTTATTTATTATTTGGCTTGACGAGAGAGGCTCTCGCTCCTACGTATCCCCCAAGTACAATGAGGAAATCAAAGCTCACGTAGTTCTTCCTGAAAAGAAAGATTTTTGTGTGTTGGTTGTTTTTAGTGAACGATGCTTAGGCCGCATTCTACTGATACAACAGTATGCTTGTATGCTCGCTTCGGAGGCTTAAGCGTTTGTCTGTAGCAGGGGAATGGATAAAGCGCCATCCATTTAGAAAAAAGAAGTTGAAAAAAGATTTGACTGCACAAGAGCAGTTGAAAAAAGAGCTGACTGCGCAAGGGCAGGAAAACAGTTGAATGGGTTGAGTGTCTTTTATGATTTTAGGAAATTGTTTGAGAATGAGAATGATCCTAAATCACGAGTCGTTAGTCAGGGACCGGATCATCCGAGCAGAAACGAGTCGTACGACAGGCTCTCTCTTTTCATTCAGTTTATTAATTGAACATTTATTAATTAAAGTGAAACGAGCCGAAGGCGAGTCGTAAGTCAGGCTCCTTCCCATTTCATTTAATTAAAAATGTTCCATTTTAAATGGCATGCGAATAATTCAAAGCCAGAGTCGTACGACAGAGACTGATTTATTCACATTCCATATCCAAAGACAAGTTTCACAACAGATTCCAAATTTAGAAAAGAAGAGAAAAGAAAAGGGTAGAGGATGCAAGAAATGCAAATGCTTGATGTATGATAATGACAGTGTAATAATGCGACAGTTAAATAATACTCGAAATAAATATGCGGACACATAAATAAATGAGTAGTCAGATAATCAGGCATAAATTGAAGCTGGCAAACAGCGAGGCAAATTAACGAACATTTTAGCAAGCAAGCATAAGATAAGCTCAAGACGAGTCGTACGTCAGGCTCTCACTTATCTTACGTTCCAAACATCAAGTCATATTTTGAATGAAATAAGAAATAAATTCAAAGCGCGAGTCGTAAGACAGGGCCTAATTTATCTTTATTTCACTCAAAAGTTAAATCGAACAAACAGCTGAGATACTATTTAATTGTTACGTTATAAGTCGAACATTAAAAAGAGTGATTAAATTGTTTTTAAGCTTGTTTAGTGATCAGCAGACGTAACAGAAAAAATATCGTTTAAACAAAATTAATTAAAATAGGATAAACAGAGACAAGTCGTAAGTCAAGCCCTTTTATCTCTACGATAATTAAATTGTTTAAAATATTCGAAATAAAAAATAAATCGAGGACGCGAGACGTACGTCAGAGTCCGATTTATTTTTATTTCGAATGCGGGTTTTCAAACATAAAATGAAATAGCATGCTTCATAAATTATATCACAATTAATTTCAATCAGCAAGGAGGTACAGAAGCAATTAAAGAGTGCAGCAAACAGCAAATATAAAAAAATAAAAAAATAAAAAAAATAAAAAACTGAATAAACAAAAAAACTAAGGCCCAAACAAAAACAGGCCCAAACCACACCAAAAACGGACCGGGTCCGGGTCATATCCAACCCGAACCGGTCCACAAACCCAACTGGGGGGCGCGCGTGGAGATAGGGGGGCGCGCGCGAGAAATTGGCCAGGACCAATAGCGCACTGCCACGCGTCCCTTCTTCTTCCTCAAACAAACACAAACCAGTCACGACCGGAAAATCGAGCCACTCGCCGGCGCCGCCACGAAACACACTACCGGTCACCAAAAACAACATGTAAATATACCATTTCGATCGGAAAATCACAAGGATCGTGAATCTATAATTATTATTTGCAAATAACACATTACAAGAGAGAAACGATAGAAAAACTAAACGGGTTTCAAAATCTACCACGCGTTTGTTCGGTCGAGTTTAGTGAAATCGAAGGTTGAAATAGGTTCAAACGCGTTCCACGAGCATGAATCCACCGGTCTTTATCTTCGTTGATGAACGAAATGGTCGAATCGGAGTGTTTGTTATCGGCCGTGACTTCGAGCTCGATTTTGAAGGGGTTTTAGGCCTCCTTTCGCGAAACGGACAACGGATTTAGAATCGGAAGGCTCGAATTAGTATAGATCGAGTATTTGATTGTGAATTTTGGACGGTTTTAGGGTGGTGGCTGTGGGTGGTGACGGTGGCGGCCGGAGGCGGCGACGGCGCCGGAAAATGGAAGTGAGGAGAATATTTTTTAGGGTTTTTTTTTTGGGAATGTGTGATCCAAATGATTAAGTGTGATTATTTTAGTATTTATAGAGGAATATTAGGTTAAGTGGCAAGTGTGGTAATATTGAGTAAATTTGAGGTTAAGGGGAGATTAAGAAGAAAATAGTAATGAAAATGATTATGAGGCGGAGAGGATGATGTGGCATAATGTGATTGGTCCAAGTGGATAGTTTTATGAATATGGAGCAAAATTGCAAATAAATCAAATAAAATGGATGAAAATGTAATTAAATGAAAATATGGAGATAAAAGTATAAAAATCAAATAAAATGCTGATGAACTAATTTTATTTATTTTTGCTATTTTTCTCGTAAAAGGAATAAATCGCATAAAATGCAAAGTAAAAAGGTAACATAATATTTTTGGGCATTTCTTATGAAAAAAGAAATAATTTTCTAAAATAAAATATTTATTTAAAAAGGTGAAAATTAGGGTATTACAACTCTTATTCAAAACAAAAGAACAAATGTATGGTAAGCAGTGCTGTCTGTACTGTTAGTAGGAATTGAGACAGGGTCTCATAACTAGGAGTTCCTAGGTAGAGCAGCCATTGGTAGGGTCGTGGTGCAAAGACAACAAACTTACTGGGTTCTTTATTATTCTGTCACACGTATTTTACTTTGCTACGCTACGTTTAATTATTATTGTGTGATAAGTGCTCGGACAAGTGCTCTAACATTGTGCACATCATTTGTCTGTCTGGTTGCCAGAATTTCAATTGGCATCAGAGCAGGCACCCTGCCTGATTGGGTGAGCTCCAGGGAAGATATTTCTGGCTAAGATGGACAAAGAAGGAGGACTAATGAATAGACCACCACTTTTGGTTGGTGATGCTAACTATGATGACTGGAAGTCTAAAATGACTACGTTTTTGAAATCCATGGATCACAAAACATGGAGAGCTGTGGTTGTAGGATGGGAACCTCCTGTGGTTACTACTAGTAAGGAAGGAGAGACTGTCACTAAGCTGAAACTTGAGGACGAATGGAGCAAGGATGAAGAAGCATGGGCCAATGGAAATTCAAGGGCTCTAAATGCCTTAATCAATGGAGTTGATGCGCACATTTTCAAACTGATAAAAAAATGTACTATTGCTAAGGAAGCATGGAAGAAGCTCCAAACTGTTCATGAGGGTAACTCAAAGGTGAGGAGCTCAAGGCTGCAACTTTTGACCAGTAAGTTTGAGAACTTGAAGATGAAGGATGATGAAAGCATTCAAGATTTCCACATGAGAATACTCGAGTTTGATAATCAATTTGATGCCTTGGGAGAAAATATTTCTGAAGAAAACCTGGTAAAGAAAATGCTTAGGTCACTACCTAAGAAATTTGACATGAAGGTTACTGCCATAGAAGAAGCCAAGGACATCTCAGAATTGAGAATGGGTGAACTAGTGGGGTCTTTACAAACATTTGAAATGGCTGCAAATGAAAGATCTGAAAAGAAGACAAAGAGTATTGCTTTTGCCTCTAAATCTGAGGACAGTGATATGGAGGCTGATGATAGTCTATCTGAAACTATTGTGATGTTGGGTAAGAAATTTAATAAAGCTTTCAAAAGGTTTGACAGACAAGCCAAGACACATGCTCCAGACAACAGTCACAGCAGTAATAGGAATGTCAACAATCAAAGGAAACCAAAAATAGATGAGAAGCCAAGTCAAGGCAAAGGTGTTCAATGCCATGAGTGTGAAGGTTATGGTCATATCAGAACTGAGTGTGGTACTTACCTTAAAAAGCAAAAGAAATGGATGAATGTCTCATGGTCAGATGAAGATGACTCTGAAGAAGAATCTGAATCTGCCAAACATGTAACTGCTTTAACTGGAGTATGTACATCTGATGCAGAATCACACGATGGTGAAATGACTTATGATGAACTGGTTGATTGCTACAAGGGTTTATGGCTCAAAAGTGTAGAAGTTGGCAACACTGTGTTAAAGTAGAAGAAGACCATTGCTACATTACAGGTTGAGAAAAACACATTTCTGGAAGAAAAATCAAGACTTGATGGTGAGGTTATTCTATACAAATCCAAGATTGATAGCATGAACAAGCAATTAAGGATGCTGAACACAGGTACTGATACTTTAGATCAAATCTTAGAGAAGGGACAGAGTTCTAAATATACTAATGGCATTGGATTCAACTACAACTCATCACATCGACAGAAACAAACATCAGAAATAAAATTTGTGCCAGCTGTTAGTACTTATGATCCAAGTATACCAGGACAGATGCCTCAGCATCAGGTGAGACAACAGACATTCAGATACAGGACCAAAGCACAGAATAGGTATTTTGGCTGGGTATGTCACCATTGTGGAATAAAGGGACACATTAGGCCTTATTGTTTTAAATTATATGGTTATCCTGACAATACTTACCCATTGAGAACTGAGCCTATGGTGAAGCAAGAATGGAAGCAAAAGAGTAATAATGTGGATCTTAATCAAGCAGAATCTGAAGGTGTGGAGACTGCTCAAATTGCTCATACATCTCTAAGAGCATCATCTAGTAGTGATTGGTATTTTGATAGTGGATGCTCAAGACACATGACTGGAAATAGAGATTATTTGACAGATGTCTTGCCTTATGCTACAAGTTTTGTGACTTTCGGTGATGGAGCCAAAGGAGAGATTAAAGGTATAGGGTCACTAATCAATGAAGGGCTACCTAAACTTGACAAGGTTCTTCATGTGAAAGGGCTAACTACTAATCTTATAAGCATAAGTCAACTATGTGACAAGGGTTTGAAGGTCAACTTTACAAAGGATGAATGTCTAGTTACTAATAGTAAAGGTGATCTCCTGATGAAAGGAGAAAGGTCAAAGGATAATTGTTATTTATGGGTCTCTCAAGACAAAGCTGAGTTATCTACGTGTTTAATAACTAAGGAAGATGATGTGAAACTGTGGCACCAAAAGCTTGGACATCTAAACCTCAAAAGCATGAAGAAAGCTATTGCTGAAGGAGCCATCAGAGGTTTACCAAGGCTTCAGATTCAAGAAGGAAGCATATGTGGAGAATGTCAGATAGGAAAACAGACAAAGATGCCTCACCAGAAGCTTCAACATATGACCACATCCAGAGTACTTGAGTTATTGCATATGGACTTAATGGGACCTATGCAAGTTGAGAGCTTCGGAGGAAAGAAGTATGCTTTTGTCATGGTAGATGATTATTCTAGATACACTTGGATTGACTTCATCAGAGAGAAATCTGACACTTTCGAGAAATTCAAAGATTTTTGCTTAAAACTTCAAAGAGAGAAATATTGTGGTATAACTAGAATCAGAAGTGATCATGGCAAGGAATTTGAAAATAGTAAGTTCTCTGAATTTTGCACTGCTGAAGGAATATTTCATGAGTTTTCTGTACCTCTTACTCCTCAACAGAATGGAATAGTTGAGAGGAAGAATAGGACATTACAAGAATCAGCTAGAGTTATGTTACATGCTAAGAAGCTACCATTCTATTTCTGGGCTGAGGCTATGAACACAGCCTGCTATATTCATAACAGAGTAACACTGAGAAAAGGAACATCTACAACTCTGTATGAGCTGTGGAAGGATAGAAAACCAACTGTGAAACACTTTCATGTGTTTGGAAGTAAATGTTATATCTTAGCTGACAGAGAACCAAGGAGGAAGATGGATGCTAAAAGTGATGAGGGGATATTCTTAGGTTATTCAACTAACAGCAGAGCCTATAGAGTATTCAACTCCAAAACTAATACCATGATGGAGTCCATAAATGTTGTGATTGATGATAAAGGTAATGATGCCGCACCAGATGATAGTACATTTGGCACAACATGTGGTCATCAAGAAGAGACTGAAGATGAAGTTGTCAATGAAGAAGACTCTGGAGTGATTAGTTCTGAAAATACAATTAATAACAAAGGACCATCTATCAGAGTTCAGAAGAATCATCCCATAGATCAAGTCATTGGTAATCCTAATCAAGGAATCACAACCAGAAGGAGAAACAATGAAGTATCAAATGCCTGTTTTATCTCCAATTTTGAACCCAAGAATGTTAAAGAGGCCTTGACTGATGAGTTCTAGATAAATTCTATGCAAGAGGAATTGACTCAGTTCAAGAGAAGTGATGTGTGGGATCTAGTTCCTAGGCCAGATAATGCAAATATTATAGGTACAAAATGGGTTTACAAGAATAAATCAGATGAAAATGGTACTATCACTAGAAACAAAGCTAGATTGGTTGCTCAAGGTTATGCTCAGATTGAAGGAGTAGATTTTGGTGAGACTTTTGCCCCTGTAGCTAGACTAGAAGCTATTAGACTATTACTTGGAATTGCATGTATTCTCAAATTCAAGCTGTATCAAATGGATGTCAAGAGTGCATTTCTGAATGGTTATCTGAATGAAGTAGTCTATGTGGAACAGCCCAAGGGCTTTATTGATCCAGCCTTTCCAAATCATGTCTACAAGTTGAAGAAAGCGTTGTATGGATTGAAACAAGCTCCTAGAGCTTGGTACGAGAGGCTTACTGAGTTCTTGGTGAACAATGGCTACAGGAAGGGAGGTAATGACAAGACACTCTTTGTGAAAGATGAGAGAGGAAAGCTTATGATTGCACAGATATATGTTGATGATATAGTCTTTGGAGGAATGTCTGACCAGATGGTAGAGCATTTTGTTCAGCAAATGCAATCTGAGTTTGAGATGAGTCTTGTAGGTGAGCTGGATTTCTTTCTAGGTCTTCAAGTAAAACAAATGGAAGACACTATATTTATCTCTCAGAGTAAGTATGCTAAGAATATGGTCAAGAAATTTGGTATGGAGAATGCTGCCACTAAAAGAACTCCTGCTCCTACACATGTCAAGCTATCAAAAGATGTCAAAGGAGAAGATGTAGATCAAAGTTTATACAGAAGTATGATAGGAAGTCTTCTTTATCTAACTGCAAGTAGACCTGATATCACATGTGCTGTTGGAGTGTGTGCTAGGTACCAAGCTGAACCAAAAATTAGCCATCTGACTCAAGTGAAGAGAATTTTAAAGTATGTGAACAATACTAGTGATTATAGTTTGTTGTATTCTCATGGAGAGAGTACTGTGTTGGTAGGATATCGTGATGCTGACTGGGCTGGAAGTGCATATGATAGAAAAAGCACTTCTGGTGGATGTTTCTTCCTAGGTAACAATCTTATATCTTGGTTTAGTAAGAAACAAAATTGTGTCTCATTATCAACTGCTGAGGCTGAGTACATAGCAGCAGGCAGTAGTTGTACACAATTGGTGTGGATGAGACAGATGCTGAGTGAGTACAATGTCAAGACAGATGCTATGACATTATATTGTGATAACTTGAGTGCAATCAATATTTCTAAAAATCCTATTCAACATAGTAGGACAAAGCACATTGATATCAGACATCATTTTATTAGAGATTTGGTTGAAGAAAAAATTATTGCTATTGAGCATGTTTCAACTGAGGAGCAATTAGCAGATATATTTACAAAAGCTCTTGATATTGCCCAATTTGAAAAACTTAGAAGGCGGTTAGGCATTTGCCTAATTGAGGAATTGTAGCAGTTAATGTGTGTAAGGAGTGCAGCAGTTATTCTCTTTCCTATCAACCGCTCTTTGCACGTCAATCA